>CM076571.1:77341325-77452538 GCA_034641835.2 Pinus albicaulis | reverse complement strand
GTCATTAACGAGAGACTTAGCCCATTGTCACTACATCTAAGATTCTTTGCTCTTTACGAACTTTCACTGATGGGAGAAGACTTGGTAGTTCAGGAAGTCACTTCTGAAGTATAGATCAATGAATAGTTGTGAAGTGACCCTAGAAACCTTTTACCTAGGATAGAATGAAGAGTGGAACTCGCTTGCATTATAAGCAAGGGACTTGATTTTCTAGGGAGAAGGGACGAGGATTGGAGGGTTTGTAAAATTAGGTGAACTCAGATCTTCTTTGGAACGGTGAAATTTTTTTATTTTGTTAATTACTTGAACAAATTATTTATCGTGTTCTACGGTAAATACTAAAATATACGGTACAACTTTGCACAAAATTAAATTGCGGAAAACAAATGTGTGGAAACAAGATCTATTACGGAATAAATTATAGACACGAGTCACGGTATTTTTTGACCAATGTCCCCGGAAAAATCCAATGTGGGAAAATCGGTGCAACAAGCGAGGTTTTGTTTATTATGCGGTGATTTTAGATTACAAATCTATGATTGTCGACAGCATTCACATACACAAATCATATAGAGGAAATTGACAAATAAAATCTCGTGATGAAAATCTCACTCGACCACGGGAATGCGACAGTCTTAGTTCGAGTGAGTAGCTTTGCACCTTGCTTTTGCGCGATGAGCGTAGTGTCACTTTGCGGTCAACAACGTCACAACTAATGATACCCCCTCTCTCTCTACACTAGATCTCTCTGTTGACTGGAAACGAGGCCCTTCTGGCCTCCAAAAACTCCCTTGAGTTACTGGCACTAAACCCCGACTGTTTCCTCAACAAAAAATTGAACTCCCTCTGAAGCTCTACGCAGTCCCTGCATAGCTTCTGTGGGGCTGGCTCTGCGCTGCTCTATGTGGCATTTACTGCCTCCTCTGCCTTGCACTCTCTGGATCAGGAAACTCTTCCAACCAAAAATTATCTCTGCCCCTCTGTGCAAAAATATTCTCGAACTATTTTCTCCTTGAACGTTGGTCACTAAATAATTTCAATCTCTATATTTTCTCTCCCGATGTGTCTTCCAAATGATCCATCAAGTCCTTCTTATAATATTCTTGTTGAGACTTCATCGACCGAGATTAAATCGTTAATCAACGGCTAATATTAATCTTGACTTGATCTCCGTATTTTTCTAGAATATTCACACTCTGTTTTATTAATACCCTTTAAGTATTTTCATTTCCTAATTTTAGACTTAGGATCCCATTAAAAATAATTAATTATACAAATAAAATACACTCTCAGTGGAATTTTCAAAAACGAGTTATGGGTTCTTTGGAATACATGTGTCTAAGTCTCCCTGCAAATTTTGAGACTTGGATCACATCCTATGCTACCCCAAATCAACACTCCCTCTTAGCGAGGAATGTGCTCTAGCAATACAACGAGTTGAAGTACTACTCTAATTCTACAACATCTCCCTCTGCATTTTTTATATCTGACACTGCTGCCCATCAATATTGCGCTGTTGCCTCGTCTTCTTCTTTGACCACCTGTAATATTCTTGCTTAGCCCTTGGCATGACTGAGGGTGAATAATTCTTTAAGGTTATTCACGAGATTATCTGGTCTGCACTATTTAAGCTTCATGCATAACACATAACCTCTTCTACAATTGATCATCAATATGCGGAAATAGAAAGCAGTCGCATGCGCTCATTAAAAACATAATCAAGCACACATATCAACACAGGATGTAATGGGGAAAGTAATAGCTGAAAACCCCCAACTATCTGTATAGTATAATGATAGAGAACATGTAACAATACATAGCACAATACTCCTCACAAGTACTCAGTACTATCTCCAAAAAGTTACACACAAACTATTTGAGATTTGAACAAGTCAAGGGTTCAAATCTCCTCCACAAGTCTGCCTGCCTCTACTGCGCAATCCAAGTGAGTAATGAATGAGATCCAAGTTCGAATCCCACTAGCTCCAACTGCGCAATCCTCATTGGCAATCTCCATCAATGTGTGTGCAAATCTCATGCACAATCATGGTCACAATTGATAGTCACACCCACCCTTTCACCCACCTCTAACACTGGTCTCCACTGAACTGTCCATGCATTGCAGTTAACTGATGTGTTCTTTAGTTGATTTATGAGTTAATAATTAGTGAATTAATTAATAATTAATTCACACCACTCATCACTAGTGTATTTATCAGTTAGACTAAATACAACTAGTTCACTAAGTTAAACCGAACACAACTCCATCAACTGTCTCATCAACTCCACCAAACTTTGCCACATGAGTTCTAATTGAAGTCAACCATGCAATAGCTCAACTAAACCCTAGGAATAGCGTAATTCCTTCTGTCAGCTGCATGTGCCACATCCGTAGCTCGAACTGAAGTGCTTCAAGAGGATAAGATAATGTTTATAGTCCAAATATTATTAAGAGCTAATAATATTTGGTAATTCTATTTAATAGGCAGTAAAATGAGGGGGTCTAAAAAAAAAAACAATCTCGTCATAGTCGCCTTGATCATAAAAAATAGACTGCGCCAAAAAATAGCACTGCGGGCCACTTAATGACTTCATTTCACTAAGCTCCATCATCTTGTTGCATTTCCAACTTCTTGCCAGCACCAATGAAAAACATCGTCTGAACTAAGTGTTAGGTAGGATCATCTTGTGCGAAAGATTTGGTTGCTTTGCTAGTCTGCAACGCTATCCCTCTAAAGCCTGTTGTCTTTGTCTTCCCGACTACTTGTGCCTTCCTGCACTGCTGCCAACTTTGCTTTGCTCTGCTCAGACTCTGACGCTCTCTAGCCACTGCATTGTTACTTCGGCACTCCTCTGCACCAACTGAAACTTGTCCATTCTACTACTTTTGATTTGGGCTCCTGTAGCAAGGTGATGATCGAAGAGGTGGACTCCCCAAGGATCTTGCCCAATCTATAGTTCTGCTGAACTAGAGCTCCAGATCACCCCAACGCTCCCCTGGCGATATATGGGAAATCATGGCAAATTCCTCCTCTATCTTCGCAACTGCAGCCTGCGGATCATGCTTCTCATTTTTGTCCTTCTTGAGAGGACACTATGTGACATAATGTCCCATCTCGCCACACCAAAAGCGCTTGATCTTAGAGATGTGCTTCTTTTGTCTCCGTTGCTCCTGCTACCCCATTGATGCAAGGGTTGCATTCTCCTCCTCCTCCTTGGTCTTCGACCTACTGCTGCTGTTGCCATCAAGTTTGCACTTGGGTAGATATATCCTCATCTCTTCTTACTGAAGAGATGCCCATATTGCTTCCCAGTCTGGTAGCTTCTCTCTACCCAGGATGCTCTGGACAAAGACCTAGTAGTCTTCGGAAACTGAATTTAGGGCCATTCTGACCCTCTCTGTGGCTTGAGGAGATGCTACCACAATTTCCAGTTGATCTCGTTTCTCTTGAAGTCTAGACAGGAACGAATCAATGCGTTCTCCCTTCTGCATCCTTGTAGTCCGTATCTTCTCCTCCAAAAACATCTCCCTATGCTCGGAAGACCCCTAATATAGCGTGGCCAACGCATCCCACATTTCCTTGGATGTCCCTTTCCCAGAAATGTGTGAAACATTATGATCCTTCATTCCGTCGAGGATCAACTGTTTGGCTTTTGCCATGTTCTTCTTGAAGGCTCTCAATGGTGCAACATCTACCGATTCAGTCAATGTCCTGTCGATAAAGGTCTTGAGGTCATGTTCATCTAGAAGGAAGGAGATCCTTGCCTTCCAGATTACGTAGTTGGAGGCACCCTCCAACTAGTCTTGGTCACGCAACCCACTGGCTGCTATCTCACCCAATCACTGTCGATTTGCTGCCTCTAACCCTCTATGCAGTGGCTTTGTGCACTCCCTGCTGGAGCAAGCCAAATGAAACACGATCTCTGTTGTTTCTGCACGGGAAATCAGATTTTCTTGGGCAAGTAACTCTATGAGGTAAGAAATCCCCAAATGTGTCTTCAGCTACTTTCTTCTGACGCTTTTTGCACCAGCGATCACTGCTACATAGAAACAGTGTCCCACGAGCTTGTTAAGTTGCGTTGATCTGCGACGCTACTCCCATTGCCTCTAACAAATTGCAAACTCGAAAATCCTACCTCTCTGTCAGCTCACTTAGAGAGAGATTTCCTTGTCGATCTAGTGCTCTTGGCTTGGACTACGCAATCACTAGGGAGATCGATCTGCTGCTTATGCAACTCTTTGATCCCCGACTTCTTCTTCAATGCTAGATCTACTGGATCTGCTCTCTTGCTCCTCCTGCACTGCTAAAAATACTCTGATACCATGTGAATATTTGGTGAACCTGAATCCTACTGGAGCAACTGATGATAATTCTTCTTTTTGTTAATTACTTGAACAAATTATTTACTGTGTTCTACGGTAAATACTGAAACCCATACACTACAGCCTTCACAAAATTAAACTGCAGAAAATAAATGTGCGGAAACAAGATCTGGGCAAGAATAAATCATAAACACATGACATCGTTATTTTTGGACCAATGTCCCCGGAAAAATCCAATGCGAGAAAACCGATGCAACAACTGAGGGTTTGTTTATTATGCAGTAATTTTATGAGTACAATTCTATGATTGTCGACACTGAAAAATCATATAGAGGAAACTGACAAATAAATCTCATGAGGAAAATCTTACTCTGCCATGGGAATCCGACACTAACCTAAGCTCGAGATGAGCTGCTCTGCACTGCCTCTGTGTCACTCTACGCAGTCTCTGCATCACAACTGATGTTTCCCTCTCTTTGCGTTAGATCTCTCTACTGACTGGAAACAAGGCCCTTTTGGCCTCCGGAAACCCCCTCCAGTGACTGGCACTGAACCTCGACTATTTCCTCAATAGAAAATTGAACTCCCTTTGAAGCTCTACGCAGTCCCCGCGTAGCCTCTGCGTGGCTGGATCTGCTCTTCTCTCTCTGGCCTTTACTGCCTCCTTTGATTTTCACTTTCTGGATCAGGAAACTTTTCCAACTGAAAATTATCTCTGCCCCTCTCTGCAAAAATCTTCTCGATCGATTTTCTCCCTAAGAATTGCTCACTAAAGAATTTTGATCTCTAGATTTTCTATCCCGATGTATATTCCAAATGATCCATCAAGTCCTCCTTATAATCTTCTCGTTGAGACTTCAACGACCGAGATTAAATCGTTAATCAATGGCTAAGATTAATCTTGACTTGATCTTCGTCTTATTCTAGAAGATTCACACTCTGTTTTATAAATACCCTTTAATTATTTTAATTTCCTAAGTTTAGACTTAGGGTCCCATTAAAAATAATTAATTATTTTAATAAAACACACTCAGTGGAATTTTCAAAAATGATTTATGGGTTGTTTGGAATACGTGTCTAAGCCTCCCTGCAAATTTTGGACTTAGAGCACATCCCATGCTACCCCAAATCAATAGGGTTGAGGTAGAAGAATAAGATTTACAAAGGAGGTTCTCAATCCCTAAAATCACTTGGGAACTTGGATTCTCGAGTAGTCCTTGATAAATCAGCTTTGATGAAGAATGGGACCACACGAGGCCAGGTGGACCCAACCCAGGTTTAGGGATGGATTTTGGCACCCAATGATGTTCTTAACCTGACCAAGGTGAGGGGAAAGGATCAAACAATAATTTTCTTCCAATGATGCCAAATTGATCCTACTAGGTTCTAGCCTTGGGAACACCTAGGCTAAACTTGATCCTAGAGCTAGGGCTTGGGGTATCCAGATATTCCACTATCGGAATTGTTCCAAATTCAGAGGAGAGTGAGGGGACTTAACAACGCATGTGTATCTAGGAGATTGAAGTTTTCTTGTGGTTAGATTCCCAGGAAATCGATGCTCTAGATGTCCTAATGGGGCTAGACCTAGGAAGAAGTGGAAAAAAGTGAAAAAGAGGGGAAAATTTTCACCCTTTTCTGAGGGGCCAATGCCTGATTCACTTGGGGATATGGAGTCAAGGATAATAATGAATAAGGATTCAGTGTCTTGTTCAAGGAGGCCCAGAAAGTCAACTTCGTCCAATGCTAGAGGAAAGAGAAGAAAAGTGACTTTCAAGCATTTATACTTCATACCAATGGTGCAAGCTTATCAAGATAACATGATCTCTAGGACATTTCATTCATCTAACAATGGCCCATACATAGAATAAGCTAAATAGACACATAATTCCACATTTCGTACATGCAACAATTAGCCCCAAGTATAGCGAAGTCCAATTGTATGCAACAACAAAAAATAGCATTAAATTTGCACTTACAATGTTAGAGATCATATCCAACTAGCACACATTTGCAAATAAGAAGCTTCAAGATAGAAATAACCCAAATCCATACATCAAAATTCATCCATCATCCAAAAATAGTCCTCCAAGGAAAAATGCAAAGTTCTCTAAAGATAGAGAGATCCCAAGTCAAGTGATAATACAAATGAATCCAAATAAATCCTATTTATACACCACTTAGGAGTTCATTTAGCTAATGAGCTTGCATTAGCCCCTAAAAATAAAATAATGTGCAAATAAACCAACTTTTGGTGACAAGCCCACCAAACTAGCTGATAAATGAAATAATAAGACTCTGGGACCTTCCAAAGGCCTGATAATGTCCATAAGTGCCATTATGATGAATAAAATCCTCAAAATGTGATGGACTAGCGTGGTCCCTTATTCTCCAAATAGTAGAGCCGTGGTGCTCCCAATGGGTGTGGGGGCACACCAATGACCGCATGGGTCTCCATATGAGTCGAAGATGTTTGTAGATCATCTATAAGGGCTCAAATGATGGAATGAACCCTCCCATGTCATCATACAAGTCCTGGGACACTTGCCAAGTGTGTGGTGCTCCTGTGGGGTCAGTTGGGCATGGTGTACCAAGTGCATCATCCTCGTCCCAAAGGTGGATCTCTAGTAATCTCTGGACATCGATGGGGATCCATGGAATGTTGTTCTGCTGCTGTGGAGGCCCATGGCTCTCTACACACATCGTATATGTACCAAAGTAGTCCTCTGGGAGGTTAGGACCCCGTATAGGGAGACCAAATCCAAATGGACACCATCTACAATCCTGCATAAGATCCAATGCGTCTCCTAGCCTTCCAGTACAACAAGTCATTAGAGTAATCGTGTAAAAGATCTTACAACCATGGACAACAAGTGGACACGTCATAATGGCATGCCCTTTTGTAGTGAGCTTTGGCATGTGCTAATGTCTCCAAGATCCAAAGGGGGTTAGGCAGGTACCTTATTAGGTGGTTTCTACCCTTCGATGGGATATTATGTCCAAGGTACATCCCTCAAATGGTGTTGGCACGTGACAAAGGTGAAAGGGAATAGGGAATGAGAGGGGTAGTCCTTAGCCACATATTGGGGCACAAGGGCAGCTAGAGAAAGGGAAGCCCATACCTGGGTGTATAATGTGTAGAAGGGAGCAATCGTGGTACATGAGGTGCCCTGACCTTGATTTTTCCACCCTTCTTTATATGTCTTTTTCCTTTTATGAATTTTCTTTAATTAACTCCTTGGGGCTCAAAGGACAAGAGCGTGATGTGTAAGATATGGCAGTGATTACCCCCTTTTAGGCAATGGCGGTTCATTGCCCTCTAGGGATTGGGACAATCATGGCATCCTGAATGATAAAGGAGGCTCATCTAGGGCCTATGGAACCAGGGTGATGACCATGGGTATGGGGTAGAGCTCATGTATTGGCTTTTGCCCACGTGTTAATTATTTTTTTGTCCTGACCATATTTTGCATTTTATGGTACAATTTCCTATTGAATGTGGCCATTTATTTTTAGTTGCTTCAACCTCCAGGGCATCATTCCAGACCTGACCCAAGGTGGGGGCAAAGGGATAGGGAGGCTGACCCTATGTGGACCCAGAGAGGTAATGTGGACCCAGGTGGGAGAAATGATGAATGGGGGTATAGTGAGTGGAAAGGGAGTAATATATGCGGATAAAGGAGTGGGACCACGCACCTAAAGTCGGGGTTTCCCAAGTAGTACCACCCTAGAACCAAATGGTCAATAAAGGAGATCCCATGGGACTAAGATCCAAGGGTAACATCCAAAAGAGATCAAGGGGACATGAGCACAAACTAAGCCCACTCTTTCTGTCAAATCCTCCCATCAATCCATGCCCAGAAGTGTCCATGATAAGTAAACCCAATACTCAATTACCAAATGACAAGACATACCTTTAGATTCGAGAGGCCCACCTTCAAACATATGATCAATACAGATGGGTGAGGGACCACATGGCTGGCTCTGGTGGCCGAGAAATGGCACAATGAGCTAGTTGAGGGCTGCAAGGGGCTGCTGGCTATGGACTGAGGTCCATCATGGAGAAAATATTTCTCCTAGGGATATCACCCACGAAGTGTTGGGTAACAGGGACCTTGGGAAGGCTTTGCACTAACGTTCTATATTTTTTGATAACAGGGTGTAGAAGTTGTAAAGAGTTTGATGTACCCCATGCAAGACAAAAGGGTATCATAAGAATGAATGCCCCATGTTAGTCGAAATTGCCTGTGGACCCCTTGTAGGAGACCTCTCCAATGCAACTTATCCTTATTGTGACATGTGTAGTGTTGATTTTTGTAGCATCGGAAAGTGTTCTAAGTCTCAAACTTTGTGAGGAGACTTGGACATCAATATTCCAAAGAACCCAGAAACCGTTTGTGGAAATTCCACTCGGTTCATGTCTTATTAAAATAATTAATTATTTTAATGGAGACCCTAAGTCTAAACTTAGGGAAATTAAATAATTAAAGGGTATTAATAAGACAGAATGTGAATATTCTATAGAACGAAGATCAAGTCAAGTTTTAATCTTAGCCATTGATTAGACTTCTAATTTAGTTTGTTGATTTATCAACAAGAAGATTATAAAACATGGCTTGAGGGTCATTTGGAAGCCAAGCCGACCATAGACTCAATACCTGAAGGAGATCGATTATGAAGGAATAGGATTCGATTTCAGTGGAAGAGTTGCAGGGAAAAAAGTTGTAGAAGCAGAAGGAGAAGAGAGAATCAATAGTGACTGAGCACAAGGACAGAGGGACGCAAAGGGTCATAGAAGGTAGTGCAGAGTTGCAACACAGTGAACCCATGCAGAGCCTACGCAGAGTGACGCAATCCAACACAGGGATTGTACAAAGAGACACACAGACAGACGCAAAGGAAGTCAGAGGCTCTTCTGGGTGTCAGGAAATTTCGGGAGGGGCCGAGAATTTTGTCTGAAATGTTTTTTGATTATATTTTCCAGTGTATTCATTGTAAAGATTCATTTGCTGAAGAATAATAATAAAACCCTCATCTGCTGCACTGGTTTTACCACATTGGGTTTTTCTGGGGACAATTGTCAAAAAATAAGGGTGTACATGTGATTGGTTCTTATGCTAATCTTCTTTACTGTTTACTTCTCTGCATATATAATTGTGAATGTTGCAGTAGTATTTATTTCAAAGTTTATTGATAGATTTATGTAAATAACTTATCGGAGTAATAAGTAGGAGAAATAAATCTATCACTGCAACTGTAGATTTCCAGATTGAAATTTTCACATGTAGGACCTTTGGACATTCAACACATGTATGTCCACTGTTGTAGTAGTATAAATAATGTCAAGCCATGGAAGAAACAAAATATAAATAAAGAATTAACATTTACCTCCTTTGCACCAAGTGGAATTTGTTGTAAACCTTGGAAGAGCTTGCAGTGTGGGTTTAGATGTTTAATTGGGGTTAGGTAGGTCATATCGTAAGCAATTGTCCACATCCTCATCTTATGTTGCTATCATGGTGAATCTCATTATGTGGAAGAGTCCCAAGCTTTGATTGAGCGCATCATTGAGAAGGGAATAACAACTAGTCTGGTTTGGATTGGAGGATGACAAGTAGGAACTATTTCAAGGGGAAAAAATGGAGCTGAAACATTATAACACATAGGAGTGAGAATTGGAGTAGTCTTTCAGCATCAGAAGAGATTGGTTTTGTCTTATATGACCTGACCATATACAAAGAAGGAGATCCGTATATAATGTTGCTCTTGAGATGGATTGGCATGTAAGAGATTTGTTGGTAGGGGCGGAAATTGACATTTTGAGCTGCACTATAAAGGATTGATATGATCTTGCAAAAGATATCGTTGGAAAAAATCAACAATCTGTGTGGTGGATGGGAGGAGGCAACTCAACCAATGGCGAGCCTAGAACAATAGGTAGACCTAATCAACTGAATGTTTGATCTCTACATCAAATACCTGGGTTTAAGAGTATGTCACAAGGTTCGTCGAACTTCAACCTTGAGGTTCGAATTTTGGCAAAGCTTAATTTTTTTTTGAGGTTTGGCGAACCTCATAGAACCTCATAGCCATTGACCAAGTCCATAGATCAAAACTCATAACCTCATGTCACAACTCAATCTTGTAATCTATCCTTGCAATTTCCATGTTCCTGATAGTATTTTTTATGTTTATTGATGTTGATATCTTACTATTTTATCCTATATTTCATTTTAAACTTAACATATGTATATATATATATATAGAAAATGTATATAAATGAACCTAATGGTGAACCTCATCAAAAAATTCGAACACGAACCGAACCTAATCATTGCCGAACCCAAATCATGTGACTTAGGTTTAAGATGGAAATTTGAAGTAGAGGAAAGTAGTACGAAGGCCAAGTAGTGAGAAGGAGGAGCTAAGGAAGCCCTAATAATCTTTGACAACAAGCAACAACTTCATTGGAAACAACTCTTTTTGGTACTCATTGATTGAAAATGAAAGTTACTTTTATGTATACAGAGCTGGAAGGCTGTACATGCTAGATGGCAGCATGTCATAGATGTGATCTTGCAAGATTCATTAAGCCTCCATTGAAGGGACAGCTCAGGTTTTGTTTGTCAGCAATGGACGACCTCAATGCTCTGTTTTATTTGGGTCATTTTTGTAATTCTTTACTTAGGTAGCTAATCTAGGATTCCTCCATTTGCACTAGAAGTATATTTTATTAATACAAATTTCTTACTTACAAGCAAAATTGTGGCAAGTTGTTTAGCCATATGGAGGAGAAAAGGCAGAAGAAATGTTCCTGGAACATCTAAACAAGGAATGATTTATGAATTTGAGTGAAAATATGAAACTGAAGAATTCAGATGAAAAATGGCTGCGAGAACAGATATGGACCACTGTTTATTGTGTCTATCCATTTTTAGTCAACATCCCTTATAAACTTCATTTTAAAGGGAATTTGATGATAACCTATCTTAAGCATTGGAGTGATGAAATATGATGGCTTTCGTCAATAAGTGTACAAAGGACAAAAATGTTTAGTGCTCACTATACAAGTCAAGATGAATGCTTGACATGTTAAACTGTGCTTTTCTTGTGTATTTGTACGATTTCATACTTGGGACCTTCCTACACTTCTCTACTTAGATTCCATACAATGAATATTACCGACCAACATTTATCTTTTATCTTTAATTCACCAGTAATTGTTCACTTTCTTTTAAAAGTATTATGTCAAGCTTTAGTAAATTCTAGCTTCCCAATTATAGATCTTGCTGATATGTTCCTGAAATTTAGACTTCAAATTACAACAGCAATCTGTGGGAGAGCCAAGTCCATAGGGTCAAGACAAAGGCCTTTGCTTTGTTTTGTCTGCTGAATAAACATAATTTAATTGTATTACTGAATGACAATGAATATGTTGTATTGTAGGTATTCCTACAGATCCACACGGCATAATAGACAGGATGTGGAGGAAGTGTCGCAACCACTTATAAGGCCATCTATGAATATAATAGACAATGTATGTTTTGATTAACAATTATCTCTCTTATTTCTCCACTGTTTCCCTCTTTTGATGACTCTCTCTTTTTTATGCGTAACAGTGATGCAATATTATTATTGTCCTTCAAAATAAATCCCTGTTAAACTTTTGGGCACTTCCCTGCATTCCGAGGAGGGCACCCAGTTTAAAGTGGGCAGCATAGACTTAGTATTGTTATTATTTTCCCTTATTTCAAGGATTTTGTAAAAGTGATTGTATTATTATTTATTACTATTATTATATTATTTTCCTTTGAAATACATCCCTATTAAATTTTTGGAAACTTCCCCCCATTCCGAGGATGGTACCCAGCATAATGTGGGCAGCATAGACGTAGTGCACCTAATACCAAGGGAATCAAACTGAGGACATGCACAGTGCACTAGATCAACATCCTGGAAACAGTGGTGCCAACTGCTTGAGCTAACCGATGGGGTTCAAAATGATTTTATCATGGGCCAAAGCCCAAATATTTACTGAAAATATGAAAATTCCATTTTTCTTGGCTATTCTCCTCATTGTCAGCTTGCTGTTGCTAACATTAAGCTATTGATTTCTGCTAAGAGGTGTGTATATCTGTGCTTTTCCCTTTCAGCTCACACTATCTATGACAAAAATACAGGAGGGCAGATTCAAAGTTGCAAGAACTGTTGATTTTTCTTATACTAGAAACTGATTTCCTAATCTGATAATTACTTCCAATGATTTGTATTTTCAATTCATCTTTATGTCACTTGTATCATTAAGTAATTATACATTGAAAATCTCAACCATAATGCAATAATAACCATAGGATCATAAAGATAGAGCCAAACACAATAAGAGACACATGATTACCTTGGGAAAACCCAACCTTGGGAGAAACCCAGCCAAGTTGTCTTATAAGGAGAATTCAATCTCCAGCAAATTTTACAATATAAATTATCTAGAAATTTGTGCCAATTTCCAAGCACAAAATACCAGTCAAACCTGGTCAAAGGAGAGAGAATGTCTGACTTCTGTTAGTTTAGTCAAATCTGGTCAATAGGCTGATTTTCGGTCTGTTCTGCTTCTGGTCAACAGTAGTCAAAGGAGGCCGAATTTTGGCCCCACAACTATCACGGAGAATTCGGTCAAACTGTCACAGTTGAGCTGCATTCAACCCTAGTCAAAAAGATTTGGTCAACATCCAGATTTCAGCCAAGAAATTCAGTCAACTTTCAGTCAAAGATGCCCAGAATATTTTCTCCAATAATCAGTCAAAGATTCAGTCAAACAGCCCAGAAAATGTCAAAGTCAATGCCAGTCAATGAGTAAACTTCACATTTCAGATTTCGGTGGTCAACTTCATAATTCTTCTGCTTCTTTGCATGTGTGGACAGATGACTTCTTGTTCTTGTGTGTGCTCCAAATTATGCCAAGTGAGGAGGTCAAATTGTCTTATTTATAGTGGTCAAATAGGTACCCTTTTGACCAAGGGTCACCTTTAATGGTGGGGCCGAGTTAGGCTTTTTGGAGCCTACATAAACCAATATGAAAAACTGAATTTTATTTTAATATTTATAATTTCTTTTTGCTGATTTGGAAGGCTCCTAGGCATGCAGGAATACCTCCCGATGCTACAAAAATTAACAAGAACTTACCCAGCATGCAGGGTTCATAACTAATAAACTTTTTACCAGCCCTTGATAAAAACTAAACAAAGCAGCAAGAAGTCTTCATAAAACCTATGGTTTTGCCACCTAAATCAATTGCCTCTCCATCCTTATGTTCCAGTTTCGGTTCTTTTACCAATTTGAAGTCTTTCCAAGGTGTCACCAAAGGAGATTTCTACTTACCAGCACACTCCGTATTTGTTTGATCCATGGTAGATACCTTGAGTTTGTTTATTTTCATCCATCTTGATCTGCATAAATATATAGCTGTGCCTTTCCAACTTTCCCATCCTTCTCTGTTAATTTTTGGGCAACTAGGTCCAAACTCCATGTTGCACTGCTCATATGACGATGGTCATATTTTTGTTGGATTCCTTTTTCGGAGAGGTGCAAGATTGATCTAAAGATCATCTTGATCGGATGAGCAGAACATTGATTTTGAATTTATTTTCCACATGTGCAAGATTGGCCAAATTTATCCCACATGACTAAGAGATGTGTCACACACCTTCATTGATGAATATAAATTGGAGAGACTTGGAGGTCATTTTTTCATTATCTCATCACACATTCTCTCATTGTGATCTGATTGGTTCGATACCCTTTGGAGGCCTTTTTCCCCTCACACGTGTGGAGCGGAGCTGCTGTTTTCTGCGCTGATCTGTTTAGGGCTTTTTGTTTTCTGCGCTGATCTGTTTAGGGCTTTTTGTTTTCTGCGCTAATCTGTTTAGGACTTATCTGCTGCAGCATTGACTGTGGTCAACCCTTGGTCGTTTGACCTCAATCTTCTGCAGAAATTTCGATTTTAGGAGGTTGTATAGCTGGGCACTAAAATCGAGGAATTCCGGGCTGTTTGACCAAAGCCCTAGTTTGCTGCGTTGACTTTTCTGAAGCTACATGCATTGACAATTTTGCGCTGCCCTTATTTGACTTGCGTTGACTTGTGATGAGCTGTCTTTGAGGGGTAAACGTATACTAGGTAGATGTCTCTTCGTGTCCACTTTAACGAGATCGAAACGACATTGGACTCGGCAATATTTTCATGTTTAGAGAGTTAGAAAAGCGCTGAAATATGACTCCAAAATGACTTTTCCATGTTTTTACCGAGTCCAAAAAAGTATTAAATAAAACTCGTATCACCATCGAAGCTGCGAAGGAACCTGTCGCTGCACAGAAAAGCAAGTGTAAAATCCATTTTCGACAAAATATATTAAAATATTGAGAAAAATGACATTTAAAACCTAATTTTTGACCTGAAAAGTTATAAATAGGCTTCAAATGGTAAAACAAATTTACTTTTACTTTTTACCTTACTTGGAGAGCAACAATGGTCCGTTTGTGTGCAAACTTGCGGCAGTGATTGCGACTGATCCGGGACGTCATTCAGCTCCTCGTTTGTTCCAGGTAAAAGGCGTTCCCTTAAGCTCCATTTTAATCCATTTTTTATTTGTTTCCATTGTACAGTCGATCTTTGGAGGAGACTTTTAAAAATTTTAGGGCTCCGCCATTGGCGCGGGCATCGGGCACGGACCCGCGCCAATGGACTTTTACTCACAAAGGGGTTGCGCCAATGGCGTAACATAATTTTCCGCTTTAGATTTCCAAACAGTGAGGCATCCATCTGGATTTTCAAGCATGACAAAGATCTAAAAAGGGTTTTTTGATCATGTTGATGCAGGTAACCAAGCACAATGGTTATTGAATGGAAGGAGAGGGAATATGGGGAGGAAGATGAAATGGCTATGGAAAACGAAGCTTGTATGAATGCACTGAAGAACTATGGACTCAAAAAATTCTTCCTTACTCCATGTTTACGAGCTCAACCTGAGCTGCTACAATACTTGGTTAGCATATGGGATGAAAATGAGGAAGTATTTAAACTTCGGGACCAAGTGTTGGAACTTGAGGTTTCCGACGTGTATTTTATCACCGGGCTGTCGCGAAGAGGCCCAGTGCCCATTCTGACGGGCAGCAGACCTTCCGGAGAAAAGACGGAGCAAGTAATGGCGAGGGTGTGCCCGGGGGCACGAACCGAATCGAGAAGCGGGAAGGTGGACATCCACACTGTCCGTGATCTAGCACTCAGAGTAGTGCTACACACCATTACAGGAGCTGCAGGATCGCAAGCTCCACATGAGGCGACCAAAGCCCAACTCATACTAACCTCCGAGTGTATGAGCCCCACATTGTTCGATTGGGCCAATGCAGTGATGAGCAATATCAAGAGGCAGCTGACAAGATGCAAGCAAGTCAAACTAAAGCAGTTTGGCTACGGTTCCATTTTGGTGTCGTTCATCCTGGAACGACTACCTATTTCCCAGGGCCAAGGGGCCATAGTTGTTGAGCCGGTACCACGAGAGCCTAGGATGGCTCACTGGGCAGCACTTATGCCCAGGTCAGGAGGAGGCCAACATATGTCTTGGAGGCCCGAGTTTTTTGGGTGGTTACGGTGACAATTGATCGTGGTCGAATATTGGCCCTATGCTGGGACCAATTTCACCGGAGATCCCAACCTTCCGCTCCCGGAGGGGGAGGATTGGGATGAGGAGTTTGGTGCGATACTCTTTTTTTGATTTTTATGTATTTATGATTTTTTTGGTAATACATGTTCATTCTATAATAGTTTTATGTGTATGCAGATGTCGGCCCAGAGAGGCCCGCGGGCATGTCGCCCATTGTGCGGAGAACCCATGCCGAACATGACCCTCAGGCTGAGGGTGGCGAGGGAGGTGAACTGATTCAGAACCTGGAGGGCATCACCCAGGGGATCCCAGACTATGCACGGCTAGCAGATGTTCCGCTAGCATACCAGTGACACACTGTGGGGGTGCCCAGTCGCCTCCACCGACTACTGAGACGCTTAGTGCATGCGGTGGCTTGTTACCACGAGCACCATGTAGATTAGACATTAGGGCTTTTCTTGCATATTTTTTGAGAGACATGTCGTCTCCGGTTGTATTAAGACGAACATGTATATTTTTTGGTTTTATGTGATGCACACTATGTAAACATTTCGACACACACATATATATATACCTATTTCTGGATGGATCTCTTTACATGTGATGATGTTTTTCATATGCTATGCAAATGTCTAATACAATGTTATCTAATGTATTGGTTGCATAAAAAATGACCCAATGAAAAAGTTCACATAACGTATCTAACCACACATTTTATTTTTATACAAGCTTAAAAGCACATATGAAAACACACATGCAAACTATGCTTGGAAATGAGTTTTATTTTTTATGCAAGCTTAAAACACAAACTATGCTTGAGGAAGATGGGCATGCCCCCAGCATGGTGACTCAATTCGAGGTACATGCCCCCCAAGCTTCAATCCATATGAAAGGTAGATGGACTGAAGGTTCAAGTTACGAGATTAAGGAAAAGACTCGACTGGTATTTTACGAGAACTTATCAAAGACTCGAATTGAACGGGAAAGTGTTTCATTGTTTTAACGAGGTTGACACATTAAAAGAACTATCCTCAAGACACCTTGTTTCATGGTTTAAGGAGCTTGACACAAGACAAGGAACTCTGCTTCGATGAACTTGTTTCATTTTTTAAGGAGCTTGACACAAGACAAGGAACCATGCTCCGACCGACTTCATCATAATGAACAAGAAGTCATCGCTTCCAAGAGTTCCACTCCCGATGGAAGGAAAACATCTCGGAAATCAGGACCCAATGCCCCCAACACCTGATGCACAACGGCATCATCACTGAGCATAGCCATGGGGTAGGTAGCCACATAGTTGACCTACGGTGGGGCGGATACAATGGGTGGATAAAAATCGGGAAGGGATGATGGTGGGCTAGTTGCCACATCAGGACCAAAGAACGAAAGCTGATCAATGGTCATGATCCGTCCTTCATGCAGAAAACAGACCACACGAAAAAGGGAGGAGACAAGCGCTCCCATGGCATAGGTGTAATCGCGCCCCAAGAGAAAATTGAAATCCAAGGGGCCTGGAACAACCATCACGTCCATATGGACAGTTTTACCTCCCAAAGTAACAGGTAACCTTGGAAGGATCCCTAATGGTTGACTCGTTCTTCTGTTAAATGCCAACAGATTCTGCGTAACAGGCGCAAGCGGCAGTGAGCCAAAATCTTTCCAAGTAGTTGAGGATAGAACACTAACAGACGCGCATTCGTCTATAATGGTGTTGGGTACGATTAGGCCAAAATCCTGTACTGTGATCTTGAAAGGCACATAAGACGGAAGGCGATATCCTGTAAATCGATTCCAATCAAAGGAAGCGACCAAACTACTCGGAGGGGTTACCATTGAATCGAGATGGTCTTCCCTTGGTGTTACGGAAGAAGAAGGAGCATCCTCCACGACCTCCATCTCAAAGGCGGGGGAGTATCCTCCGGGACCTCCATCACGGGAGGCGAAGGAGCAGCTTCTTGAGATACGGGGACAGGAGAATCTTTCTCCAAATCCGAGGAATCTGAAGAAACCAGCAGAACATGAGGGGTATGGGATCCACTCTCCACAGAAAATACCTGGTGCACCATAGACGGAGCCAGCTCAACCGATCCCACAACCAATGGTTGGTTGGGAATGGATTCCTGAATTTGAATTTTCGAGGGAGCGGGATCGACCAAGGATGACTCTTGACCAATCGTAGGATCAGCTAGTGGAGGACTCGGAGAAAGCTGTTTATAACCAACTGGAAGGCACGGTGTGGAAACATCTGAGTTGTCCAAAACTCGCTTGGCTTCATCCATATATGGACAAAGGTGAATGGCATGGTGCCCTTCACACAACTTACAGGGATTGGTAATCTTGCCACCTTTTTGCAAGAGTTTTACCGACGCGGTTAAAGACGTGCCTCAAAGCCCGACTCCGGAAGCCAAAGGCAACGACGGGCGACCATTGGACCATACTTCAAGCACCTTGGGAATGCCAAGGAAATCTCGAAGAAGATGGTCTCCCATGCACAATATGCAAGGGAACTTGACTTTCTGCGGAGGGTTGGGAGGTTTATCAAGAGGAGGTGCATTAGAAGCAGCAGCTACAGCCTTAGCCTCTCTCTTATCAGAATTCTTCTTCTTTGTCTTCTTCTTCTTATTCTTAGCCACCTGGTTACTCGAATCCAGACTTTCACCAGGCGAAGTAGAAGAGGAGGACACAGAAACAGGCGAAGAAGGGGAGAGGTCCACCTTGGAATCAACATGATGTTGTTCAGGCGGAGGAACTGATTGAACAGTAGCTGAGACATTTGGGACCACAGAGGTTGAAAGCAACCAAACAGGCAACCTGACAGTTAACCCAGGAAGGGACAACGTTTCCATATAAGGAACTCGCATTTCCAAGGAAAGAAAATGACCGGGATTCCCATCGAAGGGTTCCTTGGTTGGTGAACTACGGAAAAGTTGCCATCCTTGCAACCGCACACGGGCTCGCCAGCCACCCCAGTCAAACGGCCAACAAACGCGGAATTTTAATAGGGCATGTGATCGCGGGTGATTTCTTTACCACATTGAAACTTAGAAACTTCTGGATTTCCCATGTTTAAGAGTCGAGAAACGGATGAAAGGTGACTCTATCACTTTGATTTTGAAAGCAAGCGTGAAAGGACAAGCGCTTCAGTGATCTTTTCAAATTTAAGTCGAGATAAGATCAAAATGAGCGCTCGGGAATACTAGGCACAAAGGGTGTACCAAATATCCGTGAACTGCAATATACACCTTGGTTTCAAAAATGAAACAAAAATCGACCAAGGACTTTCCGTACATGCAGGTAGTCTCCCCGAATGCTGTGTTCGGTGTATCACGGGTATAGGGCGGCGGACTCGGCTTCCTGTGGATAAAGGATTGAAAACCTAGAGGGGTCTCCCTTTATATACGCGACGGTACGGGGAGCACAAGTCCGTACTAGCGCTGTCTAAAGCCAAAAGGCGAACGACAGCTGCTAGGTTTAAAGACGTCGGAACACGTCTCTAGCCTAGACCTCTAAATATGTTTCGTTAATGTTTCAATGCTTCCTTAGGTAAATTGAGTAAATTTTATGGTTGATCTTCAATTATGTTTCGGTTTCAAGGCCCTACCGTATGTCATATGACAATCTCCTGTATGCAGCTATATGAGAAAAGAAAACTTTTCAATTCGATGAATGCTATCTAGTTAAGGGAAGAGCTTCAAACAATGATGCAACAAACAACAACACTGAAAACGAAACTTTTTCCAAACTAGATGACTTTCACTATCCAAAAGTAATTTCAAACATTCAACGATGTGAATAATGCAATGTAATCTATGCAAAATCCTCTTTTTCGAAAACTATGCAATTGTAATCTATGCACAATTTCCTTTTCCTTTTCAAATTATAAGAATGCACTCAATGCATTTTTCGATGAAATGAGAATCTACTTAATGCATGCTTTTAATGAAAGAGAATGCACTCAAAGCGATTTCTAGTTTTCAATCATTAAACAATGTAATCTAAGTTCAATGATGGATCTCAAAAAATACTTTTCAATGCAATGTGATCTAATGCATTTTAACGAAAAGCAAACTATGAGACGAAAACTAAAAGAACACAAATCTTCTTAATGGAAGGATGAATGCAAAAAGGATGTAATCAAACACTAAGAATGCAATCGTTGTTTCAAAACACTTTGTAACAAAATTCCTCAAAAGTTGACAAGACATATGAGGTCAAACACAAAGAGGACTTCCAAAGCAAGAGATCAAAACAAGGCATTCATTCCCTTTTACATCAAACAATCATGGAAATAAGACATTTCAAACAATGAGAAATGTAATCTATGCTCATACAGTGAAAAGACCGGAAGGGAAAGACACACTGGTGAAGGATTTAGGGAAAAAATCTCAATTTTCACACACCCTGAAATTGGCACGACTTTCTCACGACAACTAGCACCAACTGGCGCGACTTGTTCACTGACAACTAGCGCCAATGGCTAATTGGCGCAGGTTGCTAACTGAAAACAAGCGCCAATGCCTAAAAATGAAAAAACAAAGAATTTCTCCCAACCAAGACCAGACTCACCACTTCAAGCAGAATCTCCAAGACTCAAATGAACCATGTAATCTAGGCTCAAAGCGAGACAAAGCGAAATTCGAATGAAGAAGAAGCCAATCACTCAAATAACGCAATAAAACAATATACAACCACCAAACGAATGTAGAGAAGCAATCACAAAGTTGACTAAGCAGATAAAAACCACAAACTCCCAAGGGAGGCTCGACGCACCATAGCACCTAGATGCCCTAGGGCTAAAATGTAAAATCGATAGAAATGGGCAAACAACCAAAGGATGAAGGTCACAGTCAGTCAAACAATGCTCCAGAACACTCAGGCAGTCGTAAAAATAAGACCAAACACCCAGATCAGTGTCAGAAGGCTCAAAACACAGTAAACCCTAATACCTTACAGGATTGGCGCGACTGTAAGGCTGAAACTAGCGCCAGAATAGAATTGGCGCGAGTAATACACTGACAACATGCGCCAGTGGGCGTGACTGTCACATTGAAAAAGAGCGCCAGCTGAGTTTACTAAGGAAAAATAAAAAATAAGCAATCCAAGAAGCAGACCAGTGATGGTAAAGCTCAAACCAAAAGACAAACTCATGAAAAGAGCCAGCCAAAAGAGCTGATCAAGCAAGCAAAGTCAAGAATCGACCAAAAGACAAGACAATACTCCAAGTGTTTAGTTCATAAACTAGACCAGATATTGACTGAAGCAGCATTCATCTACTTTTGCTAATGCAGAGCAAGAGCGTTTCGAAGGCTATCTGGCTAACTTCAGGCTCCGTTTGTAGTTTATAAAGCAAACAACAAGCTAACGATCCCCAGTGGAGTCGCCAATTTGTTGTGGAGGTAAATCCCCTCTGCAGATAGAGGCGATCCCTACTAGCCCAGAACGGGTCTAGCAATAACCGTAACATGCTATGGTGCAGGTCCCTAATTGCAATAAACCAACTTGCGAAGAAGTCTTACCTCGAATCCAACGCTGTTGTTTGTAGAGAAGGTAGCGCTCCTGTTCCTTTGCTCCGGCAGATCACAATCTTCACGCTTGTCGCGATCGAACACCTGCACATGCAAGAAACACAACAAACACAAGCGTAAAATCCAATATATACAATTATGCGTCAGTAAGAGAGGACGCAACTCATGATCATAATGAACAAAACGAGTGGAACCATAACCAATAGTCACTTATCATTAATTCAACAAAGGAAAATACAACCTGGCTCTGACGTTGAACCTTCCTTCGGCGGGTCGTCAGCGGAATACGTCTCGGTAAAGCTTATCGGGAATGGGGACAAGCCTCTCTCTTCGATCATCAATCTCCTTGCTATTGATTTGACACTATGAGGACTATTGCAGCATTCTTTGGGCTATGAAGGCTCTTGGAGATTCTTGGAGACTAGCTTGCAAAGGGAAATGGCAAGCTTATATAGATGGTGGAAGAGGAGTTGGGATCCCTACAATCATGGGATTGGCCCTATCCTCAAGGAAGCTTCCATGAGAGGTGGAAAACTACTTCCTCTACATGCAAATCCGGAGCCAAACATCCCAACTCAATTTAGAGACCAGTTCAGGAGTTGGTTAAAGTCAATCTTTCGCCATTTATTTTTAAAAAACACCCTTTATTAAGCCTGGCGTAAGTGCGACTCTGAGACAGAGTGCCAATTGGCGCGCCCTCTTTGAAGGATTTCCCACATTGGCACGGGTATAACACAGGATAGTCGCGCCAAGGGTGAAAAGGCTATTTTTAGGGTTTTTCACAAGGAGATGTCTTCAGGGGAATGAAAGTCCATGTCTAGGGGAATTCCATGAAAGTGTTTTCAGGTTATGTCACTGCTCACAGGTCACGGAATAAGCCCTCCAATGTGTGGGGACGGTGGGGCAGATTTCCAAATTGTAACATAGGCCTCCCAATTTGCTGAAGCAAGCTCCATCCTATTATGAGGAGACCATTTCTTCCATTGAAAAGTGGTTGATTTAAGGCAACCCGGATAAAAGGAAAACCGAGGGGAATCAGGTTAATACATGTGAAGTTAATCCATCACCCTTGACAGAGCAGATGTAGAATGAAGAGAGGCATGTCATACATATCTTGAATACTTCATCTGAAAGTTCACAAGCACAATGTTCCACATCATCAACAACACAGTCTGCCACGAAGAAAAGCCTCAAGCAAAAAAGAAAAAGAATAAGGAAACGTTTTGATTCATCTGATGGCCGCGAGCAGCTCGATTTTCGGGTAAGACAAAGTCCTACCGTATGCAAGATTTCACATGGCACGTCCGTAAAATAGCCCACATACTTGCCTGAAAGCAGGTAGATGCTCAGTATCCACTATATTGAACACATTTGATGCCACAGGGCATCCTTTGTATTGTGTCTCTAACCTTACACCTTGTCCTTTCAGCATTTCATTTTGTATTTAGATTAGATTTACTTCTCATGTTAGTAGAATAATAAATGATAGAAGAGGTTCTATTTTTCACGTGCTTAATGTTATATGATGAATTTTGGATGGACGCTACTTATATAATCTTGTGTATTGACCCATATTCTGGATTCTCACATTCCTCCGACGAAGCAACGTGTCCCCAAGTAGAGCCAGATGTTGACCACTGTATGTCAACGACTCTATAACAGTACAACCCTTTTTTCGCAAAAGGGATCTATCATGTTTGAGTGTTCGTGCCATTCATATTTCATCATTCATTCGACATTTTTGTAAATGATGTAAACCCATTCTGCATGTTTATAATGCAAAAATGATATTAGTAAGACCATCATGTATGTAACAACCTAGGTAAGCCTAGTATTTTGGTGACGATTTCTATCCTAGGAGGTTTTTCGTCTCACTGATTCATCTGTGTCTCTAGACACAAATGATCGACAAAGTTTTTCCCCTCTAGTCTCACCCCAAAGTAGGGTGGATTTTGTCGTCAAGATACTAAGTGAGTCTTAGTGTTTTTTATCGAGTCTTTGTAAAGTAATTTGGGAATGATCCTAGCTAATTGGCTAGATCATTTTATTATAGATTGCTAGGTCTACTAGATCATATTTTGAGTCGCAGAATTGGGTAGATTATTGAGGCTCTGTTACGAACGGGTGTTCCTCTCATGGTTTAATGTATTAATCTTATGTAAAGAGGGTTGGTAAAATAATTAATCCCCTCATGAGTCAATTAATTAAATTTTCTGGCCAAATTAAATTAAAAATCCTAAGCCAGAAATTTAATAAATTTTATGTCCTAGGTAAAATTAAATTCTTCAAAGGAAAAATTCGTGGGTCTCTAAAAAATAAATTTTTAAAGGTCCCAGGCCAAGGGAATATTGGAAATTTTGAGAAATTTTGGATCCTTGGGCCTTGTTAGTTAAGTTAAAGTCAAATTTTTGAGGCAATTAACTCAAAAATATTATTTTTGAGTTAATTAAAAAGAAATTAATTGAAAAATTCGAAATTCCTCAAAAAATAATAATTTCGACGGACGAGATTAAAAGATAATCAAATCCTTTTCGACGATCAAGATTACTTTGATGGGGATCAAACGAACTAGCCGTTGGAGATTTTACCTATAAATTAGAGGCCAGTGTTAGTCTGGTTTTCTTCCGATCTTTTAATCATGTACTAGCTCTTGAAGCTCTTCTGTAATACTTTTTGGAATAATACAAACGAAGTCTTTGGGGTTTTATTTGATAGTCACGTTCCTCTTTAGCATTTTATGGCTTTTCCTTTATATTCTGCTAGTGATTATTTCGATTAATTGTTGATTAATGGATCTTGTAGAGTAATCTATTGCATAGATATCTTACTTAGGTTACTGGATTTAGAGTAAGAATATTAATTGGAGTGAGTTAGCAGGTATCTCTAACTCTTGAAAGTTTTATTTTTATCCCATTTCTCTATTGATTTAACAGTTTAACTTGAAGTGTGCATAAATCTCTCGGATTTAGAATTGGGTGTTTGAGGAAGTCCTCGGCTGGACCAGATGACTCCCAAGGAAATAAGACTTGAAGAGCCCTCCAGATCTAATTCCCTTGGCTTATCTTAAATTCTATTTGTGTAGGGTTTTTCTAGGGCTTGTGCCTAAATTAAACATTTATCTTAATTTTTTATTGAATTTAAAGTTAGATTTGGCTAGTAAGAGCCTTAGATCTTCAGATCTGGGAGCGCATTCGGACTTACATTCCTTAGATCTGACAGATCTGCAACTCTTGTGCATAGATCTGTAAATATATTGTATAGATCTGCAACTCTTTAGAATTTTTTTTTTAGTTTTCTAATTTCTAACTCAGGGTTTCAATTTTAGATTTTTGTATATTTGTTGGGTTTTTGTGTTTTGGTTTCTGGTCTTGTGAAGGTGACATTTGAGAGTTTTAAGAGAATTTTTTTGAGATCTGAGACAAATCTAGGCCCTGGAGGGTAAGATTTGATGTCAAGATCAAGATTTTTTGTAGGGATATTCAAGTTAAATTTTTAAAATCTGTGTTTCTGGGAAAATTTAATTGTTGGATAGAAGGAAAATTGTGAAAAAAATTTATGCACTAGTTGTGCCTGTGTTTTCCTCTCACCAAGCTCCATTTCGCTGCCTTCCCGAGCTTCATTCCTTTGCTGCGTTTTTTTCAGCCGACTTCCTCTTCTCACGTAGTCCCATCCTCCCTTTTTTTCTACATGCCGGCTCCTCTCCGCAACCTCCATTTCCCTGTATCCTACCGCATCCATCTGCTTCCCTCCATCTCTTCATTTTCTCCACGCTCCTATCTGCAGCCCTAGCTGCATCCATCCTAATCTGCGTTCCTATTGTTCCTTCCTCACGCTGTCTGCGACTCCTCCTCCCTGCTTACCTCTGCGTGCCTTCATTTCTCCTCTCCTTTCGCTCTCCCTGCACGTTGCTCCTTTACCCTTGCGGCTGCACTTCCCTTCACGCTGCCTGCTCGAAAGTTTCCTCACGCTGCCTCCCCGCTCCAGCTCCTTGACGTCTCCTCCCCATCTCCTTTCCATCCCTGCTGTCCGCATGCCCTTACCCGCAACAACTGTTCACCTCCGATGCCTTCTTCTTGCTCGTTCCCTTCCTCCTTCCGCTCCTTTTCGACCTGCATAACAAACCTAACGCATCACATAAAAAACATTAACATAACGTTAAGACTTTAATTTTATGATATTTGATTTTGATTTTCTTTTTTAGGTTTGATTATTTTTGAGATTTAAAATTTTTAACATTTATTTACTTTTATTTTTGTATAAAGGTTTTTATTAACTTCTCAACTTTTAGATTTGTATTTTAATTTTATTAACTTTTTAACTTTGTAAAATATTCAAAACTTTCATAAAAAAAAAAATTCTAATTTTAAAACATCCAAAAAATAAAATATTTTTTTTTTAGATTTTAATTTTTGACTTTTCCATTAACTTTAATTCTTCTAATTCTTTGTTAGAATTATTATTTTTTAGTTAGACTTTGGACATTGGGTTTTTTGAGCCATTTAAATTTTAGGCTTGGCAAGATACTTAATTGTGGAAAAATTCCTATGGTTGACATGATTTAATTTTTAAAATATCCTAAGTTTAACTATAGGAGAAAATTTAATTTTTGATTTGCATTATTTTAGAATATCGTTTAATCCATAAATTGTTTGACGAAGTGTTTGTTTAGCATTGAAATTTCATGGTATATCTTGATGAATAATTACTGAGATTTAAGTGCTAGTCAATTTCATATGCTTCCACTGGGTTTGATGATCATTGACATCTGGATTTTTAAATGTTTTCTATCGATTAAAATCGCCTAATGTGTAATTAACTCCTGTTCATTTACTTGAATTTGGATATTTATTGAATATTAATTTTTCGAGTAAATGTGATCGATATCTTATTTTGAGAGCTCTATTGTGGATTTGTGAGAAATTGTATATCTTTCATCTGAGTAATTTTTGGCGTCTTCATAATTGGCACTCTCGCTTAAGTACTTAGTGGTTAGATCAGATTATTCATTATTTATAATCTAAGTGCTTTAGGATTTTAACATCACCTCTCATCTTCGAAGCTTGCTTCATCTCGCTTCGTCTTCTAATCATTATCCTTGCCTTCTGCATTCTAAGTTAGCATTGCATAGCAGCAGTTTCTCATCAAGTACTTGGTTTTAATTTCCTTAGCAGGATAGTTGACTCCATAAGGCACTAGTATCAATCATTCAAATTTAATTGAATCATTTAATCTTGCTAAATATTTTACAAGTATTTGGTCATTTAACTGTGTCTCCCGAACTAGTTGGTTCCCAACTAGTTCTCCTTCATTTCATTTCCTTAGGGTCTACTCCCCTTAGTCTGCTATAAGGAGACATCTTAAATAGAGAGATTTGGGATCAGGGTGACAATCCTCGATCTGAGCTGTCGCGGTTCCTAGACATTCTGTGCGACAACACACTGCATGGTCCTCGCCCCCAAAACTAGCACTGAAAACCCATCAGAGCTCTCTGTTTGTATGCCCCTTCTCTGCACCATCTGAGCATCGATGAAGTTATGCATAGCCCCGCTGTCCACTAGCACCAAGACACGTTGTTCGTAAACAGTCCCACGGACCCTCAGCATTAGGTACTTAGGTACTCCTCACAAAGATGCAAGGACCCCTCCGGCAGGTGCAAACGGTGGTCCTCCTGTTGCTGGAGGAGGTGGTGGAGGGTTCTCCCCTGGTGCTCCTGTGCTAGTATCTCCTCCCATCTCGAAGAAGGTCTCCACTTCTTCCTCACTGTCGGAGAAAACCTCAATGTAGAGTGCCTTTCCTCCAGCACACCTGTGACCTATTGCCCACGGCTCCTGGCAGGTGAAGCAGAGCTTCTTCCGCCTCAAATCCCTCTGGGTCTCATCATCTAGTGGCCCTTATCCATGATTCCCTGTTGGGGGTAGAGCTCTTGTGTCCCTCCCTCTCTGCTGGAAAGCCAGTTTGTTGGGTATGGGGACCCTCGTCCTAAGTAGTGCATCCTGCAAATCCCTGGTCCTCCCAACTGCGTCTTGCAACGTAGTTGGCTGAGTAGACCTTACTAGCCCACGCAAAGGTTTTGCCCGGACCATCTATGTACATGTAGATCCTCAGTTCCGACAAATCTGGAACCATCACCGAGAGCTCAGGAATTCTAAAATGTAGGTCTCCGGGTTTCCCAACTATTTGAGCTTGGTCAGCTCCACAAAACGCTCCTCCGGATCCTTCAGATCAAAAATCTCCAACACCCTCCTAGTAAAATCATTATACATTGTCACTCCTGAGTGAACCTGTGTGGTCATCCCTTGAAACCACCAGTCATGGTCTTCTCCCTCTAGGTGCAGCGCAACTACCTTGATGGCCTCTACCTCCGTCATCTGGTTAAGTTGGAAATAGATGTTCAACTTCTCAACCCAAGCCTTGGTTGAACATTTTGATGACCCATCAAAAGTTGGTAGAAAAATTCTGCCCACGGTACGCTGCAGATCATTGGCCTGCGTGTACCCTCCTCCTCTATTTTGGCCCCTGGGTTTGCTATTGTTCTTCCGCTGGCAAAACTCATTGAAGGTGAGAGAACCTCCAAACTCGGGTCCATAGGACTGATAGTCTGCGAAATAATCTCCATAGTGAGCCACCTCCGACTCTTGCGGACCTCCTGCTTTTGCTCTTGAAGCTAGAAACGTAGGACCTCCGGCTCTTGCGGACCTCCTGCTCTTGCTCTTGAAGCTAGAAACTATGATTCTGCGTTGCATCTGTGGTACTGCTCACCTTGCATATTGCTGCAAACTACTGCATCTGTACTGCAACTCCCTCTTATTTGCTGCTGCTGCAATTGAGAATCCATCTGTTTCTGCTACTGAAATGGGTTCTCTACCATACCCATCTATTCCCTGAATTGGATGAACTTAGCTCTTCCTAGAGATTTCATGATTACGTCTTCTACCTAATCTCCTGTGGGAACATACGGCAACTGTATTGCCCCATGCTGAACACAGTCTCTGATAAAGTGACATCTCATATCAATGTGTTTCGACCTATCATGAAATACTGGATTCTCAGAGAGTTTGATACAGCTCTGATTATCGCACTAAACATTGGTCACTCCCATCCTCTTCCTGAACAAACTTACAAGCAGCTTTCTATGCCATATCGTTTTGCACGTAGCTTTGTTGGCAGCCATATATTCAACTTTTGCTGAGCTTAGTGCTACCGACTTATGCTTCTGGCTGCATCAAGAGATCATCCCTGATCCAACACTGAAGCAGTACCCGAAGGTACTTTTCTGGTCTATTGAACTACCTGCCCAGTCTGCATCTGTGAATCTGCTCAATCTGATGTCATCTCCTTGGGTGTATTTCAACCCATATCCGACTGTTCCACGCACACATCAAAGAATGTGCCTAGCTGCTGCCCAATGTACCCTTTTCGGTTCCACCATGAACTGACTAAGGGTGTTGACAGCGAAACAAATGTTTGGCCTAGTGTTGAACAAATACATCCGCGACCCAATGAGTTGTCTGTATAAGGCGGGGTCGGCTTCCTTATCTTTTGATGCATCTATCTTCTTTCAATTTGTGATCATGGGCGTTGCCAAGGGTCGAAAATCCTGCATTCTGAATCTCTTTAGAATCTCTGTAGCATATCTTCCTTGCCCAAGGAAGATCTCCCCATTCTTCTGCCATACTTCCAATCCTAGAAAATAATGCCTCAACCCCATATCCTTCATGTCGAATTTTGCATAAGGTTCTTCTTGCAATCCTATATGAGCCCTGATGAGCGTGTTAAAAACAAGTCATCTACATATAATACCAGAATGAGCGGCTCAATCTCCACCATCAGATAGTAGAGATTGGGATCAACATCACTCTTGATGAATTCCAATTTCTACAAGAAACTATCAATCCAACCATACCATGCTCTGCGTGCCTGATTGAGCCCATACATGGCTTTCTTTAACCTGCATACATGAGTTCTCCTCTCATGAGCCTCAAAGCCTTTAGGCTATTCTATATACATCTCTTCTTCTATCACCTTGTTCAAGAATGTTTTCTTGACATCCATCTGGTGAATCTCCCATCCCATCTGAGCTGCTAGGGATATAACGGATCTAATAGAGGTATATTTAGTGATTGGGGCGAAGGTCTCCTCATAGTCTATCCCTTATTTTTGTGCGTACCCCTTCGCCACGAACCTAGCCTTATACTTCTCTACACTGCCATCTACAACGTACTTGATCTTATAGATCCACCTTGAACCTACAACTGATCTATCCTTTGGTCTAGGTACTACTTCCCAGACATCATTAGTCATGATAGGATTGTATTCTTCTACCATGGCATCCACCCACACACCAAGTGTTGTACTACTTCCTAAAAATTGGATGGTTCTTTAACCTGAACTACCAAGGCTTGGTATGTGTCAGGCTGTCTACGCTGCCTCTTGTCGGTTCTAGGATCTCTGACAAACTCCTCTGCGTCCCTTAGGGTCTAGTGTACTTCCCTATTGGTTCTACAATTGGTGGTGGGAGGCTCAATCAAATCCTCCTCTTGTTCCTGCTGTTCCATCTACTGAGAACTACCTGGATCTCCTACTCCTGAGGAAATACTGGCGCTGGTCACTGTACTCGATACTTGTGACTGTCCTCTTGCTTGTCCTTCCTGTTGTCCCTGCTGCTGTTGGACTAATGGAACATCTGTTGACTGATCACTTGCAGGCTCTGAAAAAGAGATGATAGATTTCTGATTTCGCAAGAAAGAGAAACCAGATGATGACTGGCCAAAAAAGTGCATTCAGCAGGGTTTTAAACTTGTTTGGGCATATTTTTCATTGGAGTATGATGATGATCTAGTTCTTGACGCACAACCTAACTAGCCATGCAGCAATGTTGTTGCCAATAGGCATTTTAAAACTTATGATTTTATTTTCTAAATCCTTAAATTTTTGTACTCTAATCTTTTTGAATATTGAATATTGAGTTTCAATTTTTCCAAATCCCCCCTCCCCACAATAATTTTTTTTTTACCTAGAAGCCCGTCCTTTCATAGCCATGACAAGCCATTTAGTTGCCAACACTACAACTTGATCTGAAATATTAGGAAAGGCATGTCTTCCAGCCTGTCATGGCATTGTACAAATACCCAATGAAACTAAAGAGTAAAATCCTACCTTACCCTAAAAGGCACCACTAACCATACCTATCAAAATAAAAGCCTTATAACTCAAAGGGCTCTGGAAAAAGAGGATAGATTTCTGATTTCACAAGAAAGAGCAACCAGATGATGATCGGCCAAAAAAGTGCATTCAGCAGGGTTTTTAACTTGTTTGGGCATATTTTTCATTGGAGTATGATTATGATCTAGTTCTTGATGCACAGCCTAACTAGCCGTGCAGAAATGCTGTTGCCAATAGGCATTTTAGGGTTGTAGTTTTATTTTCTAAATACTTAAATTTTTGTACTCTGATTTTTTAATATTGAATATTGAGTTTAATTTTTTCTTTTGGAAATGAAAAATCATTCTGTTTATGCATTGAGATTGATGTTATAAATTTTGTTTTATATTTTATTTGTGTGTGCTGATAATGTAGTTTACTAGGAAAATTTTCTTCCCATTTTTTGAAATCATTTCCCAGCATTTCTTTTGTCTCCAGTTTTTTAAGAAGTCTGCCCCAAGTTTCCAATACTTTCTGGACCCTTTCCATACAGACTTGGAAGCCAATTTCTTGCTGTTTCCTATTTTTGGATTCTGATACTTGGGGACACAGGTAGACTTGCTATAGATCGGGGCTATGGAAGATATGCTGGCATTCCTTACCTATGTAGAGAGGGGCAATTTGTATAGTTGCAGCCTGGCTCATTGATACGATCCCTGTGATGTATTCTATTCTTGTGCAGTAATGTGATATCTGATGATTTTTGCAGCAGAAGAAAAATGAGAAAAAAGAAACTGTCATTATTATGAAAATGCTTGTTATAGCATCATTACTTCAGAGATAAATTGTGATCTGTCCTTTATGTTTCCTAGTGAATCAATTACATTTGTCTTTCACCTCATATGTAAATACTAAAGATAGCTAACTTATTTTATCCATTGTTAAAGAGAGATGGTGTTCAAACTTTTTCCCCTGGTTTGTATATAAATGAGAGTATACTGACTTTAAGCTTTTCTAATGAATATGCATTGATTTCTGTTGCATAGTATTGATACTGGTCTATGCTTTCTGGCAGAAGCCTGAATTGTGGGATGAAGGTATGCCCATGGATGTTATTTGCCAGAATAAATCTGTGAGAATTGAAGATGATCAATACGCACTGGGAAGACCTCCTTTGACAAGTGGGAGAATTCAGGATATTCTTCCTGTATCATCTGTGATCCACATTACTAAAACATTTATTGATAAATCGTGTTCTTTTAACATGTTAAAGACAGCAATATTGACTGGAATTTTCAGTTTGCAAGATTCTCACCATGCATGGGCAAGCACAGACATTCAAAGTGTAGTACAATCTTTTAATTGGCTTGGGGATTTTGGCGATATTAGCACTGGTTTTACTTCGGTACATATCTTCTCTTTATCCCGCCTTTAGAGAATTGGAAAAGAAAACTCTTTTATCGCAGGCCTAGACACAAACATGTTTGCGTGCAAACATACTAGTACATGCTGTTCAGGACAAGTCTTTGAAATACAATTTCAATTGTTATTGGTTGATAGAAATCAAGAGTATTAAACCTGACTTCTTACTAGTTTTCTTTGATGAATCATCATTTACTCTTTCATATTTAGCACTTTTTTGGCTTGAGTTTGGTAAAAATGAGAGATTTTTCATGTCCTTTTTTCTGTTGCATTGCATAAACTACCCAGGGGAAAAAAAATTGATATTCTATTGAGCATGTTGTATAATCTGAAGTGTGGTCAGACTACAGTTTAGATTTTGGTTTAGCATAATATGCAGCACTTTTCCCTTTGAAACTTTGATTGAAGAGACTTCCATTGGGCATTGGTATAGGCTTTTGGCAATTATTCTCATATTTCCACTTTTTCCGGTGTGAACACATGCCTAACAGGTTTAGAATATTTTAATTAAAATTTAAAATGCTTAACCTTAGATTGAGTGCCTAATATTAACCTCTTAGTGCTTTATTTTTCTAATCCTTCATTGAGGCCTCTTCCCCTAAGTTTCACTTTAAATTGGTCATGTTACCGCTCTTGTTAGCAGGGTTGTTGAATTTCCAGTAAGCTGGAAATACAATTTTGGAGGTCTTTGTTGAATAATGTAACTAGGTTCGGTCTTCATAATGGTATTTGAGTCATTATGAAATGTACTTATCAAAAGAATGAAAATAAATTTTATTATTATTATTACAATGACTTATTAAAGCATGGGTTTCATGCTTGGGTCATCATGTTCTAGGTCAAAGTTCCCATTGAGGACTTCTAGGATTTATTCCCAGTCATTAGAGTCATTGTATATTTAATGTGACCCTTCTTGGGCTTTTGAATCATGTAAAAAGAATTATTTTTTAGTAAAATATGTAATTTGTCACCTCCACACCAAGTTGGACCTTGCCTATTGAAGTCGGCCTACAAAGAAGCAATTCGACCCACAAGAAGGCTATATATAGAAGTGCAGTTCGAACTATTTGCTCATCCACTCAACAAGTTCGATATACATAAGAAGCAGTGCAGTAAAAAGTGCGAATTGCAACAATTGCTGGGGTCGATGTTGCAGGGTTGAAGTTGCTGGGGTCGAAGTGCTGCTGTTGCATAGATGGAAGTTTTTCTGCTGCAAGGTCGAAGGTCTAGATCGAAGCTATGGGAAGGAAGGGCTGACTTGTTCATTGGAGGAAGTCCGTGTCTAGGTTGAAGAGTCTTTGATTATCTCAGGAAAAATATTGAAGGAAGAGATTCGACTGGGTTTTCCCCTAGATAGGGATTTTTCCCTGGCAAAGTGCCTACATCTTGTGTCTCTTATTTTTGTGATCTTCACACACATAATTTGGTAATTTCTTGATGAAAGATAATATAACAAAGAAGTAAAAGAAGCCAACATAATTCACAAGTAATTATCAAGAAAGAGGAATCAAAGCCCTAATTATACTAGCATTGATTTCTCAATATGGTTTCAGAGCTAAGGTCAAGGAAGATTGGAGATCACTGTGTTGGCTCGAAGGAAATGGTAACTCCCTCAATGATAAGATATATGAAAATGGGATTCAATATTGCAGGAAGCTGGATCAAGAGGATCTTCTACTACTTATTCAACAAGGTTAAAAGTCAAGGCTTCTTAGATGCACTTACAGGTTCACTTAATGATGACAATGCATGGATTATTGATATTGGAGCATCAAGGCACATGAAAGGGGAAAGTAGACAACTTCACACTCTATCAAAGGAACCATCTTCTCATGCAGTGGAATTGGGAGACAACATAAGCTATGTTGTTAGAGTCCTAAGATCATCATCTTTGAAGCTAGAAAATGGAGCCAAGCTACATCTCAACAATATACTGCATGTTACAGGTTTGAAAAAGAATTTGCTTTCAATTTCTTTCTTAGAAGATAAAGGAGATAGAGTTGCTTTTGTTGATGGAAAGGTTTTGGTTTGGGGAAAAGATTCAAGTATTGATAAAGCTAGGGTTATTGGAGTCCGTGAACGAAGTCTATATAGAGTCATAACACCATCTCCTCAAGCCATAGTTCACATGGAAATCAATCCCATTGAGCTATGGCATAGAAGATATTGACATCTACACTACAAGGTCATCCTTGTCTTAATCAACTGGTAAATGGCATCCCCAATATCAAAGACGATCATGAAATAATTTGCAAGGGATGTGCTTTAGGTAACAATACAAGGAAACCATATACACCCAGTGAAACAAGGTATAAATAAATATTAGACCTCATTCATTCTGATGTGTGTGGGCCTATGTCTAATAAATCACTTGGAGGTCATCTTTATTATGTGACATTCATTGATGATCACTCTAGAAAGACATGGCTCACCTTTCTCAAGACAAAGGATGAAGTATTTGAGAAATTCAAGGAGTTTAGATTTGAAGTAGAAACCCTAACCGAAAGAATAATAAAGACTTTGAGATCTGACAATGGTGGGGAATACACTTCTAAAGAATTGATTGCATATTTTAAAGAAGCAATAATTAAGAGGGAGCTCATCATTCCCTACTATCCCGAAAAAAATGGAGTGTCCGAAAGGAAAAATAGGACAATTGAAGTGTAGGAATTTATAGCGTAAGTTCCTTAGATCAAGAACCAAAGGTCACCGCTCACAAACAGATCACAAATAAGTACACTAGTATTATCACGTGGTTAAAACCCTCGAAGAGGGAAACAGTCCACGTCCTGAGCCAACGCAACCACTCAAAATAGATCTGATACCAAGTAGGAATTTACAGGTAAGTTCCTTAGATCAAGAACCAAAGGTCACCGCTCACAAACAGATCACAAATCAGTACACCAGTATTATCACGTGGTTAAAACCCTCGAAGAATATGACACTAGTACACAAGTACAAAGCTAGATCAAAGTTCCCATTGAGGACTTATAGGATTTATTCTGAGTCATTAGAGTCATTGTACATTTAATGAGACCCTTCTTGGGCTTTTGAATTATGTAAAAAGAATTATGTTTGAGTCAAATATGTAATTTGTCACCTCCACACCAAGTCGGTCCTTGCTTGATGAAGTCGGTCTACAAAGGAGCAATTCGACCCACAAGAAGGCTATATATATATAAGTGCAATTCGATCTATTTTCTCATCCACTCAACGAGTTCAATATACACAAGCAGTGTAGTAAAAAGTGTGAAGTGCAGGAAGAAGGAAAAGTGCAGGATCAAAGTTTTTGGGCTCTCTCTCTCTCTCTCTCTCTCTTTTCTGTGAAGTTACTGGGTAGTTGCAGGATCGAAGTGCTGCAGTTGTTGGGGTCGAAGTTGCAGTGATCAAATTTGCTGGGGTCGAAGTGCTGCTGCTCCATAGATCGAAGTTTTGTTGCTGCAACGTCGAAGGTCTAGATCAAAGCTACAAGAAGAAAGGGCTGACTTGGTGTTTGGAGGAAGTCTGTATCTAGGTTGAAGAGTCTTGGATTATCTTAAGAAAACTATTGAAGTAAGAGATATGACTGGGTTTTCCCCTAGAAAGGGGTTTTGCCTTGACAAAGTTCCTACATCTCGTGTTCTTGTTTTCATGATCTTCATACACATATAATTTGGTAATTGCTTGATGAAAGATAATATAACGAAGAAGTAAAAGAAGCCAACATAATTCACAAGTAATTATCAAGAGAGAGGAATCAAAACCCTAATTATACAAGCATTGATTTCTCATCAGTATTGAGGTCAAAACCCACTGGGTATCCAACCTAACAACTTATTTTGGTTTAAAATAAACAAATTTAATGGCTGAAACAATAAAATTTAAGATATAGATGTAAGATACCCACTTACAAAATAAATGTGAGCTAAAATAAGGCAAATTAAAATACTTGTAGAAATGGCACCTTGTAGAGTGAAAATTCAACAAAATTACCAGCTATCGCAATGTCTTACTGTAAATCTACAAAATATGCTAAACACACCCATGAAAGTTATCGAAAACATGCTTAAAATGTTAGATGCATTTTCCTTGGCCTGGATATAGAAACTATGTTGCAGTCACGATTGTCGTTACACCAAAACTTGCTGGTGTTAGTAAACAGATGCATCGCCAAAGTTAATGAATCCTCGAGAAGCTGCTAGGAACATGTCCCGAAACACAGAGGGAGCATTGAATTTCATTCGTCCAACAATCTTCCCCCCAATGTGACTCAGGAGTGTTTCGAACTCGAGACCTTTGGCTTTGATACCACTTTTTGGAATCACATTTGTCGTTACACCAAAACCTGCAGGTGTTAGTAAGTGAGCGCATCGCTAGAATTAACAGGTTCTAGAGAAGCAATTAGGCACATGTTGTAAAACACACAAGGAACACTGACTTTCATTTTTCCAACAAACTATGCTCTTTTACTAAGTGATTACTAACTATAAAGATGTGAAATTTAGAGCAAGTTAGTAGAAAAGTAAAAGAGAAGAAGATTTTAAAATTTTTTAAGAGAAATGGTTTAGAAGTGAGGCTTACCTTGGTCTTTTAACTTACCAATTTGCAGACTTGCAATCACAACCCTTCCTTTGCAAATTTTCCCTTCAAGGGTAGAGATGAGTGAGGAGTTGAGGGTGAAACTATCACACTCCCTTAGTCTTGAACCACTTGCAATAAAATCAATCTCACTAGGAGGATCTGTGCATTTGAGATCCCCCAACTACTATGGAATAACCATATCAATATCCCACAACCTAGTTGGACATTCCTCCTAGAGGGCTTATCCAACACTTGGAAAGTATATTTTTGATACTAGAAAAGGGTGAGATGAAGACTTGGGCTTTGATCTCCTCTTTCATATGACCATTTGTTCCTCAATGGATAGAAATATTAGTCTTGTGATGATAGAAATATACTTGTAGATTACTTCTATAAAGCATAATTTTACAGAAAAATGTGAAGAAGAATGAACATAGAAAATCTACTCAATACAGATGTATTTGCAAACTAGTTTCTTTATTGTATGAAATCAAATGATATCACAGTTAATAACCTCAAATGGGAGGAGGAGCTAGAAATTTATAACTTTTTTTGGTTAATGGTTAATTTCCTCCTATTAACATAATATTTTCTTGACTCAAGTTGCATAAAGTAAATTTTATTACATGATATTTGTCCACAAAGTGGGGTCAAATTTCCTCACAAATCCCAAGACATTTCAATGTTCCACTTGCTAATGGTTTATAATACAAAAATATGAAGAATAGCAGCAATAAGTGCTTGTTGAAGCCCCGAAAATCGGGTCTTACAACAAGGGGGATACCCACCCGGTCCGGACCTTGGTTAGCAGCTGCTTTTCCGTTTGGTGTAGTGGGTCCGACTGGGGATAATGGGACCAGTTTCCCAATATGTGTGTGTGTGTTGAGAATTGATATTTCCTTTCTAAAAAATCCTAAGTGAAATGCTTTTATTCTATTTCTAATCTAATAACATGCAAATTGTATTCTAATTAAACAGAAATATCTAATTCTAAACTAACCCGGGATGTAACCTTTATATTATGTGATCTAAAATGATTTCAAATAACAATTGGTAATAAAGATCATTCAACTGTTATAAGAAAATAATTCAATAAAGATAAACCACTTCGTATAAAAAGTTAGACAAAACAGTAGTGAAAAACATATCACATAATAAGCTATTCATACATTAAGCATAAATAAATATCTATCACCGTACAAAAGTGCCAAATGATAACTCAAGCATTCAAACATCGATATATAAATAACTAAACATAAATATCACTTTAACAAAAAGGTAGAAATAGTTAAGAGATAAAAGTACCATTTATAACTAGTTCTACTCATGAGCTTCAAGCAATAATGACTTATCTCATCTTAATCCAACATCCACTAAGAGTACAAAAGTGCAACATCAGTAGTAGATATTAAACGCAGATATCAATAAATCCTGTTCCATTCATTCATCAAAACCTCCTCTGAGGGTGCAAAAGTGCATGTTCTGAGAACAAGTTTTTGACAAATTTCAGGACCCTTCTCTAAATGCATGAGAAGGGTTTAAATACTACTAACTAAATCTAAAAATAATTTATTACAAAAATATAGGATACGGTTTAAATGACCGTCTTCTTTTTAGGCAAAAATAAAGCAAAACTAATACTAAATCTAAAATTAAAACTTAATAACTAACTAATTGTGAATCTGTTCTTTGGAATTGAAAGCGTTCAGCATTGATCTGAGAAGAATAGGCTGGCCGACTTCAGACTTAACTGTCCTGTGAAAACGGAATCAGCAAGAGCTGGCGCCATCTTCTCGGCAGAATTGATGATACACTTGAGAGTCATACACTGGCTGTGTGGTTTTACCAGACATGCCCAGTAAGAATCCCAATTTAACTTTGTTAATACTTTAATCAATTCTGCCTTTTCTTGGGCTTTCTGTTTCCAGTCTGTCTGCAGTTGCTGTGCTTTTGGTAGGTACCCTGGAGTAGTTTTAGAGATCAGATTTGCCTTGTGTAAATTTTCATTTATACAATCAATAATATTGCTGGCTGCTGTGGCTGCTTCTTCTACCGCTTGCTCTGCCTTCCTGATCTGTGCATCCCAATTATTAAAAAGTATTTCTTTGTGATTTTCATTGATTATAGGTGCATCTGCTCTTTTCCCCTCCTTTGTATTTTGCCAAGCCAAATAGTCAGTAACTCTTTTTTCAGTTAAATCATAATCATGTCGTAAGTCTACGACATGATTAGTGATTTTATTACTTTCTTCACAATAAGAGTTCCATTCTGATATTCTTTGGCATAACATTTCTTGTTGTTGCAGTAGTTGGTCATTTAAGGAAATAGACTCTGTGATAAATTCTGTGAGCTTGGGATCATCTTTGTGCATATCTTGCATAACCTGTAGCTGTTTCTCTTTTTCAGCTAAATTGTTCTGATATTCAATCTGCATTTGTTGAAAACCTTGTTGTAATTTTTCAAGTTAACATTGGCTTGTTGCAGCTGTTGTTGCAAGGCCTGTACCTGATCTTCTTTCTCATTCAATAATTGTCGTACCTCAGATGCTTTGTCAATGGCTGCAGAGGCATAAGCTCCTGTGATCTGAGATAATTTAGTGAGATTTTCAGTTGGATCAATGGTAGGATTTTGCCATAGAACATCTAGGTGTTCTACATCATGAGAGAGCACATTTTCTAATTTCCTTTTCTTTCTTTGTCTTCTTACAACTGCCTTGTGTTGTGGACTATAGAACACATCAAGAGGAGGAATTTCCTCTATCTTGAGCATGAGTTCAGAGTATGGGGTTATGGGAATATGTTCTGTTTCTGAGACATTGGTAGTTACTCCTGTGACTATATTTATTGTGGTTTGTACATTGCTCACAGGTGTCTGTGTGTTTTGTGCTTCAATATTAATCAAATCATTGAAAGTTTCCCATTCCTTATCTAATTCAGTTCTGACTGATGATTGCTGTACAATAAGAGGGGGAAGATTTAACTGTGGAGAGGTTGAAATCTGTTGCTGTGAGAGCTCTTTAGATTGGGCAGTATCCCTTACTGGCCATTCACTTTTAGAGTGTTCAGAGGTTTCTCTTCCGGACTTTGACTTAGACCTGTTTGTATCTGAACTTCTACTGAGACTGATACTAGGAGTTGGTTCCCTTACGGGTTCCAAGCGTAATTTATCCAAAGGGATAGTAGTTAACCTCCTTTCTTTGTATATTTTGAATTCTTGAAACTCTGCTGGAGGAAACCGTATTTGAGCTGAATGTAGAATCTCTTTAAGTGTGCCTTTTTCTTGGAACATGTCATCAAAAAGATCTTCTTCTTTAGAAAACACTCTTATCTTGACTGCAGTAGTGAAATTTTTAACAATATCATATGGGTCGAATGGTCTTCTTGGAAACTTGAACAAATGTAAACATGTAATATTGTTTACTTCTTTAAATGCATGACCAACATCAAATAATGAAAAAGGCCTCACAGGCCACAGGAAATTGTGGCCAGATAGCCTTCTTCTTGTCTTTCAATTCTTTAGTCAAACCTCCTCCGCAGGTTTGATAAGAAATTTCTCGGGCGATGCGTTTATCAGGAACATACAAAGGTAAAACATGAGGAGAAACAAAACTTCCAAAAACCCAAACATATGTAAACAATTCTTCTCCAAACCATCTTGCAACAGGTAGGATGTCTACCTCTGCTTCAGGAGAAAACCTTGGATCATCTTTATCATACAATATTCTGTACAGGGGCAACATGATGCCATGGCAAATCTTGTAAAAACAGGGAATGAACTTTGAATCCCACAATTCTTTGTGATAAACATGAATGGGTAGGGGATCTTGAGTTGTCTATTTCCAACCCATTAAAGGAAACTTAGAAACATAACAGATTGAATCCATCACATAAGCAGATAAGTAAAAAGGAAGATAAATTCTCTGAGAAACAGTTCTCTTAGACCGATAATTCAAAAAAGCCGTGGCTGAGTTGTCAGATAATATCTTAGCCCAATCCACAGTAGTAGCATTAACAGCAGCATTCAATAATGGCGGCATTCAATAACGGTAGCCATTCAGACGAAAACTTATTTATGTCAGGCTTTCCAAAAAGCCTACAGAGCATAGCAGCAGCAAAGCAATACGGAGAAGTGAGGGAACCAGTACTATACATACCGTGTTTATCTTTCTTCAGTGGTTCGTCTCTCCTTGACCAGTCCTTGGTGCATTCTGCCAGGTTTTCATTTTCTTTGGCAAACTTCTCCATGAACTGTTTGTTATAAGTCGTCTGTGGCTCCGGAAAATGATACATGAGTCTCAAATCTTGTGGAGTAAATGAGCCAATGAGCTCTTGACCCTGAGTCTTAAACTGTCTGTTTGTAATATCAGTACTATCGAGTACCCATTTAACCATGTCCGTGTATGGAAGAATTCTAGGTCTCGCTGCTATTCGGTGCAAGAATGAACAAGCTAACTCTGTAATGGATGCATCAGAAGACCCATGCGAGCCTGCAGTAGCTGTAACCTCCATTACTCTGGGGTTCTCTTCTTCAAGTAGATTATACATGCCCTCCCAAGTAGTGATACCAGCGTCTTTGTTACAGGGGGTGTCTGTGTATAAGGGCGTCATTTCTTTATCTTCAGATCTTGGAGCCTTATCTTTCTTTCGCATAATACTCTGAATACTGCTTTGTATAGTTCTGAGTTCTTCGCTCCTGCAGTTCATGAATTAAGTGAGAATAATGATAGAAAAAAGGTGACGGGAAGGTTTTAAATGTTGAAAACGTATAAAATATACCACCTTATGTGAAATAACTCTTCAATCAGAACGAAACCATTTTTCATTAATGAGTGACAACCATTTCATTGATTAACATTAAAGCGCATAACCAGGTCTCGATTTATGGAAAGATTTTTTCGTGTAATGAGCCTTTAAAGATTTGCGATAAGGCGATCTGCGATTTGCTTCGCAATATCGCAAAATTGCAATATCGCAGATCGCAATCTCGTGGAATCACAATAGCGTAATATTGTAACATCGCGAAATCGCTATATCGCAATATCGCAAGACATAACATATGACAAACATCCGTTAATGCATTTTCCTGCGAGACGCGATTTGCGATATATGTTATCGCACATCGGTGATTTGAAGTTTTCAGTGTAAGATATGACATTCGAAGCATGCGATGCGATGAATGTTCTTATAGTGCGTAGTTTCGCATCGCGATCTCGCAATTTTTAGTGCTTCGCTTATAAAGAAGCATTCATTATCCTTTTGCGACGCAATATTTCTTAAAGAGTGATTTTATTCTATGCTATCATAAAACTTAAATTTTTTAGATTTTTCAAGGAATATTTTCCTAAGTTTATGATAGTAAGTTTTATTGAAAAAAGGAAAAACAAGTTCTAAAAAGAAAATATTTTTTAGATTTTTTGAATAAGGGTCCCCATTTATTTAGTATTAGTGATAATGCTAAATAAAAAGGGGGGGTTGTTGCTGGCCACAACAATTGGCGATTCACTCGGAAGAACCAGTTATCTCTGCTTTTCTTTTGAATTTTCTAAACTTTCAAAATAGAAAATTTTCCATAAAATCAAACTTCATTATAGAAAGACAAAGTATATTATGCTTCTATCTATCAATGATATTTTGTTTCTTCTATATTCAACTTTGACTATTTACTTTCTCAAGCTAGTCCTTGTATCTATATCAGTCATTACTTAGTTTATAAAGAGAAAAAGAAAGGCTTCTCTGTAAATCAGTTTTAAATATGCTCATTTGTTGTAGGTAGAGCCACTGCTGCCAGCAAGCATTTATAGCCTCGATAGGGTTACCTGTTACCCAGCAATGATCCTATATCCTACTTAGAGAAATATACAATTTTCAAAGAGAAATCCATATCCACATTATTTGCTTTCATTTTTCTTTTTTATCCTTAAAGAACAATGTCTTGGTTTGGTAGCCAATTTATGACAGTGTCATTCACTTGATTTATAACTTTGCTGGACAAGTTGGCTCGTGATGAGACCCCTTGCCTTTCGATTGCAACAATCTCGAGTCATTACCCTGTTGTGGTATGCAGTATTGGCAAAGTCAGCAAGCTATAATATTTATGATAATGATAAGTCGGCTTGTGATGAGACCTCTTACTCTTTAAGTTAAAGTGCATTATTGGATTATTCCCTGAACATTGTAATTTTCTAGGTAGGGGGGAAGTCATTGTTTCCTCAAGATAGCTCTGGACGACAATGATAGAGTTTTTTGAAAAGAACTTTTCTACAGAGAATCTTCATTTCGTTATTGATACTTTTCATTAGACTGATATAAAACAATTTCTCACTAAAAGTTGTTTTTTATCAAAATTTTCAAAGTTGAAACTAGTATCATTTCTAGGTTTAAAGCTTTTAACTCCTATCTTTAAATTATAATGATCAATTTTCTAAAAGAATTCTATTTATATAAGTGAAAAAACAAAATCTAAAAGAGAATTTGTATCTTTTTTGTAAATTCCAAATGTAACCATTAACAACTGGTTTTATTATGAAAAATAATAAAAATTAATATACAAAGTAGAAGAATAATCTCCTATGGAAAATATTTTTTGAGGATCTGTCCATTAACAGGTAAAGACTCTCTTTTTCCTGTTAAATCCTGTAACATAAAAGTAGATGGACCTATGATCTCTGTGATTTGGAAAGGACCAAGCCACATTCGTTGAAATTTTGTATGTTTCCCTTTTTCCTCATGAGCTTTGTACCATTTTAAAACTAGATCTCCGACCTGAAAGTCCTTTTTGGATGTCATGTTTGAATCAAAAGAAGCTTTAACTAATGCTTGGTGACGAGCATGAGTTATTTTGGCCTATTCTCTTTGTTCTTCTAGCTTAATTATTTCTTGCTGTCTTAGTTGCAAGGAAGAAGTTGGTGCTTCATCAATATATTGAACTAAGGCCAAAGAAGGAATTGCTAGATGAGTTGGAAGAACCACTTCTTTCCCATAAACTAAATTAAAGGGAGAAGTGCCACTGGAAGCTTTTTGCGTTATTCGATCTGCCCATAAAGCATATATTAAAAACTTATGCCAATTTTTATGATTTTGATCAATGGTTCACTTAATGATTTTGATTAAGTTTTTATTTGTGGATTCAGCTAACCCATTTCCCTGTGGATAATAATTGGCAGAGTATTTAAGTTTTAAACCTCTCTTAAGTGCAAATTCAGTCATAGCATTACCAGAAAAATATGATGCATTATCAAACATTAACGTAGAAGGTAAACCAAACCTGGTGATTATGAACTGATCTATGAACTCGATGATATGCTCGGCATTAGCAGTCTTGAGAGGAACTGCTTCTACCCATTTAGTAAAATAATCAGTTGCTGTAATGATATACCTATGTTGCTTAGAAGAGTGAGGAACGATTTCACCTATTATATCCAATCCCCATTGATCAAAAGGCTGTTCAATGTTGACTGGTTGTAATGGCAATGATGGTTTCTTTTGTCTTCCAACAATGGTTTGACAAACTTGACATTTCCTTACGTAGTTATGTGAATCTTTGAATAGTGTGGGTCAGTAATAGCCTGCACGGAGGATTTTATGTGCAGTAGCATCTCCAGCATAATGTCCACCTGCTGGCCTATCATGAAGTTCCTGCAAGACTTTTTTAGCTTCAGATTTCTCAAGACATCTAAGGAGAACAAAATCATAATTCATTCTAAAAAGAACATCATTTACAAGTTGATATTGTTTAGCCTTTAACCTCAAAGCTCTTTTCTTGGTGTAATTGAGATTTAGAGGAGCATATCCATTCTTTAGATAAAATATGATATCAGCATATAATGATTCAACATCGTTTAGGCTTACCTTATACATTTGTATCTCTGCAGATGGTTTTTCAGAAATAAGCGATGCTCCAGCTAGTATTTTGCAAAAGCCTTGACCTCTTACAATATTTGCTGGTTTGATTTCTACATCATATTCTTGTAATGCAGTAACCCAATTGACTCTTTTCTCACCCACATCTTTCTGAACTAAAAGATTTCTTACCGCTGGAAACGACACTATGATTTTTGTATGGATTTTAAGTAAAAAGGGTCTGAAATATTTAATTGCTTTGAAAACAGCATAAGCTTGTTCTCTACATCTGAATAATTCAATTCAGCCCCCTGTAAATTTTCACTGAAGAAAGCAATTGGGGCTTCTGCCTTGTCTTGATTTGCTTGAGTGAGAATCGCAACATATGATTTATCAGAGGCAAATGTATACAAAATAAAAGGATCAGAAAAATTTGGAGTTGCTAAAGATGGAGCATTAACAATTGCTTGTTTGATCAGATTGAATGCCTCATATTCGTTTTGGCCCCATTTGAAGTTTGAATTCTTTTTAATCATTGCTTGTAAAGGAGATACAATTCTTGAAAAATCTGGCACAAATCTCTTTACAAAATTAATTTGGCCGAGGAAAGATTGCATAGCTTTCTTGTTGTGAGGTAAGGGTATTTCAGAAATCTCCTTGATTCTATCAGGATCAATATGAATTCCAGATTTTGATACTATGAATCCAAGAAGTTTTCCTTCACTTAATGCAAAAAAGGATTTTTTGGTGTTAAGTGAAATTCCATACCTTTGACAACGTTGAAAGATCTGTTTCAAGTCTTTAAGATGATTGCTTCGTTTCTTGGAATATACAGTTATATCATCCAAGTAAATTACCACTGGTTTGTTAACTAATCCCTTAAAAGCGATGTCCATGGCTCTCTGAAATGTGGCACCAACATTGATCAAACCAAAAGGCATCTTTTGATATGCATAAGTGCCCCATTTGGTTCTAAATGTAGTTTTCAATTGATCATCAGGGTGAACCAATACTTGGTTATAGCCAGAGAAACCATCTAAGAAAGACATTAATTCTGATCCTGCAACTGCCTGCAATATTTGCTCCATAGGAGGCAAAGGAAAATTATCTTTTTGGCAGGCTTTGTTAAGATTTCGAAAGTCAATGCAAATTCTAATGTCTCCATTCTTCTTTCTAACGGGAACCATATTGGAAACCCATTTAGAATGTCGAACGGGAAAAATAATCTTGGCTTTCAATAACTTATTGAGTTCAGATTTGATCTGATTTTCTAGATTGGGATGGATCTTTCTCAGCTTTTGTTGGATAGGTTTTTCATTGTTTATCATTGGGATAGTATGTTGGATGATAGAAGTGTCATAAGTTTTGAGTTCATCGTAGTTCCAAGCAAAGACACTTTTGTATTGTTTCAAAAGACGAACATATGCTAATTTTTCTTCAGGAGCTAGGCCGAGGCCTAGATTGATATTCCCAGATTTACTAATTCATAATTCAAAGTTGAACTTTGCAGTTTTGAATTGGTAGATCTTTAGAATCGATCTTTCAAATCATAAAGGTCTTCTAACTTGACTACTGACTTTGGCATAGCATTATTAGTGCTATCTTGTTGCAATTGTTTATCATGTTGGTCCTCGTCAATTATCTGATTGGTGTAAGATCCTTCAGATGTGAGGAAGCTTACAATTGCAGGATCATCGTTGAAAATCCTCTAATTGGTAATGTTATCAGGAATCGAGGGTCTAAAGATTAATTCAATTGAAAATCGATCAGGGCTAAAGTCTTCTGAAGGAATGAGCTTGGAAGCTACGTTAGCTAGGAGGTCTGCACTAGCATTCTGGAGTCTGGGAATTGATGAAATATTGAATGCTATAAAATGTTCAGTCAAATCTTGAACTAAAGATTGATAATGTTTTAAATGACCTGATAAACAATGTATAGTATTGCGTACCTGTCTGATTACAATTTCAGAATCTCCGAAAACTTGTAGATATTTGATGTCTAATCCGATTGCTTTGTATAATCCTTGGACTAAAGCCTCGTATTCTGCAGTATTATTGGTGCAATCGAACTTGAGTTTGCAAGTTAGCATAATTTTATTTCCCTCTGGACTAACCAACACGCATCCTGCTCCTGCTCCTTCATTAGACTTAGAACCATCAAAAAATAACTTCCAAAATAAAGATTTATTTACAGGAGTATCTACAAAATTAATGCATTTAGAACTATCTGTTTGAGAAAAGTTTTCTATTTGAGATAAAACAGAATGTTCTAAATAAGGTGATGTATGAGCATTGAAATTTCCTAAGAAAGAATCAACTGAATAATTGCCAATGATATTATTGCTGTATGCAACCGGTTCATTTTCTCCTTCCAATTCTGTTACTATGTATTTCTGATGTTTTTCTCTCTCAACCTTTATCTGATTTGGTTTACCATTGTAAGGAAGCCACATGTGTGACCAATCAGTTGCGAAGTATCCATGAAGTTTTTCTGACCAATCTCTGTTAAGAATTAAGCCATAAAATTCTGGAATATCTGCAACTAAAATGTCGATAACTTGACATACCTTTGGATTAGATGACAGCCTTATGGTAACTTGATTTAATTCGCCAATCACTTCAACTTGCGATCGATCTAACTGGACTATGCGCACAACAGATTTTTGTGGTTGAATGTTCAACTTTGCACATACTGATTTTGATAGAATATTAGATGAAGCTCCAGAATCCACTAAACAATTATGCAAATTTTTATTGAAAACTTCATAAGTAAGAAGAAATGGAGGAGTATGAGATCTCGACCTTCCTCCAATTAAAGTGATATTTTCTAGATCAACTTTGTTAATCGTATTAGTTGGAGGTCTTCCCATCTCGTTGGAAGCTTGAGAGATTACAGGATCGGGCAAAGGTTTTTCTGGTACAACATGTAATTCTTTCAAAAGTACCTTTTGTTGGTGTTTTAACTTGCTCAATTCATAAAAAGTGATGTTAGCCCTAGTCTTCTTCATATCTTCTATGATATTATACTCCATTTCATCCGAAACGATCAATGTTTTTGATGGAGTTGATGAATCTGTTTGGACTAGGCTTGTTTGAATTGCTTTAGATGTCGTTTTCTTGGGTGCAACTTTATCTTTAGTCATTGAGCTTGCGCTCTTTGGCTTAGGAGTAGGTTGAGGAGGATCAAGTTGATTTCTACTTCGAGTGCTAACCGGGGATGCTTCTTGATCTTCCTCATCTCGGAGGATGAAATCCCACATACCTTGTACTTCTACAACTTCTTATTCATCGATAGTTTCTTTTGTAGCAGTCTCCTCTTCTTCTTCTTCTGATTCAGCATTTGTAATAGCATTTGGTGGTTTTGAATCAGTTGAAGGGTTTCTTCTATAAGGCTTGAAAGGCTTTTTAGAAGATGTTTCTGCCACTTGTTTCTTAATGTCAACCATTTCATTGGACATGGTTTTCAAAACTTTCAGCAATCCTTTTAAATCAAATGGATCTTTTGGTTGTTTTTTCTTGGTATCTTCCTTAAAAGTAACCTTCTTGGATTTTTGTTCTTCTATCGCATTTTTCTTTTCTAGAGCAATAATACGTTTCTCTACTGCTATTGCTTCCTTCATATTATCTGCTAAAGTTGTTTTGTTAGCCCTATCAACGAAGATTGCTATATTTGATGGTAAAGCAGAAATGTACCATTCACTTCGCATTTCTTCACTAGGCTTGGAAGCAGTAGGAATTTTATTTAACAATTTATTGAAACGTGAATTAAAATCCTTGATAGGCTCTTTTGACTCAGCTCTAAGATTAGACAAGTCATTGATCAGTGTCGCTGTAGACCTTTCATCACCAAACTTAGTAAAAAATTGATCTTGAAAGATATCCCAACTAGTGATAGATCCAGATGGTAATGAGAAATACCATGATCCGATTGCTCCTTGTAGAGTATAGGGAAAAAGTCAGACAACAACATCTTCATTAGTAACTCCATTGAGATTTATGGACAGCGTAAAGCTGTTTATATGTTCTTCCGCTAGCATGCCTGCTTCAGGGTTAAACTTAGGCAGCCATTTTTCAGGATGGGCTGGTAAATGACTCAAGGGCGCAGGCATTAAGACTGCCCCTGGGTTATTCCATGGCATTTGGGCCATCGTTGAACTACTAACAGAGGAAAGTGGAGAAGATGATCCTTGTGATTGGGAAGATGAGGATATTATGATTCTAGATGTTTGAGAAGGAGATGCGGAAATTTGAGTGGACTGATGGACAGTAACTTGAAGTGGAGGGGTGGATGGTTGACTTCGCGGTGAAGAGGTTGAGATGGATGATGATGATGAAAGAGTCTCACTATCAGACCCTTTAGGTGATTTCCTTGCTCTCTTCCTTGTAGGTAGAGGTAACTCAGTTGGCTGAATGCCAAGATTTTCACTCTGTAATCTGGTAAGAGGATGAGCAGGATTATATTGCGAAGTCACACTGCCTTGAGATTTATCAGATCTTTGAGGTGATATTGAAAATCGCTGAAGTTTATGAATCAAAGATTCAACTTCAGGAGGTTCAATAGCAGATTCTTCTGAAAAGTCAGGGTTTGTAGCAGTGTCTGTTCTTCTTGTGACTTCTGGCTCTAGATTTACAATTTCTAAGTGCGATGGAGAAGTCGGGGGAGATGGTGAGGGTGTTTTACTCTCAGAATGGTATTTAGATTTAGATTTACTTGCCATTCATAGTTCGTGGCCCTCCTTCTAGCGCCAAATATGTTGAAGCCCCGAAAATCGGGTCTACAACAAGGGGGATACCCACCCGGTCCGGACCTTGGTTAGCAGCTCCTTTTCCGTTTGGTGTAGTGGGTCTGACTGGGGATAATGGGACCAGTTTCCCAATATGTGTGTGTGTGTTGAGAATTGATATTTCCTTTCTAAAAATTCCTAAGTGAAATGCTTTTATTCTATTTCTAATCTAATAACATGCAAATTGTATTCTAATTAAACAGAAATATCTAATTCTAAACTAACCCGGGATGTAATCTTTCTATTATGTGATCTAAAATGATTTCAAATAACAATTGGTAATAAAGATCATTCAACTGTTATAAGAAAAGAATTCAATAAAGATAAACCACTTCATATAAAAAGTTAGACGAAACAGTTGTGAAAAACATATCGCATAATAAGCTACTCATATATTAAGCATAAATAAATAGCTATCACCGTACAAAAGTGCCAAATGATAACTCAAGCATTCAAGCATCAATATATAAACAACTGAACATAAATATCACTTTAACACAAAGGCAGAAATAGTTAAGAGATAAAAGTACCATTTATAACTAGTTCTACTCATGAGCTTCAAACGATAATGACTTATCTCTTCTTAATCCAATATCCACTAAGAGTACAAAATTGCAACATCATTAGTAGATATTAAACGTAGATATCAATAAATCTTGTTCCATTCATTCATCAAAACCTCCTCAGAGGGTGCAAAAGTGCATGTTCTGAGGACAAGTTTTTGACAAATTTCAGGACCCCTCTCTAAATGCATGAGAAGGGTTTAAATACTACTAACTAAATCTAAAAATAATTTATTACAAAAATGTAAGATACAGTTTAAATAACCGTCCTCTTTTTAGGCAAAAAATAAAGCAAAATTAATACTAAATCTAAAATTAAAACTTAACAACTAACTACTTGTAAATCTGTTCTTTGGAATTGCAAGCATTCAACATTGATTTGAGAAGAATAGGCTGGCTGACTTCAGACTTTAACTATCCTGTGAAAGCGGAATCGGAAAGAGCTAGCGCCATCTTCTCGGCAGAATTGATGATACACTTGAGAGTCATGCACTGGCTATGTGGTTTTACCAGACATGCCCAGTAAGAATCCCAATTTAACTTTGTTAATCCTTTAATCGATTCTGCCTTTTCTTGGGCTTTATGTTTCCAGTCTGTCTGCAGTTGCTGTGCTTTTGGTAGGTACCCTGGAGTAGTTTCAGAGATCAGATTTTCCTTGTGTAAATTTTCATTTATACAATCAATAATATTGTTGGCTGCTGTAGCTGCTTCTTCTGCCGCTTGCTCTGCTTGCCTAATTTGTGCATCCCATTTATTAAAAAGTATTTCTTTGTGATTTTCATTGATTATAGGTGCACCTTCTCTTTTCCCCTCCTCTGTCTCTTGCCAAGCCAAATAGTCAGTAACTCTTTTATCAGTTAAATCATAATCATGTCGTAAGTCTACGACATGATTAGTGATTTTATCACTTTCTTCACAATAAGAGTTCGATTGTAATATTCTTTGGCATAATATTTCCTATTGCTGCAGTAGTTGGTCATTTAAAGAAATAGACTCTGTGATAAATCCTGTAAGCTTGGGATCATCTTTGTGCATCTCTTGCACATCCTATAGTTGTTTCTCTTTTTCAGCCAAGCTATTCTGATATCCTATATGCATTTGTTGGAAGTCTTGATGTAATTTTTCAAGTTGTTTCTGTGCTTCATTGTTAGCATTGGCTTGTTGCAGTTGTTGTTGCAGAACCTGTACTTGATCTTCTTTTTTATTCAATAATTTTCATACCTCAGATGCTTTATCAATGGCTGCAGAGGCATATGCTCCTGTGATTTGAGATAATTTGGTAAGATTTTTAGTTGGATCAGTAGTAGGATCTTGCCATAAGAAATCTAATTGTTCTACATCATGAGAGAGCGCATTTTCCAATTTTCTTTTCTTTCTCTGTCTTCTTACCACTGCCTTGTGTTGTGGACTATAGAATACATCATGAGGAGGAATTTTCTCTATTTTGAGCATGAGTTCAGAAGATGGGGTAATGGGAATATGTTTTTGTTTCCGAGACATTGCTAGTTATTCCTGTGACTATATTTTTTGTTGCCTGTATATTACTCATAGGTGTTTGTGTGTTTTGTCCTTCAATATTAATCAAATCATTGAATGTCTCCCATTCCTTGTCTAACTCAGTTATGACTGGGCAGTATCCCTTACTGACCCTTCACTTTTATCATGATCATTATTATAACTCTTAGAATGTTCAGAGGTTTCTTTTCCGGACTTTGACTTAGAATTGTCTGTACCTGAAATTCCATTGAGACTGATACTAGGAGTTGGTTCCCTTACAGGTTCCAAGCGTAATTTATCCAAAGGGATAGTAGTCAACCTCCTTTCTCTGTATATTTTGAATTCTTGAAACTTTGCTGGAGGAAACCGTATTTGAGCCGAATGTAGAATTTCTTTAAGTGCGCCTTTTTCTTGGAACATGTCATCAAAAAGATCATCTTCTTTAGAAAATACTCTTATCTTGATAGCAGTAGTGAAATTTTTAACAATATCATAGGGGTCAAACGGTCTTCTTGGAAACTTGAACAAATGTAAACATGTAATGTTGTTTACTTCTTTAAATGCATGACCAACATCAAATAATGAAAAGGCCGCACAGGAAATAGGAAATTGTGGCCAGATAGCCTTCTTCTTGTCCTTCAAATCTTTAGTCAAACCTCCTTCTCCGCAGGTTTGATAAGCAATTTCTCGGGCTATGAGTTTATCAGGAACATACAAAGGTAAAACATGAGGAGAAGCAAAACTTCCAAAAACCCTAACATATGTAAACAATTCTTCTCCAAACCATCTTGCAACAGGTAGGATGTCTACCTCTGCTTCAGGAGAAAACCTTGGAGCATCTTTATCATACAATATTCTGTACAGGGGCAACATGATGCCATGGAAAATCTTGTAAAAACAGGGAATGAACTTTGAATCCCACAATTCTTTGTGATAAACATGAATGGGTAGGGGATCTTGAGTTGTCCATTTCCAACCCATTAAAGGAAACTTAGAAACATAACAGATTGAATCCATCACATAAGCAGATAAGTAAAAAGGAGGATAAATCCTCTGAGAAACATTTCTCTTAGACCGATAATTCAAAACAGCCGTGGCTAAGTTGTCAGATAATATCTTAGCCCAATCCACATTAGTAGCATTAACAATAGCATTCAATAACGGTAGCCATTCAGACGAAAACTTATTTATGTCAGGCTTTCCAAAAAGCTTACAGAGCATAGCAGCAGCAAAGCAATACGGAGAAGTGAGAGAACCAGTACTATACATACCGTGTTTATCTTTCTTCAGTGGTTCGTCTCTCCTTGACCAGTCCTTGGTGCATTCTGCCAGGTTTTCATTTTCTTTGGCAAACTTCTCCATGAACTGTTTGTTATAAGTCGCTTGTGGCTCCGGCAAATGATACATGAGTCTCAAATCTTGTGGAGTAAATGAGCCAATGAGCTCTTGACCCTGAGTCTTAAACTGTCTGTTTGTAATATCAGTACTATCGAGTACCCATTTAACCATGTCCGTGTATGGAAGAATTCTAGGGTCATATTGCTATTCGGTGCAAAGAATGAACAAGCTAACTCCGTAATGGATGCATTAGAAGACCCATGCGAGCTCATGAGATAGCTATAACCTCCATTACTACGGGGGTTCTCTTCTTCAAGTAGATTATACATGCCCTCCCAAGTTGTGATACCGGCAGTCTTTGTTACAGGCGGTGTACTGTGTATAAGGACGTCATTTCTTTATCTTCGGATCTTGGAGCCTTATCTTTCTCTTCCCATAATACTACGACTACGGCTTTGTATAGTTCCGAGTTCTTCGCTCCTCTGAGCTTCACAAATTAAGTGAGAATAATGATAGCAAAAAAGGTGACGGGAAGGATTTAAATGTCGAAAACGTATAAAATATACCACCTTACGTGAAATAACTCTTCAATAAGAACGAAACCATTTTTCATTAATGAGTGACAACCATTTCATTGATTAACATTAAAGCGCATAACTAGGTCTCGATTATGGAAAGATTTTTTCGTGTAATGAGCCTTTAAAGATTTGCGATAAGCGATTCGCGATTTGCTTTCGCAATATCGCAAAAATCGCAATATCGCAGTCGCAATCTCGTGGAATCACAATAGCATAATATTGTAACATCGTGAAATCGCAATATCGCAATATCGCAAGGCATAACATGCATGACAAACATCCGGGTTAATGCATTTTCTCGGCGAGACGCGATTTGCGATATATGTTATTGCATCATCGCGTGATTTGAAGTTTTCGCCGTAAGATATGACATTCGAAGCATGCGATGCGATGAATGTTCTTATAGTGCGTAGTTTCGCATCGCGATCTCGCAATTTTTAGTGCTTCGCTTATAAAGAGGCATTCATTATCCTTTTGCGGCGCGATATTCCTTAAATAGTGATTTTATTCTATGCTATCATAAAACTTTAAGTTTTTTAGATTTTTTCAAGGAATATTTTCCTAAGTTTATGATAGTAAGTTTTATTGAAAAAAAGGAAAAACAAGTTCTAAAAAGAAAATATTTTTTTAGATTTTTTGAATAAAGGTCCCCATTTATTTAGTATTAGTGATAATGCTAAATAAAAGGGAGTTTGTTGCTAGCCACAACGGTTGCTTTAATGTTCCATTGAAAGACCTCAACGTTCCACTCTTCTACTAGCTAGTAACTCTACTTGACCTTGGAATTTGCCTTGATCACTTTGGAAATTGAATTAGTTGAAGAAGATTGATCTTTTGACTTATAATAGCTTTATAATCTTGTCGAGAATCTTATCTTCTTGGTCTAAAATACCTTCAACGTTCTGTTTGACCTTTCCAATAGTTATTTTCCCCGTTGACTTAACTTTTCCATACATGGTAAATTGAACATGACCACCTTTCTCTAGTTCTCCAATGCCTAGTGACTTGGCCAAGCGTTCCACCTCATCTCAGGTACTATTTTCCATGTGGTCACCTGTCATTTGCCTTGTTAGCTCTGCATGTCCATAACACTTCCACATTACTCTAGCAATGTCACCACATCATGGCCAAACAAAAGATCTCTCCCAACACCTATAAGGAACTCAATGTGAAAATTTTGTTAACCTCCGGAATCCCTGTTGCAACAAAGCTGGAAGATATTCACCTAACTCACACTTTAACTCAACGATCTATTTGCGGTTTACAACTGACAAACATGGAATACATCACATTGCAACCTACACAAATGAACTGGGGAAGAAATACAGTGCGGAAACAAAACTAAACAAGAATAGATCACACACACATTTTACATCAGCTATTTTTGGACCAATGTCCCTGAAAAAACCCAATGCGGGAAAACCGGTGCAACAACCGAGGTTTTATATATTATGCGATAAATATTTACGGTACAAATCTATGATTGACACATCATCCAAATCAAATAGAGAAAAGCCGACAAAAGAGATCTTGTGATACAAACCTCACTCCTCCACGGGGCTCAGCACCGATCAACACCAAAAGCTCGAGATCGCCCGTGACGCCTGCGTGCACGGATCGCGCCACTCTGCTACGGTCTTTTACGTCACAACGATGGTTGCCCTCCGTCTCTGACTGCCTCTTTACGGGCCGGGAAACTGAGACCTTCTCGGCTCTCCCGAAAAATCTCTCCGGGGATTTGCACTCGGCCCAATGTCGCTCTCTTCTCAAGAAGAAAACGACTTCCCCTTTAGCTTTTGCGTAGTGACGCGCATAAAGCACCTTTGCGTCACCGGCTATGCACTTCTCCTGTGTCTCTTGTCTCTCGCTACTATGCACTCTCCGGCTCGGGAATCCTTCCAACTGGAATTATCGCCTCTTCCTTCTCGCAAAAGATCTCACAATCAAATTTTCTTCTGAGCACTACTCACTAAAGAAATCGATCTATCGATCTCTGCGCTAAAAATGTCTTTTCCAAATGACCCTTCAAGCGATTCTTAGAGTCTTTTCATTGAAACTTCAACGGCCCAGTTAGATCTCTAATCAACGACTAAGATTAACTTTTGACTTGATCCGCCTTTTCTAGAACATTCACACACATATTTTATTAATTCACTTTAATTATTCTATTTTCCTAAGTTTAGACTTAGGGTCCCTTTAAAAATAATTAATTATTTTAATAGAATACAATCCGGGTGGAATTTCACCAAACGATTCTGGGTTATTCGGAATGCATGTGTCTAAGCCTCTCACAATTTGAGACTTAGAACACATTCGATGCTACACCAAATCAACACTCCCTCTTAGCGAGGAATCCGGTCTAACAATATACACTGCCGCACATCGCTTTTGACCCCGAAGCATCTCCCTCTGCGTTGTTGATGTTTGACACTCATCGCTCATCAACTCTCGCGCAAACGCTGCATCCGTACCGCTGTTGACACTCCCACCGCATCAACACTGCATCCGTCATTTCGCAACTCCCTCGAATTTCACGCATCCGTGTTGTTGTCGACTTTGCCACTACCATTTACTATCGCATTTGCATCACGGTTGCTTTCTCCAAACTCGAAAAACATCCCAAAAATTGACAAGTAGTAATGCATCTAAATGATGAATATATGATTTGCTAGCCTCTACATTATCCCTCGAAGTTGTTGGGGTGCACTCGGCTTCTGACTGTTTCTTCTACTATCTTTGCCATCTCTGTGTGAAAATTTTCAAAATCTGAAAACTAAACAATTGCGGTGATAGATTTATCTCTCCTACTTATTATCTCGTAAGTTATTATTCAGAAATCTTCGGCAAATATCAAAATAAATACTCTGTCAACATTCACAAATATATATGCATAGAAATAAACGAGGGGGAACATAAGCACAAAAATCAATCCCATGTACACGAGTTATTTTTGGACAATTGTCCCCGAAAAAAACCCAATGCCGAAAACCCTATGTATCGGATGAGAGTTTTATTAATTCTTTCGAGCAAATGATATCTTTACTGGGGAAATATAATGGCGAGATAAATTCTCAAACACACGAGACTTCGAATTTCGACTTCCTTAGACAATTATTTGACACTTTGATCAACCCACCCGCAAGCTCCTATGTCCGTTCGCATGATTCATCGCGTGGCTCTAGCGCCCGGACTCGTAAGTTTGCAGTGGAGACCGTGTGGTACCCTACGCGCGCAACCCCTCAAGCCGCTTCTAGTGACCCACTCGCTACCCTACGTCCCCGATCTCGATCACTACCGACTCCCTCCTCATACTCTGCACGCAAACTCCTCGCCTTGCAACTCTCCCACCGAAAATCGAAAATTCTCTTACTTGGAATCGATCTCCTTCTGAAAATCGAGTGTATGCCCAACTTGTAATGACCCAACTCGAGTTATAGGGAACATAGAAATATTAGCACGCATATGAGACCCGCATATGATAGCTACATATGACATGTATCACATGTATCGCTCTAGTATATGCGCTAATCAATTATGAAAAGTCTTAGTGTAGGGTAATGTGTGAATTATTGAAGTATTGAGTAAATTCCTAACTACATCAGAAAATAATGAAAATATTGTGAGGTAAAAGGTATACCTACCACTATCATAATATAACTAATATATTGTTCAAAGGAAAGTAAACGCATTGACTTATGCAAATAAAAGATGATATTTTTAATAAAATCCAAGATATTTACTAAATGATGATATTTAATAATAAATCCAAGATATTTTAGGAATCCAAGATATTTATTAAATGATGATATTTAATAAATCCAAGATATTTTAGGAATCCAAGATATTTATGAAATAATAATATTTTAATATAAATCTAAGATATTTTTAAAAGAGGAAAATTTTAATAAATATCTTGAAAAAGGGATTTGGGTATAAAAAGGAGAAAGGGCGGGTGGGGGGATGGGCATGGGCGAGTGAGGTGGGAAAATTAACATGGATGCTTGTCAAAGGATTTCTCACTTTCGTGGGAGACCAAAGAGTAAGTTCTAATAGTCATAGTGTGATCTTGATTGTTATTGGAGTTTACGGCACGGGGGCCAAAAAGATCTTTGTCTTCCCTGGATCCAGGGGACCCGGAGAATTTGACCCCGGATAGGCTAGGAGGAAAATGGCGGTTTGGTAACGGGAATGGGAGCCATGGCGGGTCGTGAACATCTTCAAACACGGTTCCAGAGTAAGTATTCAATAGTGAATTGATATATTTTTCTTCAAAAAATTTCACACCGAATTTTGTAGTATCAATTTTGTTAATGATGGGTAATTGTGAAAATTATGGGCATTACACATGGTATCGTAGCTAGTTTCAAACCCTTACGACCTCATAGGCCCTACACGTTGTGTAATTTTACGTTACGGCGTGAAATTTTTTATCAAATAAGTAAGTTGGTTTTTTCTAGAGTATCTCTTGTGGATTTATCTATGTATCAGTGGCATCGGTTAGCCTTGTTCATCCTTTTGTTAAAGAAACCCGACTCTGCTTATCATAGTGGGTTATTATTGCTTTTGTTTATAGTTAATATTATTCTATATTGATATGCTGAAATACTAAGAAAATTAATAAGTATGCTAAAAGTTGAAAACATCGTCGTATCGGCATTTAGGCGATTGGAGAATGTGAGGTATTTGCGTAATGCATAGCGGTAAGTATCTTATCTTAATATAATTTGATGATTGTGATGACGGTGTGTTTCGCCAAAGCTAAATTTTGGTGAATAGTGCTAATTTTAAACAAGCGGCTATTATAACGTAGTCTCATTGACTATGTCGACTAATCATGTTATGTTAAACCATACAACAGTTGCAATCGCCCGATAAGTGATAAAATAAATTCTCTATGACTTTTCTTACCGCAAAATGAATAAATGAGAGCAACATTTCTCGAAGTACTTCATGAGATTGACAAAGAATGCTCGAAGTTTAGTGGAAGTTATTTGAGTCAAATTGAATCGGTCCTAAACGGTAGTTTAATTTGTCTTCCGACTCAAAAGAGTCCTCAATCTCCTTAATACCATGCCGAATTATTACTAAGTCTCTGTTTTGGCTTCGTCTTTAAATCTCATAAGCTCAAGGCGAGAATTATCTCCTACAATTGGCCCGAAAGTTAAGCTATATATTACGAATGTTGCACTCTGAATGATTGCTTATGTTTAGCTAAATCTTTGTAATAGTGTGTCGGATTATTCTTCGAGCTATATTAGGTTAGCTTAGATCTTAGGCACAATTACCCATTTCTTGATTTCACGGTGAGGTTAGAATAAATTTCATAACTCGTACCTGCTAGTTGGCTATGGTAACACGGTCTTGTAATATCGGGCGACGAGGATTCCCCGAGACTGTAATAGATTAGCTTAAATCACAATAGCTCTGCATGAGAATGATTCTTGGGAATCGTGTTAGTGCTGAACTAAATCCTACTCGTTGTTGCCTGGATGATCTATTATGTTAGGCCACACTTTCCAAATAGCACGGCACAATGATTCCTCGCAATAAGAAGTTTATTGAATCCTATTTAGTGTGCACCGGATGATCAACTATGTTAATCTCTCTAATGTTTTGCGGATAATTATTCGAGATTCAAGACTCAAACCTGTAACTTGGCGGGTTTAAAATTTTGTAGTTGTGTGGCGTAATGTTTTCTTTCGCTCGGTAGTTTCACGACGGTAGGCGAGTGCGGGCCTTCGCCTACCTCGAAGAGCGCCATTGACGCGATGTCGAAAGCGAAGATTGTCGGAGAAGCATCTTTGTATTGAGTCACACTACGTTGTCTCCGATACCGATGAGTTTGAAATCATAGCGGCGGCACCGAGGGCTACCCGTGACGCTCGTGGAGTGGGCTCGCGGAAGAGCTCAGCGAGTGGTGGGAAAAAAGCGATGGGTAGAGGAGAAAGACATTGGTGGGTTGGAGTATACGCAGCGACCAGTGAAGGAGATGATAGAGGCTCCACCCGATGGCTCCCATGCTCGTTCCCTCGTCTCTCCATGGAGCCCCTGCAAGATCAATGTCATGTAAACACATCTACCATGCCGATTGCATTCCTCCAAGGGTGGTCGGAGCACAAACAAGATCGGACCCAAACACGGATCAACCTCTCGCCCGTACCTGCTCCTCCATTACCAAAGTTCTTCAATTTAGCCACACCACGAGCTACACTTGACGTCTGCTTTATCACTTGACTGTAATCCATCGGATCTGCTATATGCTCATCTTGCATTGTCACTGGAATGCCCGATGTTGCCACGTGTTCAAAATTAGAAAATGGTGACAACCGCATGAGCCCAAGTGTAAACTACTGAGTCGAGACCATGTAAAAATGGTAAGTTAGTCAAATTAAAATGATCTCGGTCATTTTTGAACTTTCTGTTTTCAACTTTTAAAGCATAAGCTTATGCTTTTTCACACGGAAAATAAAGAAACTATATCAAAACATGTGTTGAGTATTTTTCTCCCTATGTGCGAAATCTCTTCAAATTACTAGTTGTAATAAGTGGATATTAAAGATAAATAAGAATCATAGCATTGTGGCTAGTTTAAAACTAGAGGTCTCATCTTTTTTGTGTTCTTGGGATTATATTGTAGCATATGGATAGCAAAGATTATATAATCGCAACATTCTTTCGACTTTAGGACGAGATATTTTGTTTCTTTGCACCGTCGAGAATTGTTTTTCAATTGTTTGTGTTGCAAATAATAATGTTCTAAACTCGTAAACCAAAATTATCCCTAAAAAAAGCCATCAACTTTTTCGATACAATTGTTAGAGATAGTAATTTTGCAAACTATAAGCCAAAATATCCCCAATCACAAATCGTCTGGTTTTGAAAATATGTTGTTGATTCACTTTTCTTTTTATCTAGTTTTGGCCTATTGATGAAGTTGAACATACGACATTAAATTATGGTTTCCAAGTTGGTCCCTCACTAGTTAACATTGATTTAGGAGACATGGGGGAAAGTGGCCTAAAATTGGGAGCTAGAAATGGTAGCGATCCACCGCATGGCCTCGTGAAATGCGTGCAAGTACTTATTGGCGGCATAAAAACAATTGATATATCATGTAAGTATGCAATGAATATTTTGTGGGAAATGTGCACTTTTACGAGTTGAACTGGGCAACTCGCATTAACTGTCTTTCTAGATGCTTATTCATTTGTCACTATAAAATTGGATTTATTATTTTTTTTCCGAGAAATTTGTGGGACTAGTTAGACTACTCAATTTAAATTTGAATTCTAGGTCTGTTCTTTTTCCTCAACATCGTTAAGTTTATCATGGGGTAAAAAAAAGAAAAAAAATACTATAGGTTTTATTGGTTTTTTACCAAATCGGTAGGTATCCCAAAGTTTTAATGCTCGGTTCCTTTCCTCTAAAACATTCTCGACTATCTTTTTAAGCTAACTTACTTTTATGTCGAGTCCCATATCCTTTCCTTGAATATTTAGTTTATGTAATTTATATGTAATTTACTTATCCTTTCCTAATTCTATTTTGGGACTGAAAGCTAAAACCTATCCGCTCACATTTGGCGTGGCTTGAGATATCATTAAGAGATATCACTCTTTCCTGGTTGTCTTGGTTGACATGATAGTACCGATTATAAACTAGTGATATAGGATGATGATGAACTAAGCTATATTTATTAAATTACATAAGGAATGGTTTGTTATGGTTAACCTATTAGAGAAGAAAAATCTACATATCCTTTAATAAACATTATAGTATAAGGTAATGTAAATAATACTTTCGGGAAGTATAAAAGAAACATAGTTTCAAAAATCCAATTTTATATAGATTTAATCTAGGAAAAATAATATTAGGAAAAAAATAAAAAACAAAAAAATAAATAAAGTAGTATTTTTGAAGCTCAAATCCCACTCAATTTCTAAGCCATTATTTTACTTTACATTCCATCCGACAAAGGAGTTGAGATAACTCATGGATACTCGACTACAAATTTTCCACAATGAAGTTTAAGATTTTGTATATCGTGCAAGTAAAGTTTGAAGTACATTCAAATTTTACATTAAAATGAGCACATTAAGATCACTTTAGACATTAAACTTTTTTAAGATTTTGTATATCGTGCAAGTGAAGTTTGAAGTACATTCAAATTATTAAATTAAAATGAGCACATTAACATCACTTTAGACATTAAACTTTTTTTCGTAACTTTTGATCATTAGAATGGAAACTATCCTAATTGTTTTTATGCAATTGAAAACATTCCATTATTCAAGTGACGTTGAGCTTTCCATATATATATCTTACTAGATTATAACTATAACCATTGATGATATGAATTTATGCAAATATCTTTTATACTTTGTTTTTCTTATGTTAGTACTTTAATTACTATCCAAGTATATGTGTAAGTGGTTTAAGGAGGAGAGTGAAGGTTTAAATTTTTTATAGTTTAAATATACATTAAATTAGAAATTTTGATATTTAATCATTATGTCATCTTTAAGATTGATAATTAAATCATTTACGATCGTAAAGATATATCGATGTCCAAAAACAAAATAATATGACAACATAACATTTTCATGGAAAGGAAAACAATGTTGTTTAGGAAAGAAGAAATTAGGGACTTTATGACACTATATAAGATGATTCATGTGGTAATTATTTAGGCATATATAAAGATTAGTTGGTGGAGTTGCTCCAAAGAAGTTAACTCTTGAAGAAAGGAAGAATGGTAATGAAAGCATGACTATGGAAATTATGACAAGACCATTAGTTATGAAGCTACAACCACATAAAAAGGTTAAGCTAGTTTGAGGTAAATTGATGGATGAAAGAAGACACTAACTATTCAAGAAATGTTGGGAAGAAATCATAAGTAATCAAAATTGAGAGTACAAGTATAGTTCACTAAAGGTACACGGCAAACCCAGAAGAAGACAAAATGGACGAAAAATATGTTAAGATGGTAAGAAACCACCCTATAGGGTAGTAAACACACTATTAGAATAAGACGATATAGTTACTGAAGAGAGTGCAACGAGAAAATTTCAAAGTTTGATCTCCATTGTTACCATAATATAATCGATATAGTACCTAGGGAGGATGGGAAAAGAAAAGAAATTACAAACTTTTAATGATGAGAATAAATGTTAGTTATAGATAATCAACTTAGAATATTGAGATCGACAAAAATAGCACCAAAGGTGAGTGAGTGGGAGTTTCACAAAGCATTATAAGAAGTCAATGACATTAGATTAAAGAGTGAATCTATAATAAAATTGATCAATTATAGGGTAATTTATGTGTATGGCAACATCTATAATAGTTTCTCCCTCTAATGGGGGGAGTCGTATTATAAAATTTTCCTTAAGTGACTAACTATATCCATGGATTATGGACATCATGGAGATATGATTAGGAAATTCTACATGATGCCTTAAAACACGAAATGATAAGTAGATTACATTCGATATCCACGTTATTGAATTTATTTATAGAGTCTTACCCAAGTTGGGGAATAGTAACGACATTTCCAAGTGTAATAATTTTATGCATTAAGAGAGAAGAAAAAGAAAACCATGATGACTAGAGGTGAGAAAAACAAAGTCAATTTGATAATATGTTCTTTTTTCAAATTGAAGTAGACATGGAATATTAGGAATATATCAGGTATAAGGAAGTGAAGGGATGTTTTTTCTTAAGGATATGAGACAACATGATTGGTAAGGGTCAAAGCAATAGCACCCTATAAGGAGTTATGAACACTCCTAATTTGTTAAGAATATCAAGTGATAAACTAGGAAAATATTTAAAAGGTAAATATTAAAGAGAATAATTGTACACCATTAGTAAAAAGAAGATACATTTGGTGATAAGATGAGGCTTAAGGGCTAATGAGAAAAACGATTCATGTGAAGAATAAAAAGTTGGTATGCCATTGATGAGTTATGTAGTGAATTAAATGAGTCAATGTAATAAAAATGAAAAGACTATGATCATTACAATATTCGAAAAAGGGCTATGGTCATATGCTAGTTTGAAACTTAGGGCCTTAGTCATTTTCTAACACCTTGGTCTATTTGGGAAATTTGAAGAGAACCACTGCTTGAACAAAGTATACCAAGTATAATGCAAAGTGAATAATGCATTTTTTAAGTAGTAACAAATTGCTTCAATGAAAATAAACCTCTCACTAAGGGATCTTTTAGAGTAGTCAATTAACTCTTCCTCCATCTCCGACATAACCCCTAATGATTAGCTCTCGAAAACCCTACTCCATGGCTTCTAGATTTTTAGGTCGAAGATGAGCTGATTTAACTATAATAAAGAAGTGAATGTTATTATTATCTCTTTGGATCTAGATTATAGATCAAAGATAATTGAACTTAAAAGACAAATAAATAATAATTATTAAAAGGTTGATTTGGATCCATATGTAGTTTTGTGTTTTAGAGTTCTTAATCAACCTCGTATCAAGAAATTAGATCATGCTTCAACTCAAGCGAGAAAGTGTTTTGTGCTTTTATTTCAATTCATTTCATTTCTAGTATATGCTAAATCATAAAGATTGAAGCATCCCTCCATTTAGATTTAGAGTCTCAACTTGTAGACTTTTTATAAGATTAATTGGGTATTATAGTATATAAAATAGTAGCTACACCCTATTTGTATATCCATGTTCAATTATGATATGTGACATTTATAATTGTGGGTTATATTTATAAGCATTTAAAAACTTATTTTGTATAACCCTTATCTTATTTTGGATGGATACTTAAAGACCTCATTTTGTTCTATGACATGTAAGAATATATTATTTAGCTAAAGCATATCTGTACATGGATACCAATATGAAGAAAGTTTTGCTATAAACATTGTTATAAAGAGATACTCGATATAAATTATGAATTATGTTATGGATATGGTATCTATAATTTTACATATCAACATAAATGATGAGGTAGAAATAAAAAAGTGATTACACTTGACTATTTAAGGTGAAAAATGAATTTACAGACTCTATCTGATAAAATACACTAAGTATGTTATATGAAATCAAGGATCAATATCGTAGATAACAACATATTTGGAATGTGTAGAAATTGTTTTTTTGAGTAGCAATTTGCTTTGAATATATTGATACATATGTTATAATTTGTGGACAAATGTTTACATCGCGGATGGTATCATTACCAAACTAGAAATCAGCGTGATGACAAAAGTCCAAGAACAATTGAGATTCACTCGAGGGTTCCATGTTAGAGTGTTAACCACTAGTCCTACTAGGAGGGGTGGAGGTGTTTCTCACTGTTTATCCTCAAAAACTTGGAGTCATGGGAGGACTCATGCGAGTCACGCTCCCTAGACATGTGATGATGACTTCCGGATGCCTACTAAAGAATCGAGTCAATATAGTCGACGCTATAAATCCCTTTGAGGTCTATGAATGGTTAGGTCGGTATAGGCGACGTCATGTCATATTCCTGTAGAGGATGAATAGGATGGGAGCAGAAGAGATTAGGAAGGATAGGATGATTCTAGAATAGCTTGGGAACTCTGTTGGGGCAAAACGTGATTACTAAATTTGTAAACCAATAAATGATCAAAGCATAAATGTTAAAATGTTCTCACACATTAAATGAAAATTCAATTATGATACACCACCCTTATATGATTATACTAATCACTTAAATAATTAAATGATATACGACATAAAATTTAACTTTGGGACGAAGTTTTTTAAGGAGGGGTGTATGTAATTGCCCAACTCGAGTTATAGGGAACATAGAAATATTAGCATGCATATGAGACCTGCATATGATAGCTACATATGCATGTATCCAATGTTGCAGGAAATGCCCCCCCCCCTGCTCCAAGGCCCGAACCGCGTCCCGTACGGGATCCATACCCGGAACCGCGGATCCCAAAAAATTTGCGATTCCTGGTTTTTCGGATTCGTACGCCAAAATCCGCGATTCCGTACAGTGGATCCGCGGATCGTACGGCGGATCGCTGTACGGAACCGCCGCGATTCCGGGACGGATCCGTACGGATTGCGAACGGTTCCGTACAAGATCTTACGTATGGATTCGACTAATGTAGGTCGGAAAAAATGATTTTTTTTGATTTTTTTTGTTGAAATTTGGTATCGGAGGACAGTGTGGTTCCCTAAGGCTTTGATCTTTGGCCTAGGGAAAAGTGTCCAAAAAGAATTTAATTTTTTCTTCCTAAAGTAACTTTATAATTTTTATAAAGTTAAATCTAATTTAAAAGTGACTTAAGTGATAAAGTTACTAAAGTGACTTTATAAAGTTATAAAGTCAAATCTAATTTTAAAAGTGACTTTAAGTGATAAAGTTACTAAAGTTAAAGTGACTTTAAATAAAGTCAATATAAAATTAGAAAGGAAAAGTGACTTTGGAAATAAAAGACTAAGTGGGTCTTTATTAAAAAGTGGGGTGAATTAAAAAAATGAAAAGTGAGATTTAAATGAGCATTTAATCTCGGCCCTAGATCTCAATCTATCTCGACCATTGATTTAGGGATTCCCCCAAGAGTCACTTAGGGTTAGGGTTAAAGGAGGAAAAGGAGGAAAAGGTCATTCATTCTTTCATGAGCGCATTGAGAGAGGAGGAGAGGGAGCTGAAGAGTGATTTTCGAGCGAGGAGAGAGCGAAAGAAAGGCACTCACAGCAAGTCCGTACAGACAAGAGAGCACACTTCCCAAGGGCTGAAAAATCCGTACAGCGAGTTCATTGGGCACATTAACGAAGGTGAAAGTCCGTACAGCATTTGCACGTGTTTTCGAGAGAGGGGCAACAACCGTTTCAGAGCCGGAACGGCCCCAGCAAGGAGCACGTATTTTTCAAGGCAGATTTTTCGAGGGCACGAAAATCGAGAAAGGGGCTGTCTGTCCCATCCGTGCTGGAATCCATACAGACTCGTACTTTGTCATTCCCTGGCACGCTTTTCGAGGCAGCTAAGACAACATTTGAATGCCGTAATTTCTACGAAAAATTTCTGTTTATTTTGCATTTGGCACGTTTTTTCGAGGTGGAGGGTGGCACGAAAGTCAAGATAAGTGATTTTTGTGTTTGCTGTAATTTTTCCGTGTATTATCACTCATCGTAAAAGCATTTTTCAGTAAATAAATGAGAAGCTTCAGGGATCGGTTTTCCCCAAGAGTTGTAGGGGGGTTTTTCCCGGGTGGGGTCACCTTGACCAAAAATCACCGAGTTATGATGTGTTGAATGTACTGTTTATACTTTGCTGTTATTTTATTTCTGCATTTACGCGCATTCTCAAAAAATTTCCGAATTTGTGTTTTCAGCAAAAATTTATTTTCCAGTTAGTTAAATGTATGGATATGGGAAAGGGCATTTAATTATTTTGGAGTAATAAGGTGAAAACTGAAAACCTGGGGTGGGAAAATAGAATTTTTCTACATGGTATCGAGAGCTTGAGTGTCGAAAGAAGCAGGCTTTGGAGACAGCAAGGAAGAAAATTACAACTTGCTGATTTTTTCACTCGAAAATTCCAGCAAGCTGATTTTTCACAAAGCAGACATATTTTTTACCTTTACTACAGAGCAGGTAGTTATTTTTTCAGTTTTAGGACAGCGAGGATGTCATTGGGACCGAGGGTGGAGGATAGGTTGGATGGGCATTCCAACTACGACATTTGGAAGGAGAGAATGCGAGCTTTTGAGGAGTGCTAAGTCCCGGGACATTATGGTACATACCACACGTAACCCCACGCGAATGTGCCCTACCGATGCTACTCAGATTGGGAGCATATAATAAAAAGAACAACAAGGGTAAGAGGTCTGATTCTAGACGCAATCAAAGACATTGCATTCCTCATGTGAGAGGGAAGAGAAATGCTCATGAGATGTGGACAGCATTGTCCAATCTCTGCAGTACCAATGAGAACCGGAAGATGGTCCCTGAAGGAGAAGATGAAGACCATTAAAATGGGCAATGATAGTGCAGTCGGATATCTCACTAAGATTACTAATGTGAGAGATGAGTTGGCAAAAGTATTGGAGAGGCCATTCACTCCCACTCGAGTTGGTGCGGATTGAGTGTGAATGGCCTCCCCCGTTCATGGATGAACTTTGCTGATGGAGTTTGTGCACGTGAGACCCTTCCCACATGGGAGAGGTTTTGGGATGATTGCATTCAGACAGAGATCAGGGGAAAGGTCGACTGAAAAGGGCAGCCAAGCCAGATTGAGCGGGAGATGAGGATGTAGCATCGTTGGAAGGACGCAAGAAAAGGCAAAGGGAAGAAGCGAGGGCTTCCACAAGCAATGGTGGGGGCAAAGGCAAAGGTAAAGGTAAACAGGGATAACTCACGTGAAGGACTATTCCAAAGTGAAGTGTTGGAATTGTCGGAAGATGGGACACTATGCGGTCAGTGTGTCTCGGAGAAGAAGAAGAAGAAGGGGAAGAACTGAGCATGGCAGATCGGCGAGAGGTTGAGGACTTTGCAGATCGCTTTGACCAGAGAGTTTGGGTTCATTGCGTGTGAGTCTTCTAGTGCGGGAGTACCTACCACACGGAGTTCGGAGGAGCATGCATTTCCTCGATTAGCGGAGCATCTTCTGGGTATCCGTATGTGGACGGTGGGGCTTCACGTCACATGATAGGAGTCCGTGAGTACTTCTCGAGCTTTCGAGAGAGTGGCACCGATGTAGAGGTAGTACTCGGTGATGACGAAAGTTGTTGAAGCAGTTTGGTGTGGGAACATTGACATTTCGAGAGGGAGTCCAAACCTCCCTTGAAGGTGTCGTATGTTCTTTTATGTGCTGGGATGAGGAAGAACCTCATATCCCTCTCGGCTTTGGAGGACGAGAGGATATGAGATACTATTTATGGGGAGGACGGTGTTGATGTATCCAGCACTCCGACTGATTCGACTAGAGTGATAGGTGTACGCCATGCAAAGGTGTACAAGTTTGCATTTCGAGTCCTTTTGGCATTGAGCGGTAGACATGCGACAGCAGAGCTAGCGCTTCCCGAGTTGTGTGAGATTTGGCACCGCAGGGGATGGGGCACATGTATCATGGAGCCTTGAGGACTTTTCATGGAGATCACTACAGAATATGCAGATTTCGCATCGATCACTTTGATACTTGCAGAGGATGTGCGATGGGCAAGTTTGCCAAATCCCCTTTTCCCACAGCAGGATGACGAGAGCGACCGGGATACTTGATTTGGATTCATTCCGATGTGAGCGGTCGGATGTCTCATGTTTCCTTGAGTGGATATGAGTACTATGTGTTATTCATTGATGATCACTCCGGGAGGACACGGATTTATTTCTTGAAGACCAAGAGTGAGGGTCTTCAAGCGGTTTCAGGAGTTCGAGCTCTTGTGGAGACACGGACGTGCTCGGAAGATCAAGTCCCTCGAGGTCGTGACAATGGAGGAGAGTACACCCTTGGAGAGTTTGTTGACTATTGTGCGGAGGGCGAGTGCATTAGAGGGAGCTCACTCTGTTCCTTACAACCCCCGGAGAATCGGGGGTTGCGCGAGAGGAAGAACATGATCCATCTGAGGGGGCTACCAAAGCCATGTTACATGATCGTGGGGTTGCCATTGTTTTTGTGGGCGAGGTCTGTAACACCGTCAGTTTATTTGCGTAACGAGTCGCATCGTGCCTTGGGGCACATGACTCCGGAGGAGGCTTTTTTCCGGGAAGAAGCCCGATATGGGTCATCTTCGTATCTTTGGGTGCATGCTACATACTCCTACATACCCAAGGAGAAGAGGACCAAACTAGAGCCCACCGCGAGAGAAGGGTATCTTTGTGGGCTACGTGTGAGACCTCCAAGGCCTTTCGGATTTACATCTCTGCACGGAGGAAAGTTGTTGTCGGGCGGGATCCGAGTGGGCGTGGATCTGGGAGGATCCGGAGGCACATCTATGACGATGTCGGTCCGGCGTTGGGTGAGGGAGTGGCATCGCGAGTCGGAGGGGTGGTGCAGCAAGGGAGCGCACGCGAAAGCACGTCACGCAGCGCAGTTCACCCGGGGGAGTCCACCGATGGACGAGTCTCACACGGTACCTCAAACGATCTACGAGTTCGTGTGCGGGCAGGAGGACGACGGACGGACAATCGAGGAGTTCGGAGCTCCCCGATGTTGAGGAGGAGGAGTTTTATTCTCCCATGGGAGAAGTACATCGAGTGGGGAAGAGGAAGCCCAAGTGGCTTCGAGACACCTTGAGAGATGCCACATCCGATGGCCGAGCCTAAGAGGCCGGTCCGAGAGAGCGGACCACCCGAGAGGTTTTGTAGCTATATGGCAATGGCTACCGCATCCTTGACTCCGAGCCTTCTAGCTATGAGGAGGCAGACTAGCCGCGAGGGTCCGGAGAGAGGCTACGCGAGGAGGAGTATTCTTCTATCATGAAGAATGATGTTTGGGGAGGTGGTGCCGAGGCTCGAGGGCAAATCCGTGGTTACTTCCGGGATGGCTTTACAAGGTAAAGCATGCTCGCGGATGGCGACGATTGAGAAATTCAAAGCGAGGTTTGTGGCTAGAGGGTTCTCCCGGTAGAGGGAGTTGATTATGAGGAGACCTTCGCTCCCGTGGCTCGATATACTTCGATCCGCTCCATTATATCGATAGCAGCAGAGATGGGTTGGAAGATCCACCGAGATGGATGTGAAGACCGCATTTCTCAATGGCTTCATACAGGGAGGAGGTGTACATTGAGCGACCACAGGGGCTTTGAGGAGCATGGGAAGGAGTCCCATGTGTGCACAGCGAAGAAGGCCCTTTTATGGTCTGAAGCAAGCTCCCGAGCTAGTACCCGAGATAGATACTTGCTTAGTGAAGATGGGTTTCACAAAGAGTGAGGCGATCCGAACCTTTACTATATTGTGATAGGGTGAGGAGCCTCTCATTCTCGGTGTCGTATGTGGATGACTTAGTCATTACGAGTGCAGAGAGACTCATAGAGCACCTGCAGAGAGATCTTGCGGCGGAGTTTGAGATGAAGGACATCGGCTTGATGCATTACTTTTTGGGTTTGGAGGTGTGGCAGGGGAGGAGGGGCATTTCTTCCTGGGGAGTGTGGGAAGTATATTGTGGATATCCTTGCGGATTCCACATGGAGGATTGTAGACCCATGTCGACACTGATGATCACCTAACCGGAAGAAGCTTCATGCTTCGGATTCCGAGTTGGTGGATCCCACATTGTACGAACACTGATTGGTTCCTTGATGTATTTGGTCAACACTAGACCGGATATTTGTTTTGCAGATCAACACGATGAGTCGCGTTTCATGTGTGAGCTCTAGAAAGGTTCACTGGGTGGCCGTGAAAACACATTTTGCGGTACTTGCGTGGGGACGATGGATTATGGTCCTGACTACGGGCGAGGGGATGGAGTGAGATTACGAGTTACATCGATTCTCGATTGGGCGGGTGTTGTGCTTCCCGATAGGAAGAGCACTTTAGGATGTTAGTTTTGGGGTTGGGTTCTAGCGGTTTGTGTCATGGTTCAAATTTTGAAAGCAGACATGTCGATGAGCATTGAGTTCGGCGGTAAAGCGGTATATAGCGACGTAGTCTAGCTAGTTGTGAGGCCATCTCGGCTTCAGCAAGATGTTGTTTGACTTATTTGGTCGATATGTTGAGACCTTCAGTGATTTCATCGTGATAACTCGAGTTGCATTAAACTCACTGAGAATCCCGATAGATTTCATGACGAGTCAAAAGCATATCGGGATCAAATATCATTTCCACGGAGACTATGTTCGGAAAGGAGCCGTGAAGCTTGAGTATATTCCCAACGATGAGCAAAGTTGCGGATATTCTTGCAAAGCCCTACCACGGGGCAAGCATGTCTACTTCAGAGACAAGATGGGTGTGGTGAGGAACACCTTCCTCGGTAAGAGGGAGTGTTGAAATTTGGATACCTGAGGACGATAGTGGTTCCCTAAGGCTTTGATCTTTGGCCTAGGGAAAAGTGTCCAAAAGAATTTAATTTTTTTTCCTAAAGTAACTTTATAAATTTTTTTATAAAGTTAAATCTAATTTAAAAGTGACTTAAGTGATAAAGTTACTAAAGTGACTTTATAAAGTTATAAAGTCAAATCTAATTTCTAAAGTGACTTTAAGTGATAAAGTTACTAAAGTTAAAGTGACTTTAAATAAAGTCAATATAAAATTAGAAAGGAAAAGTGACTTTGGAAATAAAAGACTAAGTGGGTCTTTATTAAAGTGGGAGTGAATTAAAAAAATGAAAAGTGAGATTTAAATGAGCATTTAATCTCAGACTTTCAGATCTCAATCTATCTCGGCCATTGGATTTAGGGATTCCCCAAAAGTCACTTAGGGTTAGGTTAGAAGGAGGAAAAGGAGGAAAAGGTCATTCATTCTTTCATGAGCAGATTGAGAGAGGGAGGAGAGGGAGTCGAAGAGTGATTTCGAGCGAGAGGGTAGAGCGAGCAAAGAAGGGCACAGACAGCAAGTCCGACATAGCAAGAGAGCACACTTCCCAAGGCTGAAAAATCCGTACGAGCAGAAGTTCATTGGCACATTAACCAAAGGCAGGAAAGTCCGTACGGCATTTGCACGGTTTTCGAGAGAGGGCAACGACGTTTTTCGAGAGGCTGGAACGAGCAGCAAAGAGCACGATTTTCAAGGGCAATCCAGGGCACGAAAATCGAGAAAGAGAGCTGCTCGTCCCATCCCAGTACTGGAATCCCGATAGATTCCGATGCGCGTCATTCTGCACGCTTTTCGGGCGGCTAAGACATCATTTAATGCCTTGTAATTTCTCTGAAAAATTGCTTTTGTTTGCCATTTGGCACGTTTTCGAGGTGGAGGGTGGCTTACGAAAGTCAAGATAAGTGATTTTTGTGTTTGCTGTAATTTTCATGTATTACTCTAGCTCCCTTTGTAAAAAGCATTTTTCGTAAATAAATGAGAAGCTTCAGATCGGTTTTTCCCCAAGAATTTGTAGGGGTTTTTCCCGGGGTCACCTTGACCAAAAAATACTGAGTTATGATGTGTTGAATGACCGTTTGTTACTGTTATTTTATTTCAGCATTTTCAGCATTACGAAAAAATTTTCGAATTTGTGTTTTCAGCAAAATTTATTTTCCAGTTATTAAATGTATGGATATGGGAAAGGGCATTTAATTATTTTGGAGTAATAAGGTGAAAACTGAAAACCGGGGTGGGAAATAGAATTTTCTACATTTTTTAAAATTTGTTTGTCTTTGGTTGGGTTAGTAGGTGAGTTAGTGTTGAGTTAGGGATAGGAAGAAAAAAATATAAGCTCTCTTTTACCTCCTTAGATATTTCTTAGATGCTCCCTCATGGTAATGTTAAATTCTTAAAGTAAAAGTGACATTCTCATTTATTTTTCATTTTCATCCTTTAACATTACCATGAAATGACTAAGGATGTTTGAGCGTGGTTCCAGCCGATCGGACTTCATATGGAGAAAATAGAAATTGTCATATCCTCTTCAAAATTCAACGGACTTAACGAGTTTTCGAGGTCGAGATCGCTGGTATGGTGGCATGTCATTAGATTATATCATGTATGAGGGTATGTGATTAGCATTTAATCAAGAGCACCAAGCCCTATATGTACCCTAGTGTTGGTGGTGTTAATTGTTGAACTCTTTTGTCATGTCGTTAGCAAAAAATTACATTTCAATCAAGTCAAAATAATCGATCAAGCATGTTAAGTTCTTTCTACCATATTTTAAGGCTTGTATTAGGGGTTTGATCAAAATTGGGCAATTTTGACTAATGTCCCTAGATAATCGAGGTAGAGTGCAAAGGCTAGATAAGAGGAGAAGAATCTAGATTATAGATGCTGATGCATCTATATTCTAAATGGTTTGATGCTCAAATAATTAATCATTAATGTACAATGGATGTCATATCTATCTTGATTTATGTACAAATATGCATGCTTCCATGTCTTCTACAATTAATTTGGTATTTTTGGATATTTTTTTAATATAAATGCAAAAAAATAAAAATAAAAAAATATATATAGTAGACGCTTCCGAGACGCTTCGCTTCCTAGATTTTTTGGAAATGACGCTTCCGCGTCCCTGCTTCCAAAAAACGTCCCCGCTTTGTCCCCGCTTCGTGCAACGTTGCATGTATCACATGTACTGCACTAGTATATGCACTAATCAATTATGAAAAGTCTCAGTGTAGGGTAATGTGTGAATTATTGAAGTATTGAGTAAATTCGTAACTCGCCAGAAAATAATGAATGTATTGTGAAGTAAAAGGTATACCTACCACTATCATAATATAACTAATAAATTGTTCAAAGGAAAGTAAAAGCATTGAATTATGCAAATAAAAGATGATATTTTAATAAAATCCAAGATATTTACTAAATGATGATATTTAATAATAAATCCAAGATATTGTAGGAATCCAAGATATTTATTAAATGATGATATTTAATAAATCCAAAATATTTTAGGAATCCAAGATATTTATGAAATGATAATATTTTAATATAAATCTAAGATATTTTTTAAAAGAGGATATTTTAATAAATATCTTGAAAAAGGGATTTGACTAACATATTTATTAAAAAATGATATTTTAATAAATATCTTGAAAAGGGATTTGTGTATAAAAAGGAGAAGAGGGGAACTCTGATGGGCATAGGTGAGTGAGGTGGGAAAACTCGACCCAAATGTTATCGGAAGGATTTCTAACTGTGGGAGACCTAAAGCGGTGAGTTCTAATAGAGTCATAGTTGTGATCTTGATTGTTATTCGAGTTTTGGGCACGGGGGGTAGTGTGATCTTGATTCTTATTGGAGTTATTAAAGTAAAGTAGTCAAAAATTAATATTTCCAATTAGCTATTGCTAATTGGGAATATTACAAAGCCCTAGCATTGTCCAAAACATAAAATCCTAAAGGCTGCCATGGATAAATTAATGATGAAAATTCACAAAAATATAAATTTATTGATGAAAAATGACCTCATTTAAATGTGGAATTGGCATAGGCTTGTAAAGGATTTTTTCCTCTTTCCAACGAGCTATCACTGGCCTTCTTACTCCTCATAGACTGAGAGAAATTGATTTTTCAAGATGAAAAAATATATTCTTTATCCTAACCAACCTAAGCCTACTTGTGCAAGTCGGCCTTCCTCCAAAAGACATGTCCTTTCATAAAAGGTCGAAAACTTGTATAAATAAAAGTCTGATATCACCATTTCAAGCATAAAATTTTAGTGAAGAATACAGTGAAATAATAGAAGGCCGAGAAGGATATAGGAGTTTACATTTTGGGCAGTATACACTTGTATGAAGGCTGCTGTAGCTCGGACCTATAGTTTTGTGGGTGTTTGAACAGTGCCAGGCTCGGATTGTAGCCTTAGTAACTAGACCTGTGGTGTCAACATAGCTCGGATTTGTGGAGGAGGCTAGAACATGAGAAACACTCCTATAGCTCGGACTTGTTAAAGTTTGAACAACAAACAATCATCTTTTGGAGGTTCGAGAATCACAATATTACCACTGTTTAGTCATGACTACATCTCGTAGAAGAATTTCAAGTTCGAATTGCAGACTTTTGAGAGCTAAAACAGTGACCGGTTTAGTGACAAGTTTCAAGCTCGGACCTACAGCAAGAAGACTATACCTTACCTCATAAACTCAGATCTGTGGGTAGTGTGGGAAGAATATGGCTCGGACCTGTAAGCACATCAGTGGAGGAGGCTCGGATCACTAGCTCAAAGACTCAGATTGCAGTCCTAGATAGCTGTGTTAGCTCGGTCTTGAGACACATGAGTTTGACTTTGTTACAGTGACCCGTGAGGAAGTTTAACCTTGAAGTGTGCAAACCTTATCACACTTTTTTGGAGCAACATTTGTGTATCCTTTGGGAGGACTTCTGGAACTTTGAGCAAATGTTGTTGAGGCTTGTTTATGACCTTGTAAAGATGTGAAGAAGCCTTGGAACAGGCATATTTGATGGAAACTTGGAGCATCATATGAAGAATTTTGTAGCATAAGGACTGTAGTACCCTTGAAGATCTTTGAAGCCTCTACTTTGTGGACCTACTTGAGCAGTCTTTGAAGACCATAGTAGCAACCAAAAATATGTTCTTAGAGCATTGATTGAATCATTGGAGTATGGTTTTTGAATCATTGTAGAAGTCATCGTTGGAGCTTTTTCCAAGAGCAACATAATTTTAATATCTCCTAGCAATCTTGAAAAGCCTTTTTTGGATTTGTCTTTTGAGGAGATTTAGGACTTTTGTTGAAGCAGAGTTTAGCCACTTCTTGGAATAAACATCCTTGGAGTATTGAAGAACATGATTCATTAGCCCTTGTGATGTGACCTTTGAGAAAGTGTTTGGGTGACATGAAGAGGAGTGGTGACAACTTCTGAGAAAACAAGTTGTCATTGATGAGCTAAGTGCCTTGGAGATCGTTTGAGGGGAGTACTGAAAGTGATGATATTGCCAAGGCTGGGTGCAGAAGATATTGGGAGCCTTGGAGAATCATTAAACTTATCTTGACGAGCTGAAGTTGTGGGTTGGAGCCCTAGAGGATAGGAGTCCTCAAGAAGACAAGGTTGGATCCTATACTAGAGATAGGGTTGGAGCCCTAGAGGTTGGTGCCTCATAGTGACAAGGTTGGATCATTGGAAGATAGGGTTGGAGTCCCATGAAGTCCAAGTCGGTGCTTGGAAAAGTACAGGTTGGAACTTGGTGGATTGGAGATTGGTGTTTTCTTCTAGGGTTGGTGCCCCACACTATATTGTACTTGATTTATTGTAAAGAAGAAGATTGAAGTCCTCGTTATTTTGGATTAATAAAATTATTTATTCTTATTGTTCATTTTGTGTTCTAATTATAAGTGCTCTAACTGGTAAAAATAACAATTGAAAAGAAATACGGATTCACCCCCCCTTGAGTATTTCCAACATGGGTGTCACCTACAGGTGGCGGGTAATAGGTTCCAAGTATTATTTCTCCACAATTTTCTCAGAATTCATCCACGAGAAGGTAGAGATTTCAAGCAAATTTAATAGGCCGAGATTATTGTGGTATCACAGGAGAAGGACGACTAATATTTGGTTGGAATGCATTCTCATTAATGTAGCAGAATGAGCCATTTATTATCATTCTATCTTTGCCTGTAATAAGAAGGAGTTGTATCATTGAAGCATCCAACATTTTCTTGGACAGGCCGGATAGGTTTCATTGTGCCATCAGACTTCAATTCAAGAAACTCTAGATCTGTCATGCATGAGAGGAGGTCGATTGTCTAAGAGGATCAAAATTATTTAAGTTTGGAGTCTTATTCTGTTAGGGGTATCAAAAAGAAATTGAGATGCCTAGAAAAGGGGATCAAAACCAGTTTTGGGTTCGTTGTTTGGAGCATTTTTGAATGTTGGCCGAGTTCTAAATGAGGAGTTGACTTTCTTGTCACCCGAAGGACCGTGAGCTATCTTTGCTGGCTGTATGTGCTATTTATTCACAGGAGGTCGAAGCTATTTGTTATCTGGGCCGTATACCATCCTCTGTATAGCGTGGGTGCTATGGGAGAGTTGTTTTTCTTGTGGGACAAATCATTCCAGAATCCCACGAGTTGCCTTGTTGGTTGTGCTTGCATTCATCACCTATTTGGAGACTGCACCAGCGAGCTTATTCACAAAAGTGCGGGGTTTATCATCTAGAAAAAGCTACTGCTTATTTCTCGGTTCATATATATACATATATATCAGATGTGAAAGTTTCCAATCTGTTTGAGGAAGCGTGCTTGAGTTTATTAGAACTCACACCAGATTTGTATGGCTATTGTTCTATCAGGTTCTCTAAATCTCTTGCTCACTGTGTAATATTTGACAATAAATTAAATTATGCCCAGTACATCCATGTCAGTATTGTTTTTTTTCTGAGTTTGTAATCAATCCAAAACATTACATGGTACTATCATGGTCACTGAATTTTTTTTCTGAGTTAAATAAAAGTAAACTACACCTACAATACTGTACCAACTAAGTGTTTGACAAAAATTCCCACTAGGAAAATCCATTAAAAACTCAGATATTGCATGTCATTTGGTAATATTTTCAAGCGGGAATTTTACAGTGACTAGTTTTGAGGAAATTTGTAACAGAGTTTGTCATTATTGCACTGACCATGAGCCTTGTAATGTTTATATATTGGTGGTAAACTGCAAAGCGACCCAAACGTGAAGGCCGGACAATGTAAGTTTGAGTCTCACACTGTCATACCAAGTCCATATATGTATGATAAGTAAGCATGTCTTGATCTATAAGTCAGTTGGGGCTGAATATTGAAAAGACAAAGATATATTATCACTGTTGTGAGAGGTTAGTCTATAGTTGTCATGTAACATTGATTCCATAGTCCGGTATATGTGGCTATTAGGGTGCTAGTAGAGCTGTTGTATGATGGAATTTTTAAGACACCTCATAAACCAAAGCAGCAGTGCAACAATTGATTCCGTAGACCACAATGCTTCTATGGGTCAAAGAACACAGCAGAACAACAAACCTTTCTCAAGGGGGGTACATGCCATTATTCAACATGAGCAGCCAGGGAATTTGCAGAAGGGGCTGGAAATAGGGTACACAATCTTTGCACTTGGGACATATTTGAAACACATGAGGGTCATAGTGAAAGCCCTTCTGAAACTGGAAGAGCTAGACTTACTCCTTTCCAAGGTGGGCCAGTCAGAGGGCAAGAAGCTAGGATGGGCTCTAAAACTAGTCATGCTTGCCCTTATTTGTAGAGTACCCTTGTGAAGGGATCAAACTTCCAGTTGCATCCTATCTCAGTAACATTATGAGGCTGACTGCACCCGTACCCCCTTACAACAATGACATTATGAGGGGAGTTTTCAGACAGATAGTAGAGACCTTTCAGGACTTGGATAACACCATGGGTCTTACCTTTGGGAAAAAGCCCAAGATTTTATAAGCGATGGCCATGCTTAGATCATATGACATCATGTTTGATCTAGAGTGTGATGACCTCATTCTTCAAATGTTCCAATGCTTCCTCAGCTTTAAGAAACATCATTCGGACATGGTCATTGCTCATAACACACATACAATCCATTTTGTCTTCTTGTATGGGAGGCCATGATGCCATTTGCAAGAGGCTGCAGTCTAAATTGTTGGCCATTTCGAGGAAGGAACATATAGTCTCTTAGTCTAAAAGACTTTAATTAGTCATTTAATTAAAAAAGGGAAATAATTAATTGGAAGAAAAAGGCTAAAAGTGACTTAAGTGAAATAAAATAAAATTAAAAAGTCACTTAAGATAAAGTCAAGGGGGAGCTTCTAGAATAATAAAATAAAATACTTCTAGAAGATTGGAGATCTATCTATTGGGTCTTTAAAAGGAGGAGGAGATCATTTGAGGACATCTTGGAGTTGAGTATTTTTCTTGTGGAGAGGTTTGGAGAAGCGGGAGTTCCTAGCTTCAGTTGTAGCCCCAGGATAGAAACCCTCGTGTGATTCAGCGAGAGTGGGTGAGAACCCATCTCTCCCTTTGGTGAATTTACTTAGAATTCACAGGTGCAGTCATCAGATCAGTTTATTTTGGAGGCCAGTTGCAGCATTATTGTAGATCTTTTTTGAGGCCATCACCTCAGCCATTTATAGTTTCTTGTATCAACATACTTATATTAATAAAATAAGGCTGACTTCCTCTGCATGATTATTTTGTCTATTCTTCAGTTGCAGATTCTATTTCTTGTTTGCCATGAAATTTGTGGTTCAATTTGTGCAAAGTTGCAAACTGTTTATGGAGCCGACAGCTTAAATTTTTGAAGCAATTTCCAGCTAAATTTATATCAGGAATATTACACACATTTTCTGTTCGACATTGGTTTTGTATCTATATTTTATTTATTATATTGGATAGCTCTTAGCTCTTCTATGCTTTTAGCTTAGTGATAGAAATTGCTTTTGCACTCCCACTATGTTTTGCACTGGTTGTACTTCTTAGTCCACTGACCAAATTTTGTGGTCATTTGTTGGACATCATTAAAATTATCCTCTTATATTATCTGAGAATCTTCTTTTCTTATTTGGTAAAACAGAAATAACCTTCTCTTCAGTTGAGGAAGTGGTTCAGTGTGTAAAGTTCAGCTTTGAACATGAATGTTGTTTCCCTCTCAAGTTAATGCCATACTAGTGGATGAAGTCAGATTTCTTGTATATCCTCTCAGCTACTTATATATATTTCAAAAGGGTCATGAAAGATTATAACATTTATAGATATTATTTGCTTCTATTCTTGAACATTCTTTTGCAAAGTGCATATTACTGATACAACATAATTCTTGCTACGGTTTGACTTTATATAATTATATTGAACTTGCATGCAGGCTTTCTTGCTTATATTTTTCTCCGAGCTAGGGGACAAAACATTTTTTATTGCGGTAAGAGAGAAACCTTGGTTTATGTTTCAACATTTTATTTAATAGCTTGATGCCCATTTTTAATTAATGGACTATAAGTAAAAGGGCCTTTTGTAGAGGCTTCAGCTTGAACATTTGGCACAATAGTCATTCTGTGTCTCTATATAAATGACAACTTCTCTAATCAAGTAAAGAAAATTATGTGAACAGTAGCTTTTAATTGATTTATGGTTGGTAGATGATTTTCATAAATGTTGATATTTTGTTGTACACATTTTTGTTCTGATGCCAGAGGCACTTTCCTGAAATCGATATTCATGATAATAATAGAGAAAATTATGTTTCCTTTCCTTCTAATTCAACTCATTTTTATATCTGGAATTTAAGGATATTTCCTATGTTACCATTGTGTCTTTAAGGCTCGATATAGTTGGTGGCATAGAGTACATATTTGAGTAGGCAGGAATTTTGCTATTAATGAGGTTTATTTCTTAATCTCCTATATATATATATATGACTCTCTGAAAGAATTTCCAATACATATGACAGATCATAGCTTTTCATAGAGCTAGAACTAGCAGGGAGTTAAAATAAATTCATAGTTGACTGTTGGACATGATAAACTCCGTCTCCAGAGTTTAGCTTCATACATTATATACCTAAAACCCTACATAACAGTGTGGAGTTAGAGTAGATCTATAGTTTGACATGATACGGCCTATTCTCTGGAAATTAACGACATGCATTATAAAACAAAAACTTGACATAACAGTTTGTTAACATGGCAAACAGCTACACAAAGCATAAGTAAGAATTTGCTGCTAAACTTTCGGAGAGCTCGACCCTGGCTTATCCTCCTCATTGATGGTACCTGGCTGGTCTTTGATTCCCCCCATGCAAATTCTCTTAAACATGCTCGAGACCACCTCCTCAAATTCATCCCTTAGATGACTGCTCTTCTCCTCCCACTACTTGTATATCTCAATGAACTCAATTAGAACTTATCTCCCACCGAGGGGAATGAGTTGGGGTATGCGCTGTGAGTAAGAGGGAAAAAGGTTCCCACCCATCCTCATTAATGGTTATTGAAGGTATGGGAATAGGGGAATGAGGGGTCTCCTCCTTGCTTAACAAATCTATCCAATCATCCTCCTTCCTAATGGGGGAGGTGGTGATAACTTTAGACAATGTTGGCTCGCGTAATATAAACTTGGTTAAACAGGTTTCCGCAGTTCATATTTAATTCATCAATGTTCTTGGTAAGTCCCTATTACAGAAAGAATTAGTTTAGCTGATGTTTCAAGTCACTTTAGTGACTCATCTTCAGAGCTTGTGGTTTTGGAGGCCTATTGTCGCTCAAATTGTACACTAGATTGCTACAATGCTTAGGGTAGGGGCTGTCACTCTGATCCTTTCCCTCTCCGTTCAAGTTGTCTCCTAATTGCAGACTTAGGGGGGTAGTCCCTATGAATAAGATGATGAACAACCTGTTGGGAGCCAACAGGTTAAGGAGACACAAATGAATGGCCTACAAACTTGGATAGAAATAATAGGCAAGTATGATTATCAAGGACACTATAATTAGATTTCTTACGATTTTAAGTTAGAGACTAGTGTCTTAGGAGATTGATTACTTGCTCAATTAGAATTAAATTTCCAAGTTACCGGATGAACAATTGCTGCAGTATGCAAGTTCTATCCTATATGAAATGCAAAACTTAAAACTATGTGAGATGCAAGCTCTTGGTTATTTTTAAGTATATGCCTAATATAAGTGATTCCTTTTCTCAATTCTTTGAAGCTAGTCTTGAACGCAAGTTGTAGAGAGCTCTATCGCGAACATCGCAATTTTATCGCGATTATATGAAAACAATTTTTTCAGGAGGATGATTTATCAACGACTTTTTCAACTTCAAAAAATCACCCAAAAATTGCGCATTTTGATGGTTAAAAATTGTCGGGGCGGAAAACAACGAACTGTTAAAGCCAAATTCGGTTTTATTTTTACTCATTTTTTCATACAGAGGGCAAGAGTGAGAGCTAAGGAGGAGAACTCATCTACAAGGGCAAGGGAGGAGAAAAGTGAAGAAATTTAGCATCTCAAGCAAAAAAAAATTCAAGATTGTACCGAGTTTCTTCCGTAGAGCGTGGTTTTCAGGTATGGGCATCAAATTTGGCCATTTTTTTGTTTTTCCTTGGGTTTCTATCACCCATTTATTTTCCATGTTTTTTGTTTGGATTTGATTGTGTTTTTTTGTCATTTTTGTTGCATTTAGTGGAGAGGGTTTTTTTGGTAAAAAATGCAAAAAATTGATTGTTAGTTTTATTTGTTTAATTTCTTCTTGTGCCCTAGTTTTTTTCCATCTTTTTTGCTTGGGTTTGAAGGTGCATTTTTTTCCATTATTGTTGCTTTGAGTTGAGGGTTCTTTTTTGGTCAACAATTCAAAATGTTGTATGTATATTTTAATTTCATTTGTTTAACTTGCAATTCTTCTTGTGCCCTAGATTCAAACTTCAAACTTCATCTTACCTTAAAAATTAAGAGTTCAACAAAGTTACAAACATGCAAAGGAAATTGGACCCTCTATGGAAATTTGGTGAACCTAATAGGGGGTTTGACAGATCAAATTTGAGTTGCAAGGTATGTGGAAAACATATGACAGGGAGGTATACATATTGAAGTTCCACCTTGTAAAAATTCATGGATATGAGGTAGGGCCTTGCTCAAATACAAATCTAGAAACCGTCTGAAGAGCCTTCAAATTATTGAAAGGAATAAAGACAACCAAACTTACCAAAGAATCTTTGAAGAGTCAAATAGCAAGGGGTGGAGTGTCAGGATTTGGAGGTGATCGTGAGAGTGGTATTGGTTCTTCACCATCAACATCTACACCCAACCCCATAACTACTTCATCATTTTTTGTTCCTAGAATCACACTTGGTGCACAACCATCTATCTCGTCAGCTATTAAAAAAAGGGAGAAGGAAGAAGTTGACAAATTGTTGGGCAAGTTTCTTCTTTGAAGTGATATTCCTTTTAGTGTTTCCTGGAACAATACATTTTTCTAGCTCGCGATTGATGCTATTGGTATTGTTGGCCCAGGGTACAAAGCCCCTTCGTATGATGACTTTAGAGGGTGCATTCTTCAAAAATAAAAGGTTGAATGCACTAAGAGATTGGAAGAGTTTAGGGGATCATGGGCACACACAAGATGCACTGTGATGTCAGATGGTTGAACCGATCAAAATGGTAGAACCCTTATTAACTTCTTGGTTAATTGTCCCAAGGGGGCAATGTTTATGAAATTTTTTGATGCATTTGCACATATCAAAGATGCACATTTATTATGTGATTTGTTGGATGTGTTCATTCAGGAGGTGGGTCCACAACATGTTGTCTAAGTCATAACGGAAAATGTTGCAAATTATGTTATTGCTCGCAAGATGCTTATGGAGAGGCATCCTAACTTATTTTGGACACCTTGTGCTGCACATTGCATTGATTTGATGTTGGAGGACATAGGAAAAATTCCTTTTGTCAAGGATATTGTTGAATCATCAAAAAACATTACAAAATTTATATATAATCATGCATCTGTGCTGTTGATTTTGTAGCATTGGAAAGTGTTCCAAGTCTCATATTTTGGGAAGAGGCTTGGACATTAGTATTCTAGATAATCCATAAATCCTTTGTGGAAATTCCACTCGGATCATGCTTTATTAAAATAATTAATTATTTTAAAGTGATCCCTAAGTCTAAACTTAGGGAAATTAAATAATTAAAAGGGTATTAATAAAGTAGAGTATGAATCTTCTAGGAAATGAAGATCAAATAATCTTTTAATCTAAGCCATTGATTAAGGAAATAATCTGGGCCGTTGATTCATCAACGAGAAGACTATAAGAGAAGGCTTGAGGGTCATTTGGAAAGCAAGCCAGGCACAGTCTCAGTACCCGAAGGAAATCGATTCTGAAGTAAGAGAATTCGATTTCAGAGGGTGGGGTTGTAGAGGTTGGGTTGCAGAGACAAAAGGAGGAGGGAGAGGTCAGCAAAGATGAAGAGAATGAAGGTAGAAGACGCAAAGGAGGAAGTGCTGAGAAGCAACACTAGCCCTCCATGCAGAGTGATGCAGTGTAGCGCAGTGACTGCGCAGAGGGGCCACACAGAGTGACGTAGAGGGAGGAGGAGTGTCTACCGTGTATCGGTAATTATTTCGAGGTGTTCGAAAAATTCATCTTAGGTGTATGCTAAGTATCTTCTTGTCATATATTCTGTAAATGATATTTTCACTGCTGAAGATTAATACAAACCCTCATCTCTTGCACCGGTTTTGCCCACATTAGTTTTTTCCGGGAATAATTGTCAAAAAATAACTGTGTTCATGTGGTTGTTTCTATTGTGTTATACTTGCTCTATTTGTTATTCTGCTTTAAGATTAAAGTGAATGTTGCAGCTATATTTATTTCAAAATTTACTGAAGCATCTATAAATAACTTATTATAAATAAGTAGGAGAAATAAATCAATCACTGCAGTAGCATTTTCAGATTGAAAATTTGACATGGTATTAGAGCTAAAGGAAAAAGACAGAAGAGGAGGTTCTGCAATGAAACTGAGATCTGACATAGATGCAGGAGCAACTCAGGAGGGTTCACGTAGTCCTCTAGAACACATGGAGAAATAGAGGGATCATGACATGTTAGTTCTGGCATCCAGACTAGAAGAGGATTTTGCTTGTGTCAAGCATGACCTCTCCAGTAGTTTGGTATATTGACAATGGAGCATCTGCTCATATGACAGGAGTTCGAAAATGTTTTTCGAGCTAACAGGAAGAGTAGATGAACTTTCATATCACGATGGGAAACAAGGCCAAGTGTACCCCTGTTGTTAGATGAACCATAATATTTCAGACAGAAGCTGGTAACAAGCTTCGGCCCACAAATGTATTGCATGTACTGGGATTGGGGATGAATTTACTCTCCGTGTCTCAGCTCCAGAACAAGGGTTATGATGTATACTTTATTGGAAATAAATTTTATGTCAAACATACTATCTAGAAAAGAAAGGCACAAATTGGAGTAAGGAGCCATAAACTGTATAAGCTACAGCTCGAGTCTCCATTGACACTAATCGACTGTACAGATGAAAGAGGCCTGAATGAATTATGACACAGAAGAATGGGGTATTTACATCATGGAGCCTTGAAGATCCTCAAGAATACTGTCATGGGAGCTCCAGAACTCAACACAAGGAAAGATGAGGTGGGCAAGGGGTGCGTACTAGGGAAGTATGCCAAGGTAGAATTTCCAAGAAGCAGCAGTAGGGCCAAGATTGTATTGGAGTTGATACACTCAAACATCTGCGGACCAATGCCCACGACTGCTGTCAATGGTGCAAAGTATTTTTCTACCTTTATTTATGATCATTCCTGGAAAACATGGATCTACTTTCTTAAAACCAAAGAAGAAGTCTTTGAGCGATTCAAAGAATTCAAGGCTTTTGGTAGAAAATTTTACTAGAAAGAAGATCAAGAAGTTGCGACGGTGGAGAGTATATTGATAAATATTTCACAAGTTTCTGCACAAAGGTAGGCATCAAGAGAGAATGGACAACTCCATACAATCCAGACCAAAATGGAGTTGCAGAAAGGAAGAACAGGACCATTGTAGAAGTTGTGAGGGCGATGATATATGACCAAGACATGCCCAAATTTCTGTGGGCAGAAGCCTGCAATACAACAGTGTATTGCAGAACAGGGTGCCTCATAGAGCATTGGGGAAAGTGACCCCTGAGAGTGTGTTCACTGGCAACAAGCTTGAGGTGAGCCACATCAGGATATTTGGCAGTATAGCGTATTGCCATGTATTCGATGAGAAGAGGAAGAAATTGGATCAGACTGCAGAGAAGGGTTATCTTGTGGGATATAGTGAAAATACGAAGGCATATTGCATCTATATTCGAGAAAACAGGAAGATCATAGTAAAGTTGGATGTGAAATTCATGGATGTAATATTCCAAATAGGAAATAAACAACAATATCCAATCCTCTCTTGGATCCAATCCTTAGCTCTCGGAGCCTTGCTGGCACCAAACATCACATCAACGAAAGATAAAGCATGATAACCATATAATGCATAAAACGAAGACATACCGATAGACATGTGATGTGTGTTGTTGTAGCAGTACTCTCCTAGGTGCAGCCACTTCAGCCATGCTCTCTGCTGCCCACTGACATAGTTACGCAAGTAGCCCTCCAGCCACTTGTTAACTATCTCCATCTACCCATCTGTCTGTGGGTGATAGCTGGTGCTCGGTGTCAATTCTGTCCCCACCAACCGGAAAAGCTCCTACCAAAATCCGCCCATGAAGCGGTTGTCCCTGTCACTTACAATGGTCTTGGGAAGACCATGTAACCTGAAGATATCTCGGAAGAACAGCTCTGCCACCTGTGCTGCCGTATAGTGTGCAGATATGGCGAAAAAGTGTGCATATTTTGTCAGTCGATCAACGACGACAAATATACAGCCCTTGCCCTGCACTGTGGGCAACCCCGTGATGAAGTCCATCGAAATACTCTCCCATTTCCCCTCTAGAATGGGAAGAGGCTGCAACAACCCTGCTGGATGGTCCATCTCCCCCTTGTTGCGCTGACAAACTTCGCACTCCATGACATGCTGGAGTACGTCCTCCTTGAGGCCCTTCCATGAGAACCTCTCTCTGATGGACCTGTAGGTTTTGGTAAACCCTTGGTGACCAGCCAATGGTGAATCATGAGAAGCCTATAGTGTCTTCTTCTTGAGCTGAGAGCCCTCAGTCAAGAAGGTTCGGTCCCTGTAGTAGATGATCTCATCCATCACCCTGTATCTATCATCTGTCACCTGTCCATCCAGAACCTCGCAAGCAAACCTGCCCTTGGAGTACTCCACCGAAATTTGAGCCCTCCAATCTGCGTCCAGACTCATCAAAGACAACATGGTTGGTCTGCGTGAAAGTGCATCAGCCACCACGTTGTTCTTTCCTTTGACATACTCTATGTCAAAGTCGTAGGCCTGGATCTTGCTGACCCACTTCTGCTGCCTCTCCTGTAGCTGCTTCTGCTCTAAAAAGAATCTGAGGCTATTGTGGTCAGTCCTCATCCTGAACCTATTACCTATCAGGTACTGCCGGAATTTGGCCAAGGCATGCATGATGGTCATCATCTCCTTGTCATATATGGCATATAACCGTTCATGTGGAAGGAGCTTCTGGCTCTCAAAAGCTATCGGGTGACCTCCCTGCATCAATACTGCACCGATCCCCTCTCCCGATGCATCACACTCCAGGACAAACGGCTGCGTGAAATCCGACAAAGCAACTACTGGGCAGCTGCTCATCACCTCCTTGAGCCTGTCAAAGGCCCGCTGCGCTGTATCTGACCAACTGAATGCCCCCTTCTTCGTCAAATATGTATGGGGTGCAGCAAGCTGAGAGAAACTCTTGACGAACTTCCTGTAATAAGTGCAGATACCAACAAATCCTCGAAGTTCTGTTACATTTCTCGGCTCTGGCCAATCTCTGATGGCCCTGATATTCTCCTCGTGGACCCTCACTCCGTCCACCCCTATAATGTGTCCCAGATATAGCATCTCTGTCAGTCCAAACTCGCACTTGGAGAGCTTAGCATAAAACTGCTACTCCTCCAAAATATGCAACACTGCCTCTATGTGCTGAAGATGCTCCTCCCATGTCTTTTTGTATATCAATATATCATCAAAGAAAACCAGCACAAACTTCCTCAGGTGACTGCGGAAGATGTGGTTCATGCACAACTAGAATGTGGTTGGTGCGTTGGTTAGCCCAAAGGGCATCACCAAGAACTCGAAATGGCCATAATGGCATCTAAAAGCAGTCTTGGGAATGTACTGTTCCCTCACGCGAATCTGGTGGTACCCAGATCTCAAATCAATCTTTGAGAAGAACTGTGCTCCCCTCAACTCATCCATCAGCTCATCAATCCGCGGTATAGGGTACCTGTTCTTCATGGTCTTTTTATTCAGGGCCCTGTAATCAATGCACATTCTCAATGTGTACCAACACCACCGAAGAAGTGAAAGGACTGGTGCTAGGCCAAATGTGTCCAAGAGCCAGCAACTCTTGGATGGGCCGCTCAATCTCGTCCCGATAGGCCTTAGGGTACCTATAGGGTGTGGTAATAATGACCTGAATGCCCTGCTCAAGCTCAATCGTGTGCTCAAATTCCCGATCCGGTGGCTGACCTAGCGGTATCTCCCCAAACACCCTTTCATACCTGTCAAGGATGGACTGTATCTTTGGATGCACTATCTGCCCTGTAGTCCCTACCTCCAATGCACGCAGCTCTACTGCCCACTCTATGTCTCCCTTCTAGAATTCTGCCTCCATCTGGTGAGCTGAAACAGTCTGAGGTGGGTAAGTGTGCATTCCCCGTATCTCCTCATGCTTCCCGGTCTTCTTATCATCCCACTCCATCTCCAAGGCCTCCCAATCTGTGGTGACCTTCCGTAGAGTGATCAGCCACTATACACCCAATACCACATTGGTATCCTGTATGTTAACCACGAAAAAGTGGTCAGTCACTGTGTAGGTACCCATTGTCACAGCCAGCTCTGGGACATATATGGCACACTGCATCGTCTGATCTCCTAGGACCAACACTGAAAATCCATCGAAGCTCTCTGTTGGTATGCCTCTCTGCTCAACCATCTGTGCATCGATGAAGTTGTGGGTTGCCCCACTGTCTACCAGTACTGAAACTTGCTGCCCTCGTACTGTCCCTCGGACACGCAGCGTCAGATACTTGGGTACTCCCTACAATGCTGCAAGGGTCCCCCCTGTGGGTGCAAAGGCTACACCTCCTGCTCCTGGTGGTGGAGGTGGCAAATGGTCCTGCGCTGCATGACTGCCTCCTACCTCCACGTCATCATACTCATCCTCTTCTCCGCTGTCCTCGGAGAAGACCTCAATAAAATGTGCTTTACCAGCAACACACCTGTGTCCTAGTGCTCACGACTCCTGACATGTGAAACACGACCTCTTCTTCTTCAACTCCCTCTTGGCATCATCATCCAACTGTCCCCTACCCAGATTCCCCTTTGGAGGCGGAATCCTCACATCCTTCCCCTTTGGCTGGAAAGCCTGTCTCCGGGGGTAAGGCGTCTTGGTCCTGGGTAAGGCATCCTGCAAATCTCGTGTCCTGCCAACTCCGTCATGGAGTGTGGTTGGTCTAGTGGATCTGACCAAACCCCGAAGTGGCTCTGCTAACCCCTCAATGAACATATAAATCATCCGTGCCGCGGATAAATCTGGCACCATCACTGAAATTCTCAGGAAATCTGAGATATAAGTATCCGGGCTCTCGGTCTGCTTGAGCCTCGTTAGCTCAACAAAGTGCTCCGAATCCCTCCGATCAAACCTCTCTATCAATCTCCGGGTGAACTCGGCATATGTAGTCACTGTCGAATGCCCGAGTGTAACCATCCCATGGAACCACCAATCCTGAGCCTCGCTATCCAAATGCAATGCTGCCACCTTGATGGCCTCCGTCTCTGCCATCTGGTTGAGCTGGAAGTATATGTCCAGCTTCTCCACCCAAGCCTTTGCTGAACTGTTTGATGAACCATCAAACGTGGGCAAATGGAACCTGCTCACTGAACGCTGGGTGTCCCCCTCGTGATAATGCCGGTGCCCTCTGTGATGGTCGCGGGGTCTACTATCCCACTGGAGCTGAACAAAGTCTCGAATGAAAGGGCATCCCTGAACTCCTGCCCATATGCCTGATACTTAGCAAAATAATCCCCCATGTGGCCAGGCTCTGGCTCCTGCTGTGTTCCTGCCCCAGTGTCTGCACCCAGAAAAGTGGGCATAGTGGAATGTGTGGGGGCATGTGATGCCATGTGCTGAGTGGAATCGTGCTCCTGCAAATGGTGGGATGTGCTCGATCCCTCACCAATCTGGAAACCCCTCAGGGTTTCACGCTGTCTAGCCTCCACAGCAGTGAATCTCTGCCCCATCACCTCAATCTGCCTCAACAGATCCTGGACTGACTTGAGGAGTGCTTCCCCAAACTTCTTTGCATTACTATCATCAGCCATCGGTACTTCCTACTCTGTGTCCACTACTGGATCCTCTTCTGCGTCCACTACTGGAACGCAATCACCCTCTCCGTAGGTGATTTGCAACCTACGTTCTCTGTCACGGTACTTTCTACCCCTGTAGCAAATGTACGGTTTCTCTCCCAGTGTCATAGACAACTTACTCCACATGCTGAGCCAAGTCTATGAGCTCTGATACCACTATAATATCCCCTTTCAGAGATATCTCTCAAAATACAGTCAACTCTAAATCAGAGATGGACTAGAGGGGCATTTACCAGATATATCACCTTTGAACAGAGGGTGAGATCTGGAGGCTACCTGGCCCTCACCAGACTCTGTCTATAGAGTATGGGAAAAACACAACAGAAGGGATAGCAACTGGAATGTCTCAAAGGGGAAATAGGCAGTGATACGGGGCATACAACAGTACATGAAATGCTAGAAACAATATAGGAAACAGATACACATGAAATATAGAAAATACTGAGCCATTTTATTATACTGAGAAATGGAAATGAGTAGAAGAGGTGATCAGAGTGATGGCACCTAGACTTGCACTAGGCAAGTGTAGGAATACTCTCAGAATATCAAAGGAATGGCTGCTCTATGCTCTGCGTCCAAGTTGCTGGAAAACTGCCGTGCTGCTGCTGCTGCTGGAACAACATGAGTAGTTGGGGCTGTTCCCCTACTCGGAATGAGCTGAAACTCTGGAATCCGCCTCTACTCACAATACCCAGAAAAGCCCAGAGAGCGTTTCTGGAATGGATGACCTCTGGAAATACCTCCCTTGAGGATCTACGCTATCCTCCCAAGGGCCATGCTGAGACTGCATGGAATCCCCCAAAATATGACCTCCCGCTCAACCAAAAGTCTCCAATGGGCAAGGGCTGGCTCCTTGCTCAATCTCCTGACCAAAATCCTCCGAAATAATGTCACATCGGAGCTCCCTCAATATGGACTGCGTCCTCCCTCTCAAGACTGCACAGTCTATAGATGCAAGGCTCCTCCACAAATGCCACAACTCGATCCTCCTGCAAAATACTGATGGGAATGCCTCACCCGAGCAAGCACTCGAAGTCTCCCAGGGCTGAGGGTGAGATCTCCGAACGGAGACACTCAATGCACTAAATAGTGCTGCAGACAAGCTAAACAGCTAGCATGCTCAAAGTCGAAGTGACCAGCTCAATATGCATAAACTCGAATGACGAAATGAGGAGGCTCTCCTCCTTATAACGATGGGCCTCTCTCAACCCTAGGCCCCACCATCTCCTACGTAGCCTCCATTTGGCCCACGTTGCCAACTCAATTGCGCTGTCTATGCCCACGTGGTCTAAGTGGGTCCCCCCTCTACGTGGTCTCTTGGCCCCCTTTGGCCCACTTAAGTTACAACGTTGAGTCTACTAGGGAGTGTACTTTATTTTAAAGTGAGTTATATCCCCCTCTTACTCACTTTTATTTATATTTTAATTATAGAAGGCAAAATTGATCAAAATTAATATTTCTAATTAGCTATCGCTAATTGGGAATATTACAGAGAGACATCTTAACTTATTTTGGACACCTTATGCTGCACGTATTGATTTGATGTTGGAGGACATAGAAAAAATTCCTTTTGTCAAAGATATTGTTGAATCATCAAAAAACATTACAAAATTGATATATAATCATGCATCTGTGCTTCATTTGATCAGAACATTCACTAACAATAAGATTTTCCACCAGTTTCATATTGCTTCAATCCCTTTTGAATTCTATGTGGGATGTGAAGAGAATGTTTCTTTTAGAGGAGTGGCGTTATTTGTCATATAGCCGCTAACCAGAGGGAGAGGCCATATGTAGGTTAGTTTCATACCAGGAAAGCTTCAGGGCAGGAGTCCAGTGTTGAAGATTGTAACTAGGTTCGGTCTTCATTATTATTATATATCAAAATAATTTATTATTAAATGACTTATTAAAGCAGGTGTTTCATGCTTGGATCATATTTAGATTAAGGTCCCAATTGTGGACTTCTAGGTCAGTTGTTACAGATTTAAATTGATCTAATTCTTGGGATTTTAAATCATGTAACATTAGGTTGTCAAAAGGCTTCTCCATCATGTCATCTTCAAGGTTATCATCCTCTATCTTCAACATAATCTTCTTCATAAAGCAGCCTTCAAATCAAGTGATACAAGTCCTCAATCAATATACAAGTCACCCTCCATCAATCTCCTACAAGTTGGCTTCACTAAAATACATCTCGATCTATTATATGGACACGTCTCTTCATTCTTTACATGTCGGCTCATTTTCTATGGACCAAGCACTATATATAGCCCATTGATTTCGCATTTTAGTACATAGATTTTCGGACATGTTTTTGAGTTTTTCGATGGGTAAATACAGTGAAACAACGTGGATTTCTTTGCAATCAAAGTGCGGATTGTAGAAATTTTTGAATCTTACACTTTGTGCAGAAAATATTACTGTTAATCTGGTTATGCTCTTCCTATTAGACAAGTTATTAACTGAATAAATTCAAGTTAAAATCGAAGCAAAACACATAACAGATCTCTACCAATCTAGATCTAGAACAAGTTCATGCACACATTGACAAAGTGACACGGTTATTTCTGGACAAATAGTCCCTGGAAAAACCCAATGCAGGAAAACCGGTCTCTGGTTGCTGGAGGGTTTTATTATTAAGAATATTTCTGAATACACAAATCTGGGTTCTAGATCTGGAAAACCCAACAGAGAATATACTAGATCTACAGCTCACTGGCTGATCTAGGGCCAAGATAATGACTGATCCACACCCTCAAACGGGATTTATAGAACTCAGCCAAGATAAGGGCTTAGAAACCCCAGCGCTGCCCCTGAAAGCCTCTGCATCAGCCTCTGAATCCCCTCAAACCCTCAGCATTGCTCCGGAAGAGACTGCATTACCCCCGACTGGGTAACGCAGTCACTACGCTGCCCCTGAAGGGTCTTTGCGTAACCCTTGAGGGTTTCCTGCTGAAAATCACGCTGTCCTTGGAGGGAATGCATTGTCCTTGCTACTGCTGCTCTCTCCTTCTGTGCTGTCCTTGAGCTGATCTCTACCTCTTGTGTATTCTAGACCCCGGGATCAGATCATCCCCTTGGCCTAAATTTCCCCCTTTGCAGCTGAAACAATTCTGAGTATTCTTAACAAACCCTATAGTAGAATCTCAGCTTAGCTTTAGTGCTCTGCCTCTGTGTGTCTTTACAAATGACCCCAAGCCTTTCCTTTATACTTTTCTCGTTGACAAATCAACGGCCATGATTAGATCTTGAATCAATGACTAAGACTAAAGGAAATCTTGATGCGTTTGACTTAAGACAATTTCATCACATGTTTAATTAAATTCACTTTAATTATTTAAGTTCCCTAAGTTTTAACTTAGGAAATACACTTAAAATAATTAATTAATTTAATATCTTCTAAACCAGATGAAATTTCCCAAATCTATTTCTGGGTCTTGTAGATTAGGTGCACTCTAGTCCTTTTCAAAATTTGGGAGCTAGAGCACAACTGATGCTACCCCAAATACACAAAATCTCAACATTCCCTCTTAGTATCAAGGGTGTGCTCTAGCAATACATCACACTTATGCATTACATGATTTTGGGCACTGGTTCTGTGCTGCTGATCCTTGGCCTGTTGCCACTCAACTCTGCACTGCTGCTGCCCATGACTCTGCCACTGCCATTGCAACTTCTGTACTGCAGCTCCCTCTCAATATGTTGCATCTGTGCTGCTCATAGCACTACCACTGCTAATCTGCTGCACTGTAACTTCAGTTGTTGAGAGAAACAACTAAATGTCCTGCCCAATCTTTGACAAACAAGTCTGATGGGCTACATCCTCATCATTGAAGCTCCATAGGCTACAGATCTGTGCTGGCATCTAAAGAACAATGCACAGCTATAGCTTTGCCTGTGTAATTAGACTCCCTCTGCACTACTGAAGTCACATTAGCCCCTTGTGCTGAAATCTATCACGCTGCTGCTGCACTGCGCTGTCCCTCTGAAGCTTTCTGCGCTGCTGCAGCTTTGCACTGCGTAAGCAGCACTGCCCTGCACTGCTGAAGTCACATCAGCCTCTGCGCTGCTATTGCGTCTATGCGGTTGCTTGTAATATTCCTAATTAGCGACAGCTAATTGGAATATTCGATTTTGTTCAGTTTTTCTGTATATAGTTTATAAATAAATAAAAAGTGAGTGGAGAGGGTCAAACTCACTTAAGTGGAATAAAACACCCTCCTAGTAGCACAACATTGTGACTTAAGGGGGAGCCAAGGGGGCCAAGCACCACGTAGAGAAGGGGGCCCACGTACACTCTAGAAGCTATTGCGCAGATGAGGATGAGCACGTGGAGGAGAGAGAGGCTACGTTGGGGTTTTGGAGGGAAACCAACGTTATAAAAGATGGAGGAGCCTTCTCATTTCTTCATTCTGTTGTTGATGATATTGAGCTAGATGTTTTGTCTTCTTGAGCACGCTGGCTGTTTAGCCTGTCTGCAGCACTGTTTACTGCATTGAGTCTCTCCGGTCGGAGATCTCGCCCTTAGCCCGGGGGGACTTCGAGTGCCTGTTCGGGCAAGGTTATTTCTTCAGTATTTTGTGAGAGGTTTTGGTGTTTGGGTTTGTTGCGGAGCTGGGCTTTCATAGAGACTGCGCAGTCACTGGGAGAGAGGACGCAGTCCATTTTGGAGGTGCTCCGGATCAGGATTTCTGCAGGAGATTGAGCCGAGAATTTTGAGTAGAGGATCAGCCTTTGCTTGTGGGAGGATTTTGGTGGAGTTTGAGGCGGTGTTTTAGTCATTTCCATTTAGCCTCTGCGCAGAGCCTTGGAGGCCAACGTAATTCCCCAAGGGGGTGTTTTCTGAAGGTTTTCGGGGGTCGGCCATTTTTGATATGGTTTCTGGGTTTTGTCGGGATTGGTGAGTAGAGGAGGATTGCAGATTTTCAGCTCATTCCGGCAAGGGGATCAGCCCTTAGACTTCAGTCCATTCCAGTAGTAGCAGCTACACAGTGGTTTTCCAGCAGCTGGGACACAGTTCAGAGAGCAGCCATTTCCTGTATATTCTGAGAGTATTTCTTCACTTGCCTTGAGCAAGTTTAGGTGCCATCACTCTGATCACCTATTGCACTTCATTGTATTTCGTAGTTTAATAAAATGGTTTAGCATTTCCTCTCTATATTTCTGGATGAGTTGCCGTATATTCTGTCCATTTTTGCTGCACTGTTATTCTTATATATTCTTGAGCATTCTAGTTCTATACCACTTGGTGTGTTTATCTTTCACTCTTAGACAGAGTCTGGAAAGGGCCAGGTAGCCTCCAGATCTCGTCCTCGTTCCAGAGGTGGTATATTCGGTAAATGCCTCCCAGTCTATCTCTTGTTGGATTTTGCCGTGTTTTAGAGATATCCCTGAAACGGGATATTACAGTGGTATCAGAGCATAGTTCTAGCTCAGCCTGTGGTCTATGACACCGGGGAGGAGACCATATATTTGTTATAGAGGCAGGAAGTACAAAGACCATGAGCGTAGGTTGGAGAACACCTATGGAGAGGGAGACTGTGTTCGGGTGGTGGACACAGAGCAGGAGAGAGAGCCTGTGACAGACACAGAGTAGGAGGAGCCTGTATTAGATTCAGAGCAGAGAGGGCCGATGGCAGATGACACAGAGGCCAAACAGTTTGGGGAGGCACTCCTCAAATCGGTGCAGGATTTAGCTAGGCAGATTGAGGTTATGGGTCAGAGATTCACCGCTGTAGAGGCTAGACAACGTGAGACCCCACGGGTTTTCCAGGTAGGTGAGGGATTAGGTACATCCCATCATTTGCCGGAGCATGGTGCTACTCAGCGTGATACTCCTCAGCCGATGGCCTCACGTGCACCTACCCGCTCTACCATGCCCACTTTCTTGGGAGCAGACACAGGGGCAGGAGCCCAGCAGGAGGCAGAGCCCAGACACATGGGTGAGTATTTTGCAGAGTATCAGGCCTATGGGCAAGAGTTTAGGGATGCTCTCTCATTCCGAGATTTTGCTGAGTTCCAGCGGGACAGTAGACCCCGCAACCATCATATAGGGCACTGACATTACCATGATGGAGATTCCCACCGCACATCTAGCAGATTCCATTTGCCTACGTTTGATGGCTCATCAAACAGTTCGACAAAGTCTTGGGTGGAGACGTTGGACATCTATTTCCAGCTTAACCAGATGTCGGAGACGGAGGCCATCAAGGTGGCGACCTTACATTTGGATGGTGAGGCCCAGGACTGGTGGTTCCATGGGATGGTTACACTCGGACACTCTACAGTGACGACATATGCCGAGTTTACCAGGAGGTTGATGGAGAATTTTGACCAGAGGGATCCGAAACAGCATTTTGTTGAGCTAACAAGGCTCAAGCAGACAGGGAGCCCAGAGACATACATTGCAGATTTCTTGAGGGTTTCGGTGATGGTGCCAGATCTATCTGCGGCACGGATGATCTATATGTTTGTGGAGGGATTGGCAGAGCCACTTCGAGGTCTAGTCAGATCTACTAGACCAGCTACACTCCAGGATGCTATCAGCAGGACCAGGGACTTATAGGATGCATTGCCTAGGACGCGGACACCTTACCCCCAGAGACAGGGTTTCTAGCCCAAGGGGAAGGATGTGAGGGTTCCTCCTCCAAAGGGGAATCCTGGACGGGCTCAGATAGATGATGATGCCAGGAGGGAGCTGAGGAAGAAGCGGCTGTGCTTCACTTGTCAGGAGCCGTGGGCACCAGGGCATAGGTGTGCTGCGGGCAAAGCACACTTCATTGAGGTCTTCTCTGATGATAGCGGGGAAGAAGATGAGGAGGATGACGAGGAGGCAGGAGATAGTCAGACAGCCGAGGATCAGTTGCCACCTCCACCTTCAGGTACAGGAGGTGCAACTTTTGCACCCACAGGAGGGACCTTTGCGGCATTGCGAGGAGTTCCCAAGTATTTGACGCTGCGCGTACGATGGACAATGCGTGGCCAGCGAGTATCAGTTTTGGTTGACAGTGGGGCGACCCACAACTTCATTGATGCACAGATGGTTGAGCGGAGAGGTATACCGACCGAGAGCTTTGACGGATTTTCAATTCTAGTTCCGGGAGCCCAGACGATGCAGTGTGCACGGTATGTTCCAGAGTTGGCAGTGACGATGGGTACCTACACTGTGACCGACCACTTTTTCATGGTCAACATACCAGATATCAATGTGGTACTAGGTGTTTAGTGGTTGATTACTCTGGGGAAGGTCACCACAGATTGGGAGGCCTTAGAGATGGAGTGGGATGATAAGAAGACCAGGAAGCACAAGAAGATCTGCGGAAAGCACACTTACCCACCTCAGACTGTTTCGGCACACCGGATGGAGGCAGATTTCCGGAAGGGAGACATAGAGTGGGCGGTTGAGTTATGGGCATCAGAGGCAGGGACTACCGGTCAGGCAGTTCATCTTGATATAGAGGCCATCCTTGACAGATATGAGGCAGTGTTTGGGGATATACCACCAGGTCGGCCACCAAACCGAGGATTCGAGCACACCATAGAGCTTGAGCAGGGCATTCAGGCGGTGATCACTACCCCCTATAGGCATCCCAAAGCCTATCGGGATGAGATTGAGCGGGCCATCCAGGAGTTGCTGGCTCTTGGGCACATCAGACCGAGCACAAGTCCGTTTGCTTCTTCCGTAGTGTTGGTGAAGAAGAAGGACGACACCTTGAGGATGTGCATCGATTACAGGGCCCTGAACAAGAAGACCCTGAAGAACAGGTATCCTATACCCAGGATCGATGAGTTGATGGATGAGCTGAGAGGAGCCAAATTCTTCTCGAAGATTGATTTGAGATCTGGGTACCATCAGATTCGCGTGAGGGAACAGGATATTCCCAAGACCGCCTTCAGGTGTCATTATGGGCACTTTGAGTTTTTGGTTATGCCTTTTGGGCTAACCAATGCACCAACTACTTTTCAGTCTTGCATGAACCATATCTTCCGCAGTCATTTGAGGAAGTTTGTATTGGTCTTCTTCGATGACATAGTCATATATAGCAAGACTTGGGAGGAGCATCTCCAGCATATAGAGGCAGTACTACATATCTTGGAAGAGCAACAGTTCTATGCTAAGCTCTCCAAGTGTGAGTTTGGGATGACAGAGATGTTGTATTTGGGTCACATTATTGGAGTGGACGGAGTGAGAGTCCATGAGGAGAAGATTAGGGCCATCAGGGATTGGCCAGAGCTGAGGAATGTGACGGAACTTCGAGGATTCATTGGCATATGCACCTATTACAGGAAGTTCGTCAAGAGTTTCTCACAGCTTGCTGCACCCCTTACAGATTTGACGAAGAAGGGGGCATTCAGTTGGTCAGATACAACGCAGCAAGCCTTTGATAGGCTCAAGGAGGTGATGAGTAGCTGCCCAGTGCTTGCATTGCCGGATTTTACGCAGCCATTTGTCTTGGAGTGTGATGCGTCGGGGGAGGGGATCGGCGCAGTATTGATGCAGGGAGGACACCCTATAGCCTTTGAGAGTCGGAAGCTCTTTCCTCATGTAGAAATTTCCTGACTTTCCCACCTCGGTTTTCAGTTTCACCTTATTTCTCCAAATAGTTAAATGCCCTTTCCCATATCTTTACATTCAACAAACTGAAAAATAAATTTTTGCTGAAAACACAAATTCTGGAAAATTTACAGAATGCTGGAAAATGCAGAAATAAAAATCAGCAAATACAAACAACCATTCAACACATGATAACATAGTGATTTTTGGTCAACATGACCCTGGAAAAACCCCCTACAACTCTTGGGGAAAACCAGTTTGAAAGCTCCTCATTTCTGGAAAATGCTTTTACAGAGAGGTGAAATATACAGGGAAAATTCCAAAAAATTAATTACAGACTTATCTAGTTTTCCGTGCTTGCCTCTGCCTTGGAAAACGTGCCAAAACAACAAAATACACAAAACAGAAATTTATTACAGCAAACTGCCTTTCTCAAAAACTGTGCTGGCTGCCTCGAAAAGTGTGCCCAGCAACCTTGGAAATCGATCCCTTTGTTGCTGTACTTTTCCTCAAAAGCCGTGCTGCCTTTCTCCTCGAAAAACGTGCCACAAAACAGCTGTACGGACTGTTGTCTCAGTTTTCGTGCTTCTGTACGGCCTTGTTGCCTCGATATTTGTGCAGCCTCTTACTGCCTCGAAAACCGTGCCCTCCTTGCTGCTGTACAGATTTGCTAGGTTTGCGCTCTCCTTCACCTTCTCAAGCTCTCTTCAGAAAAAGTCTCCAGCTCTCCTTCTCCTCCTCTCTCAATCTGCTCACGAAAGAATGAATGACCTTTTTCCTCCTTTCCCTCCTTTAACCTAACCCTAAGTGACTTTTGGGGAATCCCTAAATCCAATGGCTAAAATAGATTGAGATCTAGGGCTGAGATTAAATGCTCATTTAAATCTCACTTTCTATTTTTTAATTCACCCCACTTTAATAAAGACCCACTTAGTCATTTATTCCAAAGTCACTTTTCCTTCTAATTTTACATTGACTTTATTAAAGTCACTTTAAAATTAGACTTTAGTAACTTTATCACTTAAAGTCACTTTTAAATTAGATTTGACTTTATAACTTTATAAAGTCACTTTAGGAGAAAAATTAAATTGTTTTGGACACTTTTCCCTAGGCCAAAGATCAAAGCCTTAGGGAACCACCTGTCCTCCGGTAACCAAATTTCAACACTCCCTCTTACCGAGGAAGGTGTTCCTCACCACACCCATCTTGTCTCTGAAGTAGACATGCTTGCCCGTGGTAAGGCTTTGGTAAGAATATCTGCAACCTGCTCATCAGTGGGAATATACTCAAGCTTCACAGCTCCTTTCTGAACATAGTCTCTGATGAAATGATATTTGATCCCGATATGCTTTGACTTGTCCCTGTCATGAAATACTGGATTCTCCGGGAGTTTAATGCAACTATGATTATCACAGTAAATCACTGAAGGTCTCAACGGCTGACCAAATAAGCCAAACAACATCTTGTGAAGACAGATGGTCTCACAACTAGCTAGACTGGTTGCCATATACTCTGCTTCTGCTGAACTCAATGCTACTGACTGCTGCTTTCGACTGAACCATGGCACCACTGCCGAACCCAACCCAAAACAACACCCTGAAGTGCTCTTCCTATCAGAAGCACAACCTGCCCAATCAGAATCAGTGTAACCTGCCAATCTCACTCCATCCCCCTGCTTGTAGTCCAGACCATAATCCACTGTCCCCTGCAAGTACCGCAAAATGTGTTTTGCAGCCACCTAGTGAACCTTCCTAGGCTCACACATAAACTGACTCATCGTGTTGACTGCAAAACAAATATCTGGTCTAGTGTTGACCAAATACATCAAGAAACCAATCAGCTGTCTGTACAATGTGGGATCCACCAACTCGGAATCCGAAGCATGAAGCTTCTTCCAGTTGGTGATCATCGGTGTCGACATGGGTCTACAATCCTCCATGTGGAATCTGCCAAGGATGTCCACAATATACTTTCCCTGTCCCAGGAAGAAATGCCCCTCCTCTTGCCACACCTCCAAACCCAAAAAGTAATGCATCAAGTCGATGTCCTTCATCTCAAACTCCGCCGCAAGATCTCTCTTGCAGTGCTCTATGAGTCTCTCTGCACCTGTAATGACTAAGTCATCCACATACAGCACCAGAATTAGAGGCTCCTCACCTATCACAATATAGTAAAGGTTCGGATCTGCCTCACTCTTTGTGAAACCCATCCCCTGCAAGTATGTATCTATCCTGGAGTACCAAGCTCTGGGAGCTTGCTTCAGGCCATAAAGGGCCTTCTTCAGTCTGCACACATGGGACTCCTTTCCATGCACCTCAAAGCCCTGTGGCTGTTCAATGTACAAATCCTCCTGTATGAAGCCATTGAGAAATGCGGTCTTCACATCCATCTGGTGGATCTTCCAACCCATCTTTGCTGCTATCGATATAATGGAGCGAATCGAAGTATATCGAGCTACGGGAGCGAAGGTCTCCTCATAATCAACTCCCTCTACCTGGGAGAACCCTCTAGCCACAAACCTCGCTTTGAATTTCTCAATGCTGCCATCTGCAGCATGCTTTACCTTGTAAAGCCATCTGGAAGTAACCACGGATTTGCCCTCAGGCCTCGGCACCACCTCCCAAACATCATTCTTCATGATCGAAGAATACTCCTCCTGCATGGCCTCTCTCCAGACCTGCTGGCTAGCTGCCTCCTCATAGCTAGAAGGCTCAGAGTCAAGGATGCTGGTAGCCATTGCCATATAGCTACAAAACCTCTCAGGTGGTCTGCTCTCTCTGACCGGCCTCTTAGGCCCAGCGACAGATGTGGCCTCTCTCAAGGTGTCCTGAAGCCACTTGGGCTTCCTCTTCCCTGAGCATACTTCTCCCATTGGAGAATGAAACTCCTCCTCCTCATCATCATCAGGAGCCTGAACTCCTGACTGTCTGTCTGCTGTCCTCCTACCTGCACCTGAACCTGTAGAAGCTGAGATACTGTGTGAACTGTCCATCGGTGGACTCCCTAGTGAAGCTGCTCGTGGTGCTGCGCATGCGCCGAAGCACCACCCCTCGACTGCGAGCTACTATTCAGCGACGGACTACGACATCGTCATAGATGGCCGCCTCGGATCCTCTGATCCACCGCCCATTGGATCCCCGCGGGCGACTCGAGCTGGCACCGAGGGTGCGGCTGATCCGGATGCTCTAACTCAGTGACCTCTAAAAGGCCTATCCTCCTCGAACTTCACATCCCGCGACAACAACTTTCCTGCATGCGGGAATGTAAATTCGAAAGGCCTTTGAGGTCTCATTGTAGCCCACAAAGATACCCTTCTCTGCGGTGGCTTCTAGTTTGGTCCTCTTCTCCTTGGGTATGTAGGAGTATGTGATGCACCCAAAGATACGAAGATGACCAATATCAGGCTTCTTCCCAGAAAAAGCCTCCTCCGGAGTCATATGCCCCAAGGCACGATGCGGACTCTTGTTCTGCAAATAAACAGCAGTGTTGCAGGCCTCTGCCCACAAAAACAATAGCAACCCCTGATCATGTAACATGGCTTTGGCAGCCCCTCCAATGGATCTGTTCTTCCTCTCCGCAACCCCGTTCTGCTGGGGGTTGTAAGGAACAGTGAACTCCCTCCTAATGCCTGCCTCCGCACAATAGTCAACAAACTCTCCAAGGGTGTGCTCTCCTCCATTGTCCGACCTCAGGGACTTGATCTTCCGACCTGTCTGTGTCTCCACAAGAGCTCTGAACTCCTGAAACCGCTTGAAGACCTCACTCTTGGTCTTCAAGAAATAAATCCAGGTCCTCCTGGAGTGATCATCAATGAATAAAACATAGTACTCATATCCACTCAAGGAAACATGAGACATTCGACCGCTCACATCGGAATGAATCAAATCAAGTATCCCAGTCGCTCTGCTATCACTGCTGGGAAAAGGGGATTTGGAAAACTTGCCCATCGCACATCCTCTGCAAGTATCAAAGTGATCAGTACTGAAATCTGGCACACCTGTAGTGATCTCCCGCAAAGTCCTCAAGGCTCCATGATACATATGCCCCATCTTGCGGTGCCAAATCTCACACAACTCAGAACTGCTAGCTCTGCTGTCGGTACTACTGCTCAATGCCAAAAGGGGCTGAAATGCAAACTTGTACACCTTTGCATGGCGTACACCTATCACTCTAGCTGAATCAGCTGGAGCGCCCCTGGGATACATCAGCACCTGTCCACCCCTGAACAGTATCTCATATCCTTTGTCCTCCAAAGCTGAGAAGGACATGAGGTTCTTCCTCATCCTTGGCACATAAAGAACATCTGACACCTTCAAGGGAGGTTTAGACTCCCTCTGAAATGTCAGTGTTCCCACACCGACTACTCTAACAACTCTGTCATCACCGAGTACTACCTCTATATCAGTGCCACTCTCTGAAAGCTCTGAGAAGTACTCACGGACTCCTGTCATGTGACGTGAAGCCCCACTGTCCACATACCAGATACCCGAAGATGCTCCGTTAATCGAGGGAAATGCATGCTCCCTCTGAACCTCTATGGCAGATAATCCTGCACTAGAAGACTCACACGCAATGAACCCAAACTCCCGGTCAAAGCGATCTGCAAAGTCCTCAACCTCTGCTGAAGCTGCCATGCTCTGGTTCTTCCCCTTCTTCTTCTTCTCCGGACACACAACTGCATAGTGTCCCATCTTCTGACAATTCCAACACTTCACTTTGGAATAGTCCTTCTGTGAGTTATCCTGTTTACCTTTACCTTTGCCTTTGCCCCCACCATTGCTTGTGGTCGCTCTCAACATATTCACCTCCCTACCAACGCTACATCCTCATCCTGCTCAACTGGCTTGACTGCCCCAAGCTGACCTTTCCTGATCTCTGTCTGAATGCAATCATCCCAAAACCTCTCCCATGTGGGAAGGGTCTCACGTGCACAAACCCCATCAGCAAAGTTCATCCATGAACTGGGGAGGCCATTCACTGCTATCCGCACCAACTCAGTTGGTGTAATGACCTCTCCAATTGCTGCCAAGTCATCTCTCACATTAGTAATCTTTGTGAGATATCCAGCTGCACTATCAGTCTTACCCATCTTAATGGTTTTCAGCTTCTCCTTCAGGACCATTTTCCGGTTCTCATTGGTACTTTGGTAGAGATTGGACAATGCTGTCCACATCTCATGAGCATTTCTCTTTCCACTCACATGAGGAATGCAATGGTCTTTGATTCCGTCTAGGATCAGTCTCTTACCCTTGTTGTTCTTTTTATTATATGCTACCAACTGAACAGCATCAGTAGGCACATTAACAGGCTGCTGTTGGGTATAAACCATGATATCCCAGACTTCTGCCTCCTCAAAGATACTCTGCATTCTCTCCTTCCAAACGCTGTAATTGGTATGCCCATTCAACCTATCCTCCACCCTCAATCCCAATGACATCTTGCTATCCTAAAACTGAAAAATAGCACTGCTGTAGTAAAGATAAAAAATTTTGTTTGTGAAAAATCAGCTTGCTGGAATTTTCTGAGTGAAAAATCAGCAGGCTGTATTTTTTCTCCTTGCTGTCCCAAACTGCACTTTCAGCACCCAAGCTCTGATACCATGTAGAAATTTCCTGACTTTCCCACCCCAGTTTTTAGTTTCACCTTATTTCTCCAAATAGTTAAATGCCCTTTCCCATATCCTTACATTCAACAAACTGGAAAATAAATTTTTGCTGAAAACACAAATTATGGAAAATTTACAGAATGCTGGAAAATGCAGAAATAAAAATCAGCAAATACAAACAGCCATTCAACACATGATAACACAGTGATTTTTGGTCAACATGACCCTGGAAAAACCCCCTACAACTCTTGGGGAAAACCAGTTTGAAAGCTCCTCCTTATTTCTGGAAAATGCTTTTACAAAAAGGTGAAATATACAGGAAAAATTCCAGCAAATTAAATACAGACTTATTTGGTTTTCCGTGCTTGCCTCCGCCTTGGAAAACGTGCCAGAATAGCAAAATACTCAAAACAGAAATTTATTACAGCAAACTGCCTTTCTCAAAAACTGTGTTGGCTGCCTCGAAAAGTGTGCCCAACAACCTTGGAAATCGAGCCCTTTGTTGCTGTACTTTTCCTCAAAAACTGTGCTGCCTTTCTCCTCGAAAAACATGCCACAAAACAGTTGGACGGACTGTTGTACGAACTGCTGTACAGACTGTTGTCTCAGTTTTCGTGTTGTTGTACGGCCTTGCTGCCTCGATATTCGTGCAGCCTCTTACTGCCTCGAAAACCGTGCCCTCCTTGCTGCTGTACGGATTTGCTGGGTTTGCCTCTCCTTCACTTTCTCAAGTTCTCTTCAGAAAAAGTCTCCAGCTCTCCTTCTCCTCCTCTCTCAATCTGCTCATGAAAGAATGAATGACCTTTTTCCTCCTTTCCCTCCTTTAACCTAACCCTAAGTGACTTTTGGGGAATCCCTAAATCCAATGGCTGAAATAGATTGAGATCTAGGGCCGAGATTAAATGCTCATTTAAATCTCACTTTCTATTTTTTAATTCACTCCACTTTAATAAAGACCCACTTGGTCATTTATTTCCAAAGTCACTTTTCCTTTCTAATTTTACATTGACTTTATTAAAGTCACTTCAAAATTAGACTTTAGTAACTTTATCACTTAAAGTCACTTTTAAATTAGATTTGACTTTTTGACTTTATAAAGTCACTTTAGGAGAAAAATTAAATTCTTTTGGACACTTTTCCCTAGGCCAAAGATCAAAGCCTTAGGGAACCACCTGTCCTCCGGTAACCAAATTTCAACACCGCACGAGAGGTTGTATTCTATATACGACAAGGAGATGTTGGCCATTATGCATGCATTGGCCAAATGCCGGCAGTACTTGGTAGGGAACAGGTTTAGGGTGATGACTGATCACAACAGCCTCAGATTCTTTTTGGAACAGAAGCAGCTACAGGAGAGGCAGCAGAAGTGGATCAGTAAGATCCAAGCATATGATTTTGACATTGAGTATGTCAAGGGTAAGAATAACGTGGTAGCAGATGCCCTTTCACGTAGACCAGCCACGTTATCTCTTATGAGTTTGGATACAGATTGGAGGGCTCGACTTTTAGTGGAGTACTCCAAGGACAGATTTGCATGTGAGGTTCTAGATGGACAGGTGGCGGATGACAGGTACAGGGTGGTCGATGAGATCATCTACTACAGGGACAGGATCTTCTTGACTGGGGGATCTCAGCTTAAGAAGAAGATACTTCAGGCATCACATGATTCTCCATTGGCAGGCCATTAGGGGTTTACCAAAACCTACAGGGCCATCAGAGAGAGGTTCTCATGGAAGGGCCTCAAGGAGGATGTGCTCCAGCACATCAGGGAGTGCGATGTTTGTCAGAGGAACAAGGGAGAGATGAAGCATCCCGCAGGATTTTTGCAGCCTCTTCCCATTTCGGAGGGGAAATGGGAAAGCATATCGATGGACTTCATCACAGGGTTGCCCATGGTGCAGGGCAAGGATTGTATCTTTGTCGTCGTTGATCGGCTGACAAAGTATGCGCACTTTTTCGCCATATTCGCACATTACATAGCAGCACAGGTGGCCGAGCTGTTCTTCAGAGAGGTTTTCAGGGTGCATGGTCTTCCTAAGACCATCATCAGTGACAGGGACAGTCGCTTCATGGGCGGATTTTGGTAGGAGCTTTTCCGGCTAGTGGGGACGGAGTTGACACCGAGTACCAGTTATCACCCACAGACGCATGGACAGACGGAGATAGTAAACAAGTGGCTGGAGGGCTACTTGTGTAACTATGTTAGTGGGCAGCAGCGAGCGTGGCTGAAGTGGTTGCATTTGGGGGAGTACTGCTACAACACGACACATCACATGTCCATTGGTATGTCGCCATTTTATGCTTTGTATGGGTATCATTCCTTATCTTTTGCTGATGTGATGTTCGGTGCTAGCAAGGCTTCTAGAGCCAAGATTTGGATCCAAGAGAGTCAGGACATTCTCCGAGCTCTCAAGGATAATATGGCTACAGCACAAAACCAGCAGAAGCTGTATGCCGACAGAGGTCGGGTGGAGAGACAGTTTGAGGTAGGGGACTTGGTCTTCCTACGATTACAGCCATACCGACAGTCGTCACTGTATAGTCTTGGTTTTGTTTCTGTTTGGGTTTTTTGCAGAATTGCAGGAGGTTTTCTCCAAAATTTCTTTAGATCTGAGCAGGATCTGGCCTCAGGATAGGGTCTGCACTCTGAAATCTGAGCTTAACAGAAAAGGATTGAAGTTTGCTGGGCGAAATTTATGCATATTGGGTTTATCCATTTCTCCCCTGCGTTAGTCTTTCTTCTCATCCACTGCATTAGTTTCTCCCTTGCCGTCGACTTTGCATTCATCGTCCATTCCCTCCTCTACATTCGCTGCCCTTTTTTGCTGTATTACCTTACCCTTTCTCCGTCCCTTCATCCTGCACCGATTCCACTTGCCGTCCAGCTCGTTCTCCTTGCCATCCCGCTCATTTCCTTTTCGCTGTCAAGCTTTCCCTCATCCATTTGCAATCGAACCCTTTTTGCTTCCCTTCACGTCTTGCGTACCTTCCAAACATTGCCGTCCATCGACCTTCCTTCCTTATCTGCCTTCCATCGTGCTCCATTTCCGTCTGGCGTCCGACCTGCAAGCACACAAGCAATCACAGATACGTTCATTTCAAAAGCCGACGTTTTATTTTGTTTCATCTGATCGAATTCATTTTAATGTATAGTTTGTAAGGTAGCGTTTAGTTGTAATTTCATCTTTTTTTTAATTCGATTTTAGTTTTTAGGTTTTGTTTTATTTGTTAGATTTGTTTTGAATCTTAGCGTTAGTGTAATTCTAATTTTGATTAAAATTTTGATTTTGTTTAGGTGCAATTTTAGTTTTAGGTTTTTTTTTTTTTTTTAATGTATGATGTTAGCGTTAGTTAGTCGTAGACTTTAGATTTAGAGTTTAGTTAGATTTTAATTTTAAATTCGATTTTGTTGTTTTGATAGCATAAGTTTTAGTTTTAATTTTTGTTATTTAATTTTTAGATTTAATTTAGTTTAAATTTAACTTTAGATTTAGTTTATGATTTTAAATTTTAGATTTTAGATTTAGATTTAAATTCTAATTTTTCTTTAGATTAAAGATTTAGATTTTTTTTTTTAAATTTGAAAATATTAAAAAATAATTAAAAAATATAAAAAAATTTCAAAACTCTAAAAAATTTGTAAGTCCTATAGTCAAATGGACCTAAAAAATTCTATCTGAAGTTTGACTGTGGAGCATTTCAATTTCTGAACTGGGTTATAATAGAACATCATAAAATTCAGAAATATTTCAAGCATTTGGCATTCATATTTAAATGATCGTCTCATGATAAGCTTTGTTGATTGGTTTAAGTATCTTAATAAATGGTTGTGGTACTTTTACTGAATATCATTGTGGTCATTTATGTTTTCATAACAGCAATTATACATCCAATACTTAAGTTTAATTACATAGCGGGATCTTCTTTAACTCCATAAGGCACTGGTTTTAATATAATTGATCTTGGAAATCTCGTTAATCTTACCAAGTATTTGGTGTTTTAGCTGTGTCTCCTGAGTTGGTTGATTTGCAACCAATTCTTGTCCTTTATTTCTGTTAGGGTCTACCTCACTTAGCTTGCAAGGAGATAACTTACATAGAGAGATTGGGGATCAGGGTGACAGCCCCTGATCTGAGCCGTTGTCGCGGTGCCTAGACAATCTGTTGGACAACACGGACTACGACAAATATGAACAACAACTCGAACTGGATTGCGTCCCTCTAGCTGGAGACAAAAATCACGACAACAATACCTCTTTCAATCGGAGACAGAAAATATGGCTGATTCACACCCTCAAACAGGATTTTTAGAACTCGAGCCCTTTCTGGCCCACTGGAAACCCTAGCGATGCTCCTTAGCCCTCTGTGTCAGTCTTACTGGCCTGCATCAACCTTTGCGCTTCTCTGGAAGGGCCTGCATCACCCTCTCTGGGATTATGTTGCCCCTGCACTGCCCTGACTGGGCCTACATCAGCGCTGTGTGGCTCCTGTTGCCTTTGCGCTGCCCCTGACTGGGCTTTGGCTGGACTACGTAGCACTAGCTGCCCTCTGTGTTTATGGATATGTTGCCTTTCTGTCGCTGTTGTATTCCTGGCCTTGGATTCAGAATTCCTCACCAATACTGCCCCTTGCTGCACTGCAAACTCTTCCTGAAATTCTTAGCAAACCACGCCCTAGAATTTCAGCTTAGCTTCAGTGCTCTGCTAATGTGTGTGTTGTCCAACTGACCCCAAGCCGTTCTCTTATACTTTTCTCATTGGCAAACCAATAGTTGTGATCTAATCTCTAATCAAAGGCTAAGATTAGAAGTTGCTTGATCCACGTCACTTGGAACATTCTCATCACATGTTTAATTTAATTCACTTTAATCTTTTAATTTTCCTAAGTTAGACTTAAGGTCCTTAATTAAAACGATTAATTATTTGAATAACTCTTAAACTTGATGGAATTTCCCCAAACGCTTTTTGGGTCTTGGAGATCTCATGTACTCCATCTCCTCCACAAAATTTCGGAGCTAGAGCACATCTGATACTACCCGAAAATCTCAACACCTCTGTTGTAGTGTACTGCAACTGTAGAACTCCCCGCTAGACACAGTATCTGATGAAATGACACCCGATGTCAATGTGCTTCGACTGATCATGAAACATAGGATTTTCAGAGAGCTTGAGGCAACTTTGATTATCACATAGAATGTTGGTCCCTTCCATCTTTTCCTTGAGTAGAATCACAAGCAGCTTCCTAAGCCATATGGCCTCACACAAAGCAGTGCTTGCTGCCATATATTCCACCTCAGCTGAGCACAGAGCCATGCATTTCTTTTTCCTGCTGCACCAAGAAGTCATTCCCGAACCTACATTGAAACAATACCCACTGGTACTTTTCCGATCTACTGGGCTTCCAACCCAATCTGCGTTAGTGAACCCACTCAATCTCATGTCATTTCCTCGGGTATATCTCAATCCAAGCTCGACTATTCCCTGTAGATATCTAAGAACATGCTTGGCTGCTGCCCAATGTGCCCTCCTTGGTTCCACCATGAATTGATTGAGGGTGTTGACAGCATAACAAATGCTAGGCCTAGTGTTGACTAGATACATCAGGGACCCTATGAGCTGCCTATACAAGGTAGGATTAGCCTCATCATCTTCGGACGTATCAATATTCTTCCAGTTGGTAATCATTGGAGTAGCCATGGGTCTAAAGTTCTGCATCTTGAATATCTTCAAGGATTTTGTAGCATATCTCCCTTGACCAAGGAAGATCTCACCCTTCTACTGCCAAACTTCCAACCCCAGAAAATAATTTATGAACCCCAGATCCTTCATGTCGAATTCTGCAACTGAATTCTCCTGGCAGTGCTTGATGAGCCTAGATGATCCTGTTAGGAATTGATCATCTACGTACAACAACAGTATTAGAGGCTCATCGCCTACTCTCAGATAGTAGATACTGGGATCTGCGTCACTCTTGATAAATCCCATATTCTACAAGTAGACATCAATTCGACCATACTAAGTTATAGGGGCTTGCTTAAGTCCATACAAGGCTTTCTTAAGCCTACACACACAAGTCTTCTGCTCATGCGCCTTAAAGCCCTTTGGTTTTTCTATATATACTTCTTCTTCTATCACCCCATTCAAGAATGCAGTCTTGACATCCATCTGGTGAATCTCCCACCCCATCTGTGGAACAAGGGATATCACGGATCTAATAGAAGTATATCTGGCTACTAGGACGAAGGTCTCTTCATAGTCTATCCCTTCCTTCTGAGCATACACCTTTGCCACAAACCTGGCTTTAAATTTTTCTATGCTTCCATCTGTAGCATATTTGATCTTGTAGATCCATCTCGAACCCACAAGTTACAACTGATCTATCCTGAGGCCTAGGAACTACTTATCAAACATCATTTGTCATGATGGAACTGTACTCTTCCACCATTGAATCTACCCACACTTGATGCTGAGCTGCCTCCTGTAAACTAGAGGGTTCCCCAACCTGAGCTACCAAGACTTGGTATCTATCCAGTTTCCTGCACTGCCTCTTCTCATTTCTAGGGGCTCCGACAAACTCCTCTGCGTCCCTCAAAATTTGTCGTAATTCCCTGCTCGTCCTACCATTGGTAGTGGGTGGATCTACCTTCTCCCCCTCTTGCAAATCTTTGAGAGATGAATCCCTTGGATCTTTGTGTCTTGGAGAAGCACTCGCGCTAGCCTCAGTGGACCAATAGATTCTCCTCAGACTGCATTGCGGAAGGAAACTCCCAGGATTTTCTGAAAGCCCTTTCTTCGATGAACTTTACATCCTGTCGCATTATCTTCCTGTTCTCAGGAATGTAGATTATGTAAGCCTTCGCATTCTCACTATATCCCACCAGATATCCCTTTTCCGCAGTCTTATCTAATTTCTTCCTCTTGTCTTCGGGTACATGGCAATATGCCACACTACCAAAGATCCTGAAGTGGCTTAGTTCTCGCTTCTTGCCAGTGAAGACACTTCGTGGAGTGATCTTACCCATTGCGTTCTGAGGAATCCCGTTCTGAACATATACAGCTGTATTACAAGCTTCAACCCACAGAAATTTGGGCATGTCTTGATCATACAACATTTCCCTTGCAGCCTCGACAATAGTTTAATTCTTCTATTTTTCGATTCCATTTTTCTCCGGATTATATAGAGCGGTCCACTCTCTTTTGATGCTTTCCCTTGCGTAGAACTCTGTGAAGTCTT
>CM076571.1:76423662-76696015 GCA_034641835.2 Pinus albicaulis | reverse complement strand
AACAAAAATTAGAGGAAAAAGGAGAAAAAGGGATTTGTTATAGTTGTGATAAAAAATATAGTAAATGTCATAAGTGTGTTGAGAAGAAATTATTTTACATAGATTGTGAAGAGGAATAAGAAAAGGAGAAAGAAACATAAAAAGAAGAGGATATACACCTGGAAAAAACCCCAAAGAAAGAAGAAATGAATATGAGCATATATTTTAATGCATTGGCAATAATTACCACTCCTAAAAATATCAAGATAGAAGGATATATCAAGAATAAAAAGGTAACAATGCTAATTGATTCGGGTAGTACCCATAATTGTATTCATTGTAAGATTTCAAAGCAATTTAATTTCTTCCTATATCCAACACCAAAGTGTCAAGTGATGGTTGCAAATGGAGGAAATATAAATTTCTCTCGAAAGTGCCATAATATCAAGCTAACCATGTGTAATATTGGTAATTAGCTTTCCGCTAGTTGGAATATTAAATTTTGCTTTTGTTATTTAGATAGATGAATAGGAGGGTAGGGAGACCCATAAATCTCCTTAGTAATAATAAAACCAATTCTAATGTGGATGAGGATCATCATATTAGCTGGATAAATCACTTTCATGTGTGAATAGAGGTTGAATCATGTGGATGGATTGAAGTTAGACCAAATCAATAGTGTTGGTATGGAGGGAGGGGAGAGTTAATGAGGGACAACACAGTATTAGTAGGAAGAAGTCTGCATGAGAGTAGCGACTTTAATGTGTGGGGCCCAAGGTGAGGAATCTCAAAAAACATATAAGGAAGGGAATGACAGGAGTAGAGGGCATTCTGATTATTTCTTATGTTTGGTCATTTATGACTTCTTGCATGCTTCAACTTTTTAGTAGAGTTTGTTGTGCTATTTAGCACAATGGTGTTCCTGAGCGGGAATCCCACCCTCATCTTGGAGGGACTTCGAGTGCCCACTTAGGAGAGGTTTATTGAGTTTCAGTTCCACCATCTGAAATCAGGCCAAGCTTCATCAATTTTCCATAACATAGTCTCCTCTAGGGTTGTGTTGTTTTACAGGGCAGAAGTAGTCGAGGATTGATAGGATCAGTTTCTAAGCTTCTTTTCCAATGGAGGGAGTGGCCCTTCACCCAGGACTTTATCAATGAGGATGCTTGAGCATCATTTTTTATTTTGGCATTAGGGCAAGCTTCTTCCACCACCTACAACACAATTTCACTCATAAACTGCTTTATTTTATTGAGCAGTTGTAGTGGAAGGCTTAGTGCCCCATGTGGTGAGCTAGATTTTCAGTGAAGGGAGAAACACTTCATCTGAGAGATTTATTGGAGGATTTTTATCCATTTATACATTATATTACCACCTCCTATCATTTATCTAGCTGCAAATCTTACTCATCCCTAGGGCTGCATTTCATCATTTTTGTATTTTGTGTATTTCCGGAAACCCTTTCTCGGTTGTCTTGGAAATGTGCTTGGGAGCCTAGATTTCTATTCCTGACACCTTTTTATCCATGTATTTTCTAGATTCAGTTATACCCACTAGGACTATGCTGTATTGGTCCTCCAACATTTTGTATAGTAGCAACATTTAATCATTGAAGGTGTTTTTTCATTAGAGGCTTGTTTTCCTTGCTTGAGTGATTTTCTCCTCAAGATATTATACTTATTTTCTATTGATATTCATAATAAGATGGCTCTTTCATTGTCTCATGTTTGATGTGTTGATATTCACTGCTATTTCCAATTTTATGTTCCATATTGTTGCTTTTCCTATTTTGGAATATTACAGTGGTATCAGAGCATAATCTTTCCTCAGCCTGTATATTTCAGCCATTATGTCATTAGAAGAAGGAGAGCCTCTCACAGAAAGGGAGAAGAGGTATCCTAATAGAATCTAGAGATATGATCATACAAACAACAAAGAAGGCAAGGGAAAAACTCCCATATCAGGACAGGAGGATGAAAATGAGTTTCCAAAGCTTCTTCTTCAAACCATGCAGAATATTACCCAAGAAATCAGGGAGATGAGGAAGGAGAGACATAAGGAATCCCCTAAAGGGTTTCTACTTGGAGAGAGATCTGGAATTTCATACCACTGGTATGATCAACCAATGAGGTAGCAAGTTTCCCAACTCTCCACTATGCCTACATTCTTAGGAGTTGGAAATGGAGGACCCCAAGAAAAAGAAACTATTGAAGATTATTTCCTAGAGTATGAGTCTCAATATCAGCGATTCAAAGATTATCTAATCTTTCAGTATTTTTTTCAGATCAATGACAACATGAGATCCTGACATAAAAATAGAAGTTGAGGATTCATATAGAACAATGTTCTATAATGGACCATGGGTAGATTCTTTTTGTCTGGTTTTGATGGATCATTGAAGTGCACAGCCAAGTCTTCGATGGAGAATATAGACATCTACTTCCAGCTGAACCAAGTACCAGAGATGGAGGCCATCAAAATAGCAGTGCTGCTCCTTGAAGGCAAGGCCCATGATTGGTGGTTTCATGGTATTTCTACATTGGGGCATGCCAATGTGACTGCATATTCAGAGTTCACCTGGAGGTTAGTAGAGAGGTTTGATCGAGGAGACCTAGAGGCACCTTTTATTGAGCTAGCCAAGCTCAAGCAGTGAGGTAATCTAGAGACCTCTATTTTTGAGTTTCTAAAACTTTATGTCATGGTTCCTGATTTATCTACAACTAGGAGGATTTATATGTCTATTGATGGGCTACCAGACCCTCTACGTGGGTTGGTTAAATCTACTAAACCAACTACTCTTCAATATGTTGTTGAAAGGGAAAGAGATTTAAAAGATGCTTTTATGAGGGAAAAGACTCCATTTCAGCCAAGGCCACCGTTCTAGAAAGAAGGGAAATATGTGAAGGTTTGTAATATCCAAAATGGGGAAATTTCTGCGATGTTGGGAATATCTTAGATATTCCTCTTTCAAAAATTTCACAAGTCTATTACAGAGATATAATATGGGGGAATTTTCTGGATATGGCACCTCTAAAGAGAGGGTGAGATCCAGAGGCTACCTAGCCCTTCACAGACTTTTTCTATAGTTATGTGATATTTCCTATTAGGAACCAGCTACTCTATTGAGAATGGCTCAAGATAGAGCTACAACAACAAAAAATACATCTAATGGAAATAGCAGTGAATCATATACACATGGAATGCCGGAGAATATAAAATGGCCATCATATTATGGAATTGTAGCAAATAAGTATACAAATCCTTGAGGAAATGATCACTCAAGCAAAGCACAACAACCTCAAGAAACCTGTACATGAGAATGTGAAATATACAGTTTTATACATAGAGCCCTAGGCCATGGCTGCACAGTTTATAAAGAGGAAATGCTGCATAAATAATGAATATACAAATATATAACAATATGGGCTCAAATAAGAAGGGGGAGAAAGATCTCAACCCCTGAAAATGCATAACAATAATCCTTTAAGAGGATTGGCTGAAATCTATGCAAAAACACTATAATACAAAAATGTCGGAGTTGCAGTAACTGCTACAATTCAAGAGTTGCAAATGGATGGAGAAGGCTAAAATATCTACTGTAGATGAAGAGACCTTCTCCAATGAAAATCTGAAGTGAAAGGCTGATCCTTTCACCCAAGACTTCCCCTCCAAAATCTGCTAATCCCTCACAACAATTATGCACCAAGAAAAATGTTGTCTAAGAGAGGGACTATGATTCCAATGATGGAATGTGGTTGGCCTGATGCCAAAGATGATGGGATCTGCTCATAAACTCCCTTTGATGATCTCCCAATGGATGGAACATCTCTCCACTGAAAAAATAGCTCCGGATGGTGTGTGGAAACCTCCCCAGCAACACCCAGCAACACCCAGCAACACTGCACAATATCTGCTGCAGAAAATGCACTGATGTAGATGGCTGAAGCTATGGCCTGAATTCCTGAATATGGGTAATGGAGTGCAATCATTCATGAGCTACTCAAGAAGGATATGAAATCCTCAATAGGACTCCCTCATGCCCGAGGGCACTGCAGCTCTGCTGAACAGCAAGAGGCAGCAACAAGTCTTCAAGACTCAAATGTAAAATGATCAAAGATAGTCTCAATGGCTGCCTTGCTCCTCTTCTAAATAAGTGAGCCTCTCCATGGACCCTATTTCGAATTAGGTTTTCCTCTCATCTAGAAACTTCCTCCCTACATTGTCCACTTGTGCTTTCCAACTCATGCCAACACAATTTGACTTGGTCAACCTTGGCCAAGCATGTATGCAAAAACCTCCTTTCACACACGGAGGTGTGAAATAAAGCTCCAAATAAGGTCCTATTTCATACTTATAGGAATTTTATTCTCTAATGATGCAAATAATGGGTCCCCTACCCATTTTATTAATCTCTTTAACAAAAATTAATGTTCCATAAAATTTGGAACATTACAGTCCTCCCCTCTCAAAATATTGCTTGCCCTCAAGCAATTGCAAGGATGAACTGAGTTTTTTTCTTCCCTTCCTCCTGTAGCATCCTTATGTGATGATATCCTCAAGGAAAAGGATGCCATATCAGCAATCAAGTCCCCAAACTGTCCCTCCTACAAATGCAATCTAGCCTTGGGGTGAACATTCCCAAATAGCTATCATGTAGGAACAAATATCCATGAAGGAACTAAAAGTTTTCCAAGGGCCTCCTTGAGGCATGAGATCTGATATATAATTGGACTGATAATCCCCATGTGAATCTCTCATCCCCAAGCCATCAATCATAAAAATAAATTGCCTCCGAACAAGACAGTTCATGGAAAATCTCCCTCCACCTTGAGCTCTGGAAATGAAGGTGGGCTGAAAATATGATCATGGCAAGCACTATAACTTTCCCCATGCTATCCTATCCCCCATTTATGACAATTTTGGAGTGTATGCTGATCCTAGGCTGCAAATATATTTCCCTCAAATGGAAAAGTGAAGAGTAATTCCCCAAGAATCTCCTCTCCATCAATGAAAAATCAGCTGGCCCAAGACATGTCATCTATGATGAATAGGACAAGATCACCATAGAATGTCCCCATGAATTTTTTTCTGTAGGTTATACCATGTGAAGCAAGGTGCAAAAAATTCCTCATATGGTTATAATGCAACCTCATGCATTGCAGCTGCAGAAAATAACATAGCATGTATTGTACAAAAATATCACCTCTACTACTGAATAGTAAAATAGATGAGTGAATCAGAAACATAAGGTCAAAAACCTTCCCATATAAATACAATGGATGGATAAAATTACCAAGCCCATGGCTCTCCCCACAAATGAGAAAATATGTGGTTGTAGCCATGCCTCCTCTCATGTTCCCTTTAGAACATGCATTGCAGAAAATGTGAGAGTTTTTCTCACTCAAAGACACATCCAACTCATGTGCCTTTCTCATAATCATGCTTCTTATAAGAATCTGATCCATATCAGCAATGGAAGTCATGATCAGAAATATAATGAGAAAAAATATGAAGGTTTCATGTGTTTCAAGGATGTTCCAATATTTTTCCTGGAAGTGACAACGCAGTTTTCCAAACTGCTGCTTTAGAAAATCACATGGCAAGTTGTTTCAGCTCATGAATAAAAATGTATGTTCTTACACATGATAATGCATGGTAGTGGCTGAATCTAAGTGCTGAGAATACATGGAATGTAACACTTGCCCAATTCCATATAAGGATAGCTATCTCCATCATACAAATTGGCCCAATTTTGATCCATGGAGCAATCTGAAAAGCTTTCCCTCTTGTAGATCCATGCACTGCAAAATGATGGTAAGAGTATACAAATCAGCCAATGTAAAAACAGATTTATTACCATATGTTGAGATTAATATGATGTATGGATCCATGAATGAACCCTCCATGGTTGTTTGGCATGCTCCCATGAAGAGAAATGAACTAGATGCTACAAGAAGATCCTTCTTCTCATGCTTGGGATCCAAGTCAAGAAATATGTAGCATAGTAATGTATCAACTACCTCATCCATCTCACCTCCTCTTTTTCCATCAAGTGTAATAGATATGAAATGATCCTGGGACCTGTGGGTTATGGATCCACCACACTTTCGCTAGGCACACTTCATCAATAAGTCACTGCTCCAAAGAGACAACAATGTTGGCCTATACCCTTAGGCTCTCATCAATACCAAGCTCCATTCTTTGACATATTCTTGTCAAAGATATTTTTCATAATGCTGCGATACATAAGAAGCTCCTCCCAAGGTGGAAGTACCTCTCTATCATGGAAACCCAAGGGGAGAATGCCATTTCCTCCTCCGGCAAAATCATGCAAAGTATGAGAGGAATTTTGCCCTTGCTCTCCCAAGCAAAGAAACAAAGTATTTTGCTGCCCTCCGATACTTCCATCATACAACTCATGTGACGAAGACAGAACGGATGATATGAGTATCACATCAAAATCATGCATCCATACTCTATGCTGCTCAATGATGAAAGTATCCTGCCATCTCCTTCCGTTCTTTTGGGTACTCCTCCCATGAGGGTTACCATGAATTTTTGCTCTTTGAATTTCATAAGAGTTTGAAATGGAGACCTCTTAGGAAATGCCTCTCTTCCATGACTATGTTGGATCTATGAGGATCCAAATGTGATGGAAGTGATGTCTCCTCTCCACCCATGTTCAACAGCGCTGCTGATTCTTCGAATGAGGTAGCAGTTGTCTCTTCCTCCAGTTTTACAATTTACTTCATGATTCTCCATGGAGGTGTCATGGTTTACTTCATCCTCCAAAATGTTTCACTCCCACCTTGAAGGCTGAATGAAAATCATCAAAGATGTATGAGGATGAGGGTTCCTCTCCTTCTTGAACCCTTTGCACAGCGTAGTGCAAACATAAGGCCCTAAAGTGGCCATGTGAATTGATCCTTGGACCTCTTCTTATGAAATTCCACCATCCTTAAGATTATTTGCTGAAATAGAATGTGGAAATTTGCTCATACCTTGGTGGATCTTCGGACATTCTTGTGTGGCTGCAATGGCTTTTCCTCCAATGGCTTCTTCATCCATAGATGTTGAAGGCTACTCCTTCAAAGATATAGCAGCATTGGTGCAATCCTCCTCCCATGGTGGTGTGAGCTTCTCTTCCTTTGTCCTTTCTCCATCAAAGGTTTGGATTAACCTTTGAGCAAAGACTGCAAAATAACTCACCCTTGAATGGACCAAAGGTTTGAACCACCAAACAAAGGTTTCCTCCTCTATGTGTACTGCTGCCATCTCCACTTCTCCTTTCCCTGCCACTAGATGCAGCAATAAAAATGACTCCAGCTTCTTCTCCCAAGCTCTAGCTTGAAGTAACCCCACCAAATATAGACAATATAAACCTATTGCCTCTAATTTATCCTTTTCCATAGGGCCTTCTCTCCTCCATCTGCTCAATAAATTGTGAGAATGTTGTAGCTCTTCTGAATGTTGCAGAATGGGGTTTATAGTCACTTAGGTACCTACATAAGATCTGGAAATCCAAGCATCTCCCATGCTGGTCTTCAAGAGAATAGGAAGTGCATGGACCTTCCTCTTCTCCTCTTTTCTTATCCTCCTCCTCAGGGAGGCTCTTCAAAATTAGAAGAGATCAGTCTCATCTTATTCATCATTCTCCTCTGAAATCGAACTCATAGGCTATGCTAGTTCGATGCTTTGATACCACTGTAATATGCCAAATGGGGAAATTTCTGAAATGTTGGGAATATCTTAGATATTCCTTTTTTAGAAATTTCACAAGTCTATTCCAGAGATAGACTGTGGGGCAATTTTTAGGATATGTCACCTGTAAAGAGAGGGTGAGATCTAGAGGCTACCTGGCCCTTCACAGAATCTGTCTATATCTATGTGAGATTTCCTATTAGGAACCAACTACTCTATTGAGAATGCCTCAAGATAGAGCTACAACAACAAAAAATACATCTAATGGAAATAGCAGTGAATCATATAAACATGGAATGCTAGAGAATATAAAATGGCCATCATATTATGGAATTGTAGCAAATAATTATACAAATCCTTGAGGAAATGATCACTCAAGCAAAGCAAAACAACCTCAAGAAACCTGTACATGAGAATTTGAAATATACAGCTACATACATAGAGCCCTAGGCCATGACTGCGCAGTTTATAGAGAGGAACTACTGCATAAATAATGAATATACAAATATATAACAATATGGTCTAAAATAAGAAGGAGGAGCAAGATCTCAACCCCTGAAAATACATAACAACAATCCTTTAAGAGGATTGGCTGAAATCTATGCATAAACACTATAATAATAAAATGTCAGAGTTGCAGTAGATGTTGCAACTCAAGAGCTGGAAATGGATGGAGAAGGATGAAATAGCTGTTGTAGATGAAGAGTCCTTCTCCAATGAAAATCTGGAGTGAAAGGCTGATCCTTTCACCCAATACTTCCCCTCCAAAATCTGTTAATCCCTTACAACAATTATGCACCAAGAAAAACGTTGTCTAAGAGAGGGACTGCGCTGCCAATGATGGAATGTGGTTTTCCTGATGCCAAATATGATGGGATCTACTCATAAACCCCCTTTGCTAATCTCCCAATGGATGGAACATCTCTCCACTTTAAAACTAGCTCTGGATGGTGTGTGGAAACCTCCCCAGCAACACCTAGCAACACTGCATAATATCTGCTGTAGAAACTACGTTGATGTAGATGGCTAAAGCTATGGCCCGAATGCCTAAATATGGGGAATGGAGTGCAATCCTTCATGAGCTACTAAATAAGGAAAGGAAATCCTCAACAGGACTCCCTCGTGCCCGAGGGCAGTGCAGCTCTGCTGAAAAGCAAGAGGCAGCAACAAGTCTTCAAGACTCAAATCTAAAATGATAAAAAATAGTCTCAATGGCTGCCTTGCTCCTCTTTTAAACAAGTGAGCCTCTCTCCATGGACCCTAATTCTTATTAGGGTTTCCTCTCATCTAGAAACTCCCTCCCTATGTTTTCCACTTATGCTTTCCAACTCAGGCCAACACAGTTTGACTTGGTCAACCTTGGCCAAGCATGTATGCAAAAACCTCCTTTCACACATGGAGGTGTGAAATCTAGCTCCAAATAAGATCCTCTTTCATACTTAGAGGATTTTTATTCTCTAATTATGCAAAGAATGGGTCCCCTACCCATTTTATTAATCTCTTTAACAAAAATTAATGTTCCATAAAATTTGGAACATTACAAGGTTCTCCATTCAAAGGAGAACCAAAACAAAGGACCTCTTAGTGATGATGTCTGAAAAGACTTGAGAAGAAGGAAGCTTTGCTTCACATGCTAAGAAATATGGGCACCAGGGCATTGATATGTAGCAGGGAAGGCACACTATATAGAGGTATTCTCTGATATTGAGGAGGAGGAAGATGAGGAGCCAGAAAGGGGAAAAAACACTATGATAGAAATAGAGAATCCACCACCACCAGGAGGTGGGAATCGAGCATTTTATCCATTTGGAGGGGCCCTTGCATCTTTGTAGGGACTACAAAAGTATCTGACTTTGAGAGTCCGAGGTACCATTCAGGATTAGAGAGTATCAACGTTGATTGAAAGTGGGGCTACCCAAAACTTTATTGATGCTCAGTTAAAGAAGATGAGAGAAATACCCACTGATGATTTTGAGGGATTTTCAGTTTTGGTTCCAGGAGCTAGAACCATGGAGTGAATTAAGTATGTTCCAGCATTATCTGTCACCATGGGAACATACACCTTGACTGATCACTTCTTTATGGTTGATATTCCTGACACCAATGTGATATTAGGTGTGTAGTGGTTGATTACTTTGGGGAAGGAAACCACACATTGGGAGACCTTGCAGATGGAGTGGGTTGATAAGAAGAATGGTAGGCATCAAGTGCTCAGGGGCATGCACACTTATCCCCCTCACATAGCTTCTGCACACAAGATAGATCCTGATTTTCATAGTGGGAGCAAGGACACAACAATCCACTTAGTAATGCAGTTGACTTTGGCCCATGATGCAGTATTATTTGGAGGCATTCCACCAGGAAGGCCCCCAGACCAGGAGTTGGTTAGAGAGTTCTCACAACAAGCTGCACCACTCATAGATTCAGATGAGGTGAGGACCCTGGCTGAACTTAGCACAATGTAGAGAGTCTTTGGTAGGCTCAAGGAGGAGAGGGACATTCTTCCGGTATTAGTATTACCAACTCTCATGAAGAATCTTTCACTGAGAGGAGATTTTTTAGAGATGGATGATGGCACCATCATGGTTGATCTGAAAATGAAATTATTTTTCTTGCTGTTCAAAGTATTCATTTCCATTAAATTAAGTGTGCAAAGTGTTTGGATAGTCTTGCAAGTGAAACAAAGTGTTTTTGATAACTGTTTATGAATTTTGGTGTGAGGGAGTGTTTTTTTAATTTATTGTTTAACAAATTTAATCTGAATAACATAGCAGAATAACTTCACCATAAACACACAACAACATGATGAGGCAGTTCACCCCTCGTGGGCTACATCTGTCGGGTCCAAGGCTCCCAATGGGCATGTCCTTGATATAATATGGTGCTCAAATTGGTAATACAGTGAGAAAAAGGCCTAAACAGACCAAACCAGCTGTGAAAATGAATTCATAACACAGAAAGAAGCTAATAATGACTCTTCTTTCACCTAAAATAGTGAAGTGTAGTCCAATTCAGCTCCATTTCCCTCAAGGCCCTAATGGCTCCCCAAGCTTCTTTGAAGTAAAATTGGCTGAAATATACTTATGATGGCTCAACAACCTATTCCAATGGCTCTAGAATGCTAAGAATACCCAAAATAATAAAAAAAATTCACTCCAAAAGGTTCAGTAATGTGAAAGTTATGACCAACAGAATTTTTGTCCAATCTGCCCTAAAAAAACTCCACCAACTCTGGAGTAACTGCAGATAGGCCTGCTAACTATGGCACTGGCACCTAAAAAGGAAGACTCTACCCAATATTTTGAAACCATTAGTTTTAAAATTTATTTTTAGGTGGGTGGGGTCACATGGACCACCCCCAACCCGCCGACATAACCATTGAGGTAACAGTTTAAAAAATGTGGCATTAAACTTAACGTAACCTCCACCTTAATCCATGTGAACACATTGTTTTAACTGCAACCGTCGGTGGTTATGCGTTACCCGCCAGTGCTAGGCCTGAGGTTTCGAGCTTGTGGTCCCATGTATAGGGGGTTGGCCCTTAGGGGCTGGCCCCCTTTCCGTTCCAACCAAACCTTAATTAAACTTTATATAATAAATTTGACCTTGGTAGGTTAAGAACCATAGTTCGGGTGGGCCGGTCGGGCCTGTGGGCTAGCGGCCACCTGACACAAGGTTGAACCCAGTTAGGTGCCAAAAAAAAATTACAACTACGATTTCATCCAATCCTGGGGCCACGTGGTAGATGCTGATTGGCCCAAAAAAAATAGTCATAAAAATCCTCCAATCCGCAAATGCCAAGTGTCGAGCCATGATAGGTTGTTGAAGGAATATTCCATGGAATATTTTGTGGAATATTCCCTGAATATTCAGTGGAATGTTCTTTTTTAATATTTTTTTAATCAAAGTCAACCCTGGTCAAACTGGTCTTTTGAAGGAAATTATGAATTTTCAAACTTGAATAACTTTCACATACAGTGTCAGATTTGAGTGATGTTCATGGCATCAGGATCGTATTGAATAGGCCTATCCAGTCATTCTAGTTTCAACCAATTCTGCGCAGTTCCAATTTTGAGCATTTTCTTCACTTAAGACATGATCACCTGATCGCACCTCCCCATTGGGAAGCTTTTGGACCCAAAACGCCTTCAATTACCTATAAGAAGGTGAGGGTATAGGTCCCTCACCTTTTCCACATCAATCCACTTTTCCTTACTCGATTTTCTGCCTTTAAGACCAACCGAAACATAATCAACATTTCCCCTCCTTGAAGTACGTGTCCTTCTGTCAAGGATAGCATCCTCTTTCAACTCATCCAAAAATTCTAGTGAGAAATCCTCTATTGATGGTAGCTGAATGTCACTTTAATAATCATCAATTAAAGGAGGTTCATACAAACGTAAATTTTCCACATCCACAACGGAATACATTTGCATGTATGAAGGAAAATCTAATTGAAAAGCATTATTTCCAACTTTTTTTAAGGATCTTGAATGGAACATAACGAATAGGCTTCAACTTTTTACCTTCTCCTTGCATTATTTCCTTACTAATATGAAACCATACCTCATCCCCTTTTTGAAACTTATGATCAATTTTGTGCTTATCATGCCTCTCCTTGTACTTGCCTTGAATTTTTTCAAGCTGTTCTTGAACTTGCCGATGTATGAGCTTAATTATTTCAATGAACATGTGAGCTTTGTTAATGTCACTATGACCATCAATGGCCACATCCTTCTCAAGAATGAAATCTAAAGGTGAATTAAGAAAATACCCAAAACAAGCTTCAAAAGTCAAAGTACTTGTAGAAGAGTGCTTGGCTCGGTTGTAAGTATGTTGAATGTAATGAAAATGCTCATCCCAAAGCTTGGGATGCTTGCTGCAATAACCTCTCAAAATATGTACAATGGTTCTGTTCACTACCTCTGTTTGTCCATCTGTTTGTAGATGGAGAGAAATACTCTTCTTCAACTTCGTGTCCATCATCTTCCATAAATTGGACCAAAAATTCCCCACAAATATAGAATCCCTGTCACTAACAGTAGAAGTAGGCAAGCCATAATGAACCCATACATGTTGAAAATATAAATCAGTAGTTTGTTTAGCAGTTATATTTTTCTTACATGGCATAAGAATACACATCTTGCTGAAATGATCAACTACTACATAAAGGTAATCATGCTACTTTCTAGATAATGGTAGCCCTCCAACAAAATCCATAGAAACACTTTCCCAGGGTCTAGAAGGTATCAGAAATGGCGTATATAAACCAAGCTTCCTATTTCTAGGCTTTCTTATATCACATAATGAACAACCTCTAATGAAACGTGAAACACTATCTAGCATGCGAGGCCAATAACAATACCTCTGTAAATGTGCCAACGTTTTTCTTACCCCGAAATGTCCAGCTATGAGAGAAGAATGAGATTCTCTCATGATGCTTAGTCTCTCCCCCTGTGGTATACATAACTTGCCCATATGAAAGAGCAAATTATTATGCAAATGGTAATCATTCTCCTCAACATGATTCCATTCACTCAAGTTAGCATACACATCCTTAAAATCAACATCTGATGCATATTGTTCTATGTAGCTCTCATGTACAATAGAATAATTCTTAAGCAAAGTATTAGCACAAATAATAGGCCTTGAAAGCATATCAGAAACCTTATTGTAAATAACTTTCTTGTACCTTATTACCAAGTGAAATTGTTGTAGGAAGCCCATCCATATGAAATGTCATGACTGTTGCAATTTACTTTGTGATTGAAAGTACTCTAAAGGCTGATGGTCGGTATGAACAATTGTTTCTTTTCACATCAAATAGTGTTTCCATTTTTTGACACTTTGTACCAATGTATAAAAATCTTTATCATATGTAGGATAATTCACAAAAACACCATTAAATGTCTCAGAATGAAATTCAACAGGCTTACCATGCTGTAAGAGAACTAAACCCATGGCGTAATCACTAGCATCTGTCTGAATCTCGAATGGCTGTCTCAAGTCTGGCAATGCAAGGAATGGAGCTGAACTTATCTTCTCTTTCAAAGATTCAAAAACTTTCTGTTTCTTGCCTCCCCATTGGAAATCACGCTTCACACTAGTCACTGCATGCATAGGAGCTACTATGGCAGAGAAGTTAGAAATAAACTTCCTCCAATACTGAGTTGCACCCAAAACATTTCTTACCTCTGTAATGGATTTGGGAGTAGGCCAATTCACAATGGCTTCTACTTTGGAAGGATCAATTCTCAAAGTGCCTCCTCCTACTATGTGTCCCAAATAAACCAAAGAAGTCTTTCCAAATTCACACTTTGACATTTTAAGAAATAACTGATTTTTCTTCAAAATATCAAGTACTTTCTTAACATGCATGACATGCTCTTCTCTAGTCTTGCTGAAAATTAAGATGTCATCTAAGTAGAAAATAATGAAATCATCAAGAAAATGACATAAGACATCATCCATTACCCGCATGAAAGTTGCAAGTGCATTTCATAAGCCAAACGACATAACAAGCCACTCAAAAAGTCCCTGTTTGGTTTTAAATGTTGTCTTCCAAATGTCACTTTATTTAATTATAACTTGATGATTACCACTACGTAAGTCTAACTTAGTGAAATATCTAGCATATTTCAGCTGATCCAACAAATAATCTATCCTTGGAAGTGGGTAACAATTCTTTACCGTTATTTTGTTCAATGCCCTGAAGTCCGCACACATGCGCCAAGTTCCATCTTTCTTTGGAATCAACACTATCGGTGACGCACATGGCGAAGTGCTTGGTATTATGAATCCTTTGTCCAACAAGTCTTTAATTTGCCTCTTAATTTCAGCATTCTCCATGATAGACAAGTGGTACATGCCGATATTAGGAAGAGGACAATGTTGATGTAAATGGATCTCATTCTGAATCTCCCTTTTAGGAGGTCAACCTGTCGGTTACTGAAACATATCATGATGTGCATCAAATACATCATATAAATCTGATTTAAGCTTGGAATGACAATTTTCAAAAGATTCATGATTCATATCAACCTTGGGCTTAACCATAAGAAGTACAAAACGCTTACTAGAATTTACTAGCCTTTTTAACTGTCCCGCATTTACCATCGCTATATTTGTCTTCTTGCGATGTGCTATGAAAATGAACTCCATGCCATATTTAAAGAGATGATATTTATTTTCATGGTGATGGAAGATCACTTTCCTTTCAAATAAGTAAGGACTTCCCAAAACAATTCCTGATATATCAAGCGACACCACATCAAGTTCAACTATGTCAATAAAGTGTGCAATTACGGAGAATCGCAATATGCACTTTCTTGAGACTTGTAAGTTTGCATCCTTGCATATCCACCCAAGCATGGAAAATTTTAGGGGCTAATATTCGCAGGTGGGCTAATTTTCCATGGTTTTTCCAAAAAAAAGATTCGCCAATTTCCATTTTTTTAAAAAATATTCGCCTAAATTTTACAATATAAAATTATTTTACATTAAAAATCGCCAACATTATATAGACAATATATATATATCATTATAAATTTTACTAATTTTACAAATACATCAATAAATTTTTTATAGTTTGCATATTAGGGACTGGTGAGATTCGCTAAATTTTTAAACTTCAAGATAATTTTCCATAAAATTTTCCCTACACCCAAGTGGATAAGGATTTGGTTGTGGAATGGTCTCAAGTTTTAGCTGTTTGACCAAGTCTTCTGAGATGTGATTTTCTTGTGACCCACTATCAAACAGTGTGTTAATTTTAGTATGTTTTGAGACTACCCTCACATGGAACAATTCAATTATTTCTTCCTCATTGGGAGCTTGTACATGACAGTTTGAAGAACTAGTGCTTGCTTTAGTTTTAGTTTCCTTTGCCTTCATACTTTTCAAACCCATGGCTGCAATTTTGGTTTCATCCCCTAAATCATCACCTAAATCTTGAGGTGTAGTTGTAGTAGCTCCAATTTTCTTCTTTCCCTTGTTTTTGTTAAACTGATTTCTTTTTTCAGGATGTAGTTTCCAACATTTTTTCTCTTCATGGCCCTCTCTTGAACAATGTTTACAAATGAATTTTTCACCCTCTTGTTTGATAGATGCATTCTTTTTTCGTTTTCCCTTAAAGGTTTTATCTTTTTTCTTCCCTTTTAAAGGCTTGTTTCTACCCTCATCAAAAGTGTTTTTCCCTCTAGCCTCTAGATGCATAGCTTGTACACAAACTTCATCTAGAATAGTAGGATTAAACATAAGGATAGTATGTTTAAGGTAAATGTGCAAATCACCTATATATTTCAGCAAAGTATCTTGACTTTGTAAGTATACCCCTAATAAGAGCGCTCTTCTCCTAAATTCCTAGGTATAGTCTCGCACATTCTGTCCCTTAAGCTGTCTAAAGATTTTCCAATTCATTATAGCCTTTTGTAGATGAGCTAAAGGATAAAATTTCTTCTTGATTGCAGTAATAAATTCAGTCCATGATAAATTAATCTTACCATGTTTCTTGATTTCATCCTTGTTCTTGGCTTCCCACCATACCAATGATGCTCCACCCATTCTTAGAGAGGCTAGTTTTATCTTGGTGTCGTCATCATGAAGGATTTCAATCCTTAAATAAAATTCCAATTGTCTGATCCAATTGTCTAGTTTCTCTGCATTGACTTCACCGTTAAACATGGGCAATTCAAATTTGACATCAAGCTTTAAAAAAGGATTTTTACCAGTGGTTTTCGACTTATGAGATTGATTTACCGAAGTTGAGGAAGACGATGTAGAGGAAGAGAATGAAGATGGAGATGGTGGATCACCATTTCCTCCATGTCCTTTCTTATACTGATCATTACTCTTCTTTCCTCCCGAGGAACCCTCTCCTTCTTTTTGGCTTTTAGACCCTTCTCCAGAAATCCTATCATTTCTTTCTTGATAGAGGATCTTTACCATTTCAGTCATATACAAGAAAGTTTTCCGGAATACTTGTTCTTCTTCCTTGGGATCCATCTCTTCAGGACCTTCTCCTTCTCTTGAAGACATGCTTGAAGCTATTTCTAGGGCTCTTGGAGGTGCTTCTCTCACCCTTGTTGGTTGTGGATTAGTTTGTGCACTAACCAAGTTTCCTTCACCTCTCTTGAGTTTTAGCCTAGTAAGCATCAAAACTTGCAAACAAATGACTTAATATTTGCACAAAACAAATGATGTGTAAAAAATCTAGCTTCTAAGGCTCTAACCCTGAGCTTTGATACCAACTTATTTGAAAATGAAAGTATTTGTCTTGTTGTTCAAAGTATTCATTTCCATTAAATTAAGTGTGCAAAGTGTTTGGATAGTCTTGCAACTGAAACAAAGTGTTTTTGATAATTGTTTATGAATTTTGGTGTGAGGGAGTGTTGTTTTAATTTATTGTTTAACAACTTTAATCTGAATAATTCAGTAGAATAAATTCAGCACAAATACACAGCAACATGATGAGGTAGTTCACCACTCCTAGGCTACATCTGCCGAGTCCAAGGCTCCCAATGGGCATGTCCTAGATATATTATGATGCTCAAATAGGTAATAAAGTGAGAAAAAGGCCTAAAAAGACCAAAATAGCTGTGAAAATGAATTCAAAACACAGAAAGAAGCTAAGAATGACTCTGATTTCACCTAAAACAGTGAAGTGTAGTCTAATGCAGCTCCATTTCCCTCAAGGCCCTGATGGCTCCCCAAGTTTATCTGAAGTAAAAATGGCTGAAAGACACTTATGATGGATCTGAAACTTGTTCTAATGGCTCCATAATGTTGAGAGTATCCTAAATAATAAAAAAATTCACTCGAAAAGGTTCAGTAATGTGAAAGTTATGACCAACAGAAGTTTTGTCCAATCTACCCTAAAAAAACTCCACCAACTCTGGAGTAACTGTAGATAAGCCCACTAACTATGGAACTGGCACCTAAAAAGGTGGACTCCACCCAATATATCAGAACCATTAGTTTTAACATTTATTATTAGGTGGGCAGGGTCACATGGACCACCGCCCAACCCGTCGACTTAACCGTTGACGTAACGGTTTAAAAACTATGGCGTTAAACTTCATGTAACCTCCGCCTTAATCCATGTGAACACATTGTTTTAACTGCAACTGTCAGTGGTTATGCATTACCTGCTGGTGCTAGGCTTGAGGTTCCAAGCCTGTGGTCCCATGTATAGGGGGTTGGCCCCCTTTCCACTCCAACCAAACCTTAATTAAACTTTATATAAGCAATGTGACCTTGGTAGGTTAAGAACCATAGTGCGGGCGGGCCGGTTGGGCCTGTGGGCTGGCGGCCACTCGACCAAGGGGCGAATCTGATTAGGTGCCAAAAAAAATTTACAATTGTGATTTCATCCAGTCTTGGGGCCACGTGGTGGCCTCCGAGCCTGCCACGTGGCAGATGCTGATTGGCCCAAAACAAAGTCATAAAAATCCTCCAATCCGCAAATGACAAGTGTCGAGCCATGATAAGGTGTTGAAGGAATATTCCCAAAATATTCTGTGGAATATTATTTTTTTAATATTTTTTAATAAAAGTCAACCCTGGTCAAACTGGTCTTTTAAAGGAAATTTTGAATTTTCAAACTTGAATAACTTTCACATACAATGTCAGATTTGAGTGCCATTAATGGCATCAGGATTATATTGACAAGGCCTATCCATTCATTCTAGTTTCAACCAATTCTGAGAAGTTCCAAATTTGAGCATTTTCTTCACTTAGGACATGATCACCTGATCAATGGTGCAAAGGGGCTACTCCATGGCCTTTGAGAACTAGAATATGCTTCCACATAGGGAGGAATATTCCATATATGGAAGAGGGTTTTTGGAACTCATGCATACATTGGCCAAACTCAAAAGGTTTTTGGTGGGTGATAGCTTCCAAGTGAGGGTTAAACTCCATAAAATTCAACCCCTACTTGAGCAGGAGCAACTACAAAGGAGGGAGGATAACAATATTCTGGAATTTGACTTTGGCATTAATCATGTCAAAGAGGAGGGCAGTAAAATGACAGGTGCTTTTCCACAAATACCAACAATGTTGTCATTGTTGGGTATAGAACCTTATAGGAAATCCCAGCTGTTGGTGGAATATTCCAAGGATCACTTCACATGTGAAGTGCTTGATGGACAGGTGGTAGATGAGAAGTATATAGTGGTGGATCGATTAATCTATTATCATAATAGGATATTCTTGGCTAGAGACTCTAAGCTCAAGAAGAAGATTCTACATGCAGCACATGAAGCACTCCTTTCCGGTCACACAGATTTCATGGGGGAATATCAAACCATTAAGGAGGTATTCTCTTGGGAGGGTCTCAAAGAGGATGTGCACCAACATATCAGGAAGTGTATGGTTTGTTTGAATATTGAGGAGGAAAACAAGCACCTTGCAAGGTTTTCATATCCACTCCCCTTTCCGATAGAGATGTGTGAAGGCTCATATATGAACCTCTTCACCAGCTTGCCAAAGGTATGTGGTAAGGATTGTGTTTTTGTGCATAATAAATAAATAACCAAGTACTTGAATTAGTTTTCCATTCATTTACAGTACATTGCTCCATAAAGAGGAAATCCTTTATTTATACTTCATGGTGTACTTGGGGCCATAATCAGTGATGGTAATGGCCACTCCCTAGGAGGATTTGGGGAAATTATAACTTATTAAGGGTGTGCTCAGTTGACACCAAATTCCCTCTACTAATTCCAGGCATGTGAGAGGATAGTGGCAACAAGAAAGTGGTTTGAAACCAACTTATCACATCATGTTTTGAGGCAGCAAGGAGCAGAACTATGTTGGCTCCCCTTGAGGGACCCTTATCATCCTCTGGTATTTAATATGGCAGTTAATGTATCTTTTATTTTGATCCCATATGTTGATGATGTTTTTATCATTATTGTTGGCATGGTTGGAGGTAAGGCACATGGTTTGGGACTGTTCATTGGGAGTGAGATCTCCAACACTTCTTATGCCCCAAGCTTCAATGAGAACATTCGATAGTATGTGGTTACTACCATAGATCTCTTACTTCCTTATGATGTGAGCCATTTGGCTAACTTGAACACTTGGGAGGAGCAGCTAAGGGGTAGAATGATTGGAGGACACTTGGTTCAGTTAGTTATCTTATCATATGTGGGTACCACAAGGGGAGGAGGAGAAGTTTTGCAGCATTCACCTTTACAGTTGCTTGAGGACAAGCAACATTTGGGAGGGGAGGAATGTAATATTCTTAATTAGCTTTCAGCTGGTTGGAATATTAAAATTTTCTTTTGTCATTTAGATAGATGAATAAGAGGGTAGGGAGACCCATAAATCTTCTTAGTAGGAAAAAAACCACTTCTAATTTGGATGAGGATACTCATATTAGCTAGATAAACCACCTACATGTGTGAATATAGGTTGAAGCATGTGGATGGAGTCAAATTTGACCAAATCAACATCACTGGTATGGAGGGAGTGGATAGTTAATGAGGGACAGTGCGGTGTTTGTGGGAGGAAGTCTCCATGAGAGTAGTGACTTTAATGTGTGGGGCCCAAGGTGAGGAAGCTCACAAAGAAATAAGGAAGGGAATGGAAGCCATATAGGGCATTCTAATTATTTCTTATGTTTGGTCTTTTATGAATTCTTCCATGCTTCAGCTATTTAGTGGAGTTTGTTGTGTTGTTTAGCACAAGGGTGTTCCCGAGCGGGAATCCCACCCTCATCCTCGGGGGGATTTGAGTGCCCACTTATAAGAGGTTTATTGTGATGTATTTCCACCATACGAAATCAAGCCAAGCTTCAACCATTATCCACAATGCAGTCTCCTCCGGGGTTGTGTTGTTTTGCAGGGAAGACATAGCGGATGATTGATAGGATCAGTTTCTAAGCTTGTTTTCTAGTGGAGGGAGCATCCCTTCACCTGGGAGGTTAGAAAGGAGGATCCTTGAGCATCATTTTGTCTTTTGGCATCAGGGAAAGCTGTTGTCATCACCTACTATGCAATTTCCCTCATAAACTGTGTTTTTTTATTGTGCAGTTGCAGTGGAAGGCTCAGTGCCCCATTTGATGAGCTAGATTTTTAGTGAAGGGAGCGGCCCTTCATCCAAGAGATCTATTGGAGGAGTTACATTTATTTCTACATTATATTACCACGTCCTATCAGTAATCTAGTTGCAGAGCTTACTCATCCCTAGGGCTGCTAATCAGGAGATCATATCCATTGTTCAAAAATCCTTAAAAATGAAAGTGGTCAAAAGTTTTTGCAACCTGAGCGAATGAAACGATATCATCATTATGATTCTAGTGCTACAAACAGTTCAAAAAATAGAGGTCTTATGAAGAAGTTATGAAGGTTTGAAAATCCCAGTAAACTCCAAAAAATAACATTTTGACTAAGTTTGACTTAGCATAAAATTTTTCAAAAAAAAATATTTTTTCAAAAATATATTTTATCATATCAATGTTTTCGGGCCAATGAGCGGGTGCCACCTGGCCAGCCCAGAGGCTGCCATGTGACCCCAGGTCGGAGGTCGAAAAGTGGTGTAAAATGTTTTTGGTCTCCGTCGGGTTCGAACACCTAACCACCAGACTGCACACACAAAGCTCAAACCAGCCCACCTACCATTTGGCTCTTAACCTCATAAACATCCTCTTCAATTTATGGTTTACAAATTTTAATTATGGGGGTTGGGGAGGCCAGCCCCCCACCATACATCCATACATTCAGAACCAGGACCTTATGCAACCGGTGGTTAGTCCGACCATCACCTCCGGTGGACGTTCACATGTAGAATTTTCGGAATTTAATTTAACTTCCAGTCTACCCGACGGTTCCACTGGCAGACCTCCAGAATCAGCAGGAAGTGCCATTTTAGTTGGGTTAACTGGAGTTCCTCTAGTTTTGGATGAGATTTCTTAGGAGTGATTGGGAAAATTATTGTTTGAGTCATAACTCTTTGAGACTTCGACGATTTTTTAGGAATGAATAGTCATTTTTGGATAATTTTGACATTTTGAACACATTGGTAGAGGTTTCAGAGCCATAAAAGGTCATATTGTGTAGTTTTTTCTTCAAGAGAGGTCAAGGAGCCACTAGGGCGACTAGGGTGTTTTCATTGTATTGAGCATCCGTTGTCTGTTTTCTCCAAATGAATAGTCATTGCTAACTAATTCAAGCATTATGAATCTATTTATACAGAGAGAATAGAAATTTCAGGATTTTTATCACATGCACTTACCATTTTTGATAAATAAGATATGAGGGACATGCCATTGGGAGCTGGACCAACAAATGTAGCCCAGGAGGGGTGAAATGCTTCATCAATTTGCTGAGTATTGTCATATGTGATGCTTTATTCTCTGTCATTTAATGATGAATAGTTTTATACAAGCTAATTCACATGATTTAACCTCACATAGAAATCTGTTTAACTAATTTAAAACCATTGTTTAACCTGCAAACTTCAATGAACCTTATGCACACATTTTAATTATTATTTGGATACTCAGCACAAAAAAACTAATACATTCCATTCATATCAAGTTGGTATCAGAGCTTGAGTTAAGCTAGATTATTTTATTTGTTTAATCGTTGTGAAAATATTTGTTTAATATTTTTCAAGAGTTTTAATGCTTAATAGGCTGAAGCTTAAGAGAGGAGAAAGTTAATTGGTGAAAGTTCAAAGTAATCCTTAGCCAAGGAGGGAAAGAGTGCCATTATCTCCACCTTCAGTTTCACCTCAGAGAGAAGCAGAAGAATCCATATGAATGACTTCAAGGGAGGAATACATCCATGAAGAAGTTAATCCCAAGGAGGAAGAAAGAGTGTTTTGAAAAGCATTTCTTGAGTTAACTGAAATGGTGAGAGTCCTTTATCAAGAAAGGAATGAAATACTAGGAGAAGGATACAAACTTCACAAGGAAGGGAAAGGATCGTCAGGAGGCCACAATGATGAAGATAAATAAAAGAAGGGAAATGGAGGAAATGGAGATAGTGGAAATTCACCATCATCATCCTCATCGTCATCTTCATCATCCTCTACTTCATCTTCAGTACATCAGCCATGCAAGTCAAAGAACACTTCCTAATCCATTTCTAAAACTTGATGTTAAGTTTGAACTGCCAATTTTTGATGGTGAAGTTAATGAAAAAAAGATATATATTTGGATTAGGCAATTAGGGGTGTATTTGAGAATTCAAAATTTTCATGACGATGACACCAAAATCCAACTAGCTTCATTGAGAATGGAAGGTGCAACTCTTGTTTTGTGGGAAGCCAAAACAAAGGATAAGATCAAGAAATATGGTAATATTGTTTTATCATGGACTGATCTCATTTCTGCAATAAAACAACAGTTTTATCCATTAGCTCACATGCAGAAAGCCATAATGGACTGGAAAAATTTTAAATAATTGAAACGAAAAAATGTACAAGTGTATACTCAAGAATTTAGAAGAAGAGCTCTTTTACTAGGAGTATATTTTCATAGCCAAGACACTTTGCTCAAGTATATAGGACGTTTACATACCTACCTAAGACATACAATTCTCATGTTTAACCCTACAAGCCTAGATGAGGTTTGTGTTCAAGCCATACATTTAGAGGCAAGGGGAAAACAAAACTTAGATGTGAATGAGGAAAGTGAGTTTAAAGGAAAATGGTAGAAAAAACGAAATGCAAATACTAAAAAAGAGAAGGGAAAATTATTTTGCAAACAATGTTCCAAAACTAGCCATGATGAGGACCATTGTTGGAAACTTCATCCAGAGATTAAACCAGAAAGTTTTAAAGCCAAAGAGAAAGCCATGGAGAAAGGCAAGAGAGTTGCAATAGTTGAATAAGACCTAGGGTCAGATTCATGAGATGAAACACAAATAATATCTATGGGAATAAAGAACATAAAGGGGAAAGAGAATGAAACTAAACCCAGTTCTAGTATTTCTAACTGCCACATAGAAGCTCCAAGTGAAGAAAAGAGAATTGAACTGTTTATGTGAGGATCATTTCCAAACATACCAATTTTGACACATTCTTTGATAGTGGGTCGCAAGAAAATTTAATCTCTGAAGACTTAGTCAAGAAAATTAATCTTGAGACCATTCCATAGCTAAAACCATATCCACCTGGTTGGATTTGTAAGGATGCAAATTTATAGGTTTCAAAGAAGTGCATGTTGTGCTTTGCAATAACTGCACATTTCATTGAAACAGTTGAATTAATGTTGTTCTTCTTGATATAACAGGTATGGTGTTGAGCAGTCCTTACTTGTATGAAAGGAAAGCTACCTTCCATTTCCATGAGAAAAAATACCATTTATTCAAAGATGGAAAGGAGTACATTGTGAGAGCTCATAAAAAAAAACTAGACACTTATTTAGTTAATGCAAGGTAGATGAAGAGGCTCATCAATGAAAGCCAAAACTTGACATTGATTACGATTAAGAGAAGAGAAGTTTTACATAATCATTTTCATGCAAATAATGATGAATATAATGATTTGTTTCAGTTTGAAAGCGGGTTGTCTTTGAAAGAAGATGACAAACAGTTGCAATAGTCGAATTTGGTGTCGAACGGAGCTGAAAAAAAGTGACAGTGCAAGAAGTTGCAATGGTACAAGAGAGAGAAAAGAAACTTAGAAATGGAGGCACAGGATTCAAAAATTTTCAGTGATGGTTTTAGAAAGGCATGGTACAATGGTGAAGAAACTTGGTCAGGAATAAACACAAGTTCAAGGCTAAATCAGGAAAAAATCACCATAAGGACAGGATGGAGGGTGAGGGTAATTTTAAGTTTCCTTTGATTATAGACCAAAGTAGAAACATAATGTTTACCAAAAAGTTAAGTTTTTGTTCTGCAAGTTCAGTAAATGTGCAGCATGACAATGTCAAAAACAACAATGGTTGGTCAATGGAATTAAGGAAAAATTTGTTGTTACATGAAAAGCTCCAATTAATGAAATTAGGGAAATTTATGTGGATTAATATTGGAATAGTGGGGACACAGTTTCCTCATCTTCATGTTCAGTAGTCCAGAGATATTTTGGGGTCCAAAAGCTTCCCAGTGGGGAGGTGTGATCATGAGATCATGTCCATTGTTAAAAAATGCTAAAAAATGAAAGTGCTCGAGAGTGTTTGCAACCTGAGAGAACATAAATATCTCGTCACTGTGATTTTGGCACCGCAAATGGTTCGCAAAACATAGGTTGTATTAAAAAGTTATGAATGTTTGAAAAGGCCACTAAACTCCAAAAAAATGACATTTTGACTAAGATTGACTTAGCATAAAAACTTTCAAAAAAAATATTTTTTATTATATTAATGTTTTTGGGCCAATGAGTGGGTGCCATGTGGCTAGCTCGGAGGCTTCCATGTGGCCCCAGGCCGGAGGTTGAAAGGTGGTGTAAATTTTTTTGGCCTTCGTCGGGTTCGAACACCTGACCACCGAACTACATGCACAAAGCTCCAACCAGCCTGCCTACCGTTTGGTTCTTAACCTCATACATTTCTACTTAAATTTATGGTTTACGCATTTTAAGTTATGGGGTTGGGGAGGCCAACCCCCCACCATACATCCACGCATTCAGAACCATGACCTTACGCAACTGGTGGTTAGTCCAACCGTAACCTCCAACAGATGTTCACATGCATAATTTTTGGCATTTAATTTAATTACTAGTCTATCTGGCAGTTCCACTGGCAAACCTCCAGAATCGGTGGGAAGTGCCATTTTAGTTGTGTTAACTGGATTTCCTCCAATTTTGAAGGAGCCTTCTTAGGAGTGATTGGGAAAATTACTGTTTGGGTCATAACTCTTGGAGATTTCCACCATTTTTTAGGAATGAATAGTAATTTTTGGATAATTCCGACATTCCAAACACATTGGAAGAGGATTTAGAGCCATCAAAGGTCATATTGTGTAGGTTGTGCTTCAGGAAAGGTCAAGGAGCCACTAGGGCCACTAGGGTGTTTTCAGTGTATTGAGTGTCCATTCTGTTTTTTCTGCAAATGAATAGTCATTCCTAACTATTTCAAGAATTTTGAAGTTTTTTTTACAGAGAGAACAACCATTTGAGGCTTTTTATCACATGTACATACAATTTATGAGCAATAAGATATGAGGGACATGCCAATGGGAGCTGGACCAACAGATGTAGCCCAGGAGGGGTGAACTACTTCATAAATTTTCTGAGTATTGTCATATGTGATGCCTTATTCTCTATCATTTACTACTGAACATTGTTATACAAGCTAATTTACATGATTTAACCTCACACAAAAATCTGTTTAACTAAGTTAAAACCATTTTTTTAACCTGTAAACTTCGGTGAACCTTATGCACACATTTTAATTAATGTTTCGATACTTATCACAACAAAACTAATACATTCCATTCAGATCAGCTGCATTTCATCATTTTATATTTTTTGTATTTTCGAAAATCGTTTCTCGGTTCTCTTGGAAATGTGCTTGGGAGCCTAGATTTATATTCCTGACACTTTTTGAGCCATATATGAGGAGATCTACATCATTTTATTTTCCAGTGACAGTTATACCCACTAGGATTCCGCTGTATTGGTCATCCATGATTTTGTATAGCAGCAACATTTCATGATTAAGGCTGTTTTTTCATTGGAGGATTGTTTTCCTTGCTTGAATGATTTTCTCCTCAAGATATAGTACCTATTTTCGACTGATATTCATAATAAGATGGTTCTTACATTTTCACATGTTTAATGTGTTTATATTCACTACTATTTCTAGTTTTATGTTCCATATTTTTTCTCTTCATATTTTGGATTATTACACCATGGAGCAACATGTGTTGAATATTCCATCGGTTGGTGCTAATGTTGTATTAGGAGTCCAATGGTTACAATATTTGGGGACAACGAATTTTATTTTTCAATACATTTTCTTAAAAAAAATTTTGGAAGGAAAGGAATTTGAATTAAGCGGTATCGAAGAGAAGTCAAGAACGATAATTATCTTTAATGGCATGAAACATATTCTGAAGAAACAACAATGAGGTGTAATTGCACAGTTATTCTCACTAGATATTAAAGCATCAAAATTGTCTATTTCTCCAAATCTCCAAAACATATTGGACACTCATTCGAAGGTATTTGAGACTCCCAAAGGCCTCCCACCTATTCATGATCATGATCATGCTATTCATTTGATTCAAGGAAGTGTTCCTCCAAACATTAGCCGTTCCATATATCTCTATTCCCAAAAGACCAAAATTGAATGTATGGTTGTAGAAATGCTAGAGGCCGGTATAATTCAACCTAGTAAAATTTATTTCTCCGGTCCAGTAATATTGATGCAAAAGAAGGATGGATCATGGTGTGTGTTTCTAGATTATAAGGAGCTCAACAAGTTCACAATTACAGATAAATTTCTCATTAATATCATTGATCAATTTTTGGATGAATAAACCATTAGAAATTTACTTCACCAAGCTATATATTTGTTCAAGATATCTTCAAAATAGAATGAAGACTAAATAAATTCTGAAAACAACATTCAAAACTTATGAGGGTCATTATGAATTTTTCGTGATGCCTTTTGGCCTTACTAATTCACCTTCGAAATTTCAAGGTTTGATGAATTCCATTTTCAAACCCTTCCTTAGAAAATTTGTGTCAATATTTTTTGATGATATACTAATCTAAAACAAGACTTGGAGGGATCAAGTTCAACATGTTGAAAGGGTACTCAAACTATTGGAGGATAAACAATTATATGCAAAAACCAACAAATGTTTTTGTGGAGTATAGGAGGTGGGGCATTTGGGTCATATAGTATCTCATGGGGGTGTTAAGGTATACCCTAACCAAGTAAAAGTCAGTAAAGAATCAAAAATCCCCACAACCATAAATCATATTCAAGGATTTCTTTGGTTGATGAGCTTTTATCGCAAGTTTGCTAATAATTATGGGAGAATAGAACTTATAAAAACATTACTGAATAAAGATGCATTTTCTTGGACTGCAAGAGAAACTAAGGTTTTTGAACATATTAAAGAGGAAATGTGCCAAGCATTGGTTTTAGCTACACTATACTTCACAAAAACTCTTATTTTGGAATTTAGTGCCTTGGGAAATGGAATTGGTATTGTTTCAATGCAATAAGGAAGACCCGTTTGTTTTGAAATTCGTCCAATTAAAGGAAAATATTTACACAAACCTATTTATGAGAAGGAAATGTTGGAAATAGTACATGAACTAAATAAATGATGGCCTTACCTAATGGGAATATAATTCAAGGTAAAAACAAATCATTATTTTCTTAAATACTTTTTGGAACACATATTATATTCAAAAGACCAAAAAAAATGAATAAAAAATATGTTGGGTTATGACTTTGAAATCATCTAGAAAAAAGAGAAGCAAAATGTTGTTGCAAATGCACTCTCAAGAAAGGATGAGGATGTGTAAGAATTTTTTCCTGCCATTTCTATTATCCATCCAATTTAGATAACCGAAGCGAGGGATGAATGGAAGAATGCAGAAGAGGCGTGGAAACACACTCAAAAGTTGCAACAAGATCCTAGTACATTTGATACATTTACTTAGAAAAATGATTTATTATGGTACAAAGATTGCTTATATATTTCTAAGAATCTCCAATGCAAACAAAATATTGTTTTGTAATGTCACACCTCCCCCTTAGGAGGGAACTCAATATTTTTAATAACTTACCACAGGGTCAAGAAGGAGATTTTTTGGGATGGCCTTAAATATGATATTGAGAATTTTGAGGTAGAATATTTGGTTTTCCAAGAAAATAAAGTTGAGACAATTATGACCCCAGGTCTGTTACAAAATTTAGCCATTCCAAGTCAGCATTGGGAGGAGGTCTCAATGCATTTTATCATAGGTTTACCCAAGTCTAAAGGAAATAGTGTCATTATGGTAATAGCTGATAGGCTTACCAGGTATGCACACTTTTGTGCATTATTGCATACTTTTAAATCCAATACAATTGCTACTGCATTTATGGAAACAATTCAAAATATACATGGAAGCCAAAGATTATTTTGAGTGACAAAAATCCCATTTTCACTAAAAAAAATTCAATGGAATTATTCTCTTTTTTTGGTACTCAATTAGCTCATAATGCATCTTATCATCCTCAATATAATTAGAGAATTGACATAGTCAAAAAAAGTTTGGAAGGATGTCTTAATTTCTTTTTCTCTAATAAAAAAACAAAATGGCTGAAGTAATTACCTCTATCTAAATGGTGGCATAGAACGTGCTTCCATGCTGCAGCAAAAACGTCCCCTTTTATGGAACTTCATGGATAGTGTATGGATATCATCCACCATCAATCACATCATCTTTGTAATATTCCAAAATGAAAAAGAAAAGAGTATAAAAAATAAAATGGAAAATGGAGTGATACATCAATGCATAAAATGATAGCATATCATATAGCCATCATATTAAACATTATAGCAGCAAATGTATACAATATTTTGAGGAAAAAGACACTAAAGCTAGGCAAAACAAGCCTCTAGAGACCCAATACATAAAATATGAAGAAAAAATTCTATACAAGAATTTCAGAGGCTAAGACAATGCGGTTTTTGTTGGGGTTTACAACTACTGTAAATGTAAACACATGCATCTTTTGATATGGTGCTTAGAAAATACTGGGATCAAAGATCTAGGCTTTCTAGCACTTTTCCAAGACAACCCAGAAAAGGTTTCCGGAAATACTCAAAATGCAGAATATACAAAATGTGGCCCTAAGGCTAAGTAATGCTCTGCAACTAGAAAACTAGTGGGAGGTGGCTGATATGATGTGAAAAAGGGTGATATCCCTCACAAAATTTCTAGATGAAGGGCCAATCCCCTCACTGGAAAACAGGGTCAAGAACTTGGGTACTTGACCTCCCACTACAACTGCACTCCAAAATTATACAGTTTCTGGAAGAGACAGCACTGTGGCTGAATGTTACTGCTTGGCCTGATGCTGAATGGTGTAATAAAGATCTAAGAACTTCCTCAATAGCCTCCTGGATGAAGGGTATCTCCCTCCACTGGAAAACAAGCTCAGAAATTGCGTCTATTAACCCTCCACTGCTGCTACCCTGCAAAACAACAAAATCCTGAAGGAGATTGCGCTGTGGATGAAGGCTGAAGCTTGGCCTAAAGCCTGATAGTGGAAATTATGCTCTATGAACCTCTCTTGAGTAGGCACTCGAAGTTCCTTGAGGATGAGGGTGGGATTTTCACTCAGAAACACCCTTGTGCTAAACAACACAACAGACTTAGCTAAAGAGATGAAGCGTGCAAAAAGTCATAAAATACCAATACAATATCAATATTATGAATTCCCTCTATGGATTCCATCCTCTTTCTTATATGCTTGGTGAAGTTCCTCACCCTAGGTCCCACTCATTAAATAAGCTACTCTCATGCATACACTTCTCCTCTATGACTGCACTATCCCCATTGACTCTCCACTATCTCCATAACATCGCTATTGATCTGGTAAACTTTGACCCTATCCACATGCTTTGGCCCCTGTTCACACCTCAAGGTGATTTATTCAGTTGATACAATGATCCAGATTCACATGAGAAGTGGTTTTATTCCTACTAAAGAGATTTATGTGTCTCTCTACCCACTTATTCACCTATCTTTTTATCAAAAGAAAATATTAATATTCCAATTAGCTGAAAGATAATTAGGAATATTACATTCCTCCCCTCCCAAATGTTTCTTGTCCTCAAGAAACTACAAGGATGGATACTTCAAAGCCTCCTCTCCTCCTCCTATACCATCCTCATCTTATAATCTCCTCCACTGAACAAGATGCTCTCCAATAAATTTGTCCCCTAGTTGCTCCTCACAAGTGTAAAAGTTAGCCTTTGGTGACAAATCCAAAGGGCTCTCATCATGAAGAAGTGGGATATACATGTAGGAAACTACATGCTATCTAGAGGCCTTCTTGATGCATGAGATCTGAAAAATGTTGGGTACCTCCACCCCCATGAGAAGATCTAATCCTCAGTCTGTCATCTAGATAAAATGAAACACCCTCCAAAATGGTGGCTCATAGGAAAACTCCTCCATCTCTTTCTCTTGCAATATAGATGGGATATATGGCTGAACATGATAAACCAAATTGTCCATCCCATGTTGTATCTCTTTCCATTGATGATATATATAGAGTTGCTATTGCTTTTGGGCTGCAATAATGTTTCCCTCAAGAGGCCAAAAGGAAAATGGACTCTCAAGGATCCACTCCTTGGTTCTATGAACCTTTCTTTCCCAGGCCATTCCACATATAGTGAATAGAACATCATCAAAATATCGAGTCCAAATGAGAAATATACTGAGTTTCCAATGAAATGATGGATGGTGACAATAGTTCCCCAAGTGGAAACAATGCAGTTTTTCTAGTTGCTGCCGCTGAACATAATGTGGCAAGTTGTCTCCCAACCACTTGCTAGTTGTGCATGTTTTCTCATCTACTGGAAAGTAGTAAATGGGATTGTGTGTCAACTGAGAATACCAAGAATAGAAAAATAATTTCCCAAGGCCATACAATAAATGTCTCTCTCCATCACTGATGTTGGTCTTAAAAAGACCATGAAGTCCAAAGAGAGGCTTGCCCTCTTTTGGAGTAATGCACTGTATATAAATGGCAAGAGAATGCAAATACTTTGTTAGATGATTAATAAGTACAAAGACACAAATCTTACCATGTTTTGTGAGTAAGCTAGTGATGAGGTCCATGGATGAACCCTACCATGAAAATCTCTCCATAATGGTTTTATATGTCTCCATGAGACCATGGTGACTCGAAAGGAATGAATTATATGCTGCATGTAGAGCCTTATTCTTCAGCTTAGAATTCCTAGTCAAGAAGATCCTATCTTGGTAGTATATGACTCCAGCCACCACTCTATACCTCATATCTTCTACTTGCCCATCAATTACCTGATATGTGAAGTAATACTTGGAACACTTCATCAATGGTTGGGACTCCCAATATGGATCTATACTCCCAAGTGGCAGCACTATTGGCCTTTGTGCTAAGACACCTGTCATCTCATAGCTCCCTTGTTTGACATGCCCAATGCCAATGTCACATGTCGGAATGTTGCTATCCTAGTATTGTTGCCTCCTTTCCAGCTGCTTCTGCTTAGAAAAAGATTTAAGTTTTTGGAGGTCAAAGCCTTCTCCCATCAAAAACTTCCCTATTTAGGCCAAAGCATGCATGAATGTCAACAACCCTTTGCTATATATGGAAGAATCCTTCCTATGTGGAAGTATCTTCTGATCCTCAATGGCTATGGAGTAGCCCCTTTGCACCATGATTGTGCAACCATCTATTCCTGAAACATCATGCAAGGTATGGGAGAAAGGTAACCCATACTCTCCTAAGAGTAACCAAAGAAACACTAACTCTTTTTGCCTCCTCATCTCATCATCATACAAGTCATAGAGTAACATCATGATGATTGACTTGTATAATGTCCCATTCAACCAAACTCTTTGATTCCATATCATATGAGTGTCATGTAATGTCCCAAACCATAAAACACCCTTTGAAATAGGATATGTCATGTGATGGCCAAACTCTCTCAAGAGTAAACAACATATCCATACCTCTTGTTGCCCTATGTCATAAATTTGCAAGTGGCTCACCAACACCATGCTCATCATCTTAACCCATCTATCCGACTGTGGGTGACTCCTATCATGCTCCAATTTGGTATTCATCCAATGGTGAACACCTTCCTCCCAAATATGATGACTTTATTTTCACTCCATGATATGTTGAAGTGTAACCTCATGGAGATCTCCACATGAAGACCACTCATATTTGACTTGGTAGAACCCATAAGGTTCCAAATATGATGTAGGCAAAAGCTTCTCATTGAGCTATGAAGTGATCATCAAGAAGGATTAATCATAATAATGCAAGATTCCATCCATCACAATATGTCCATCATCAACCACTTTCCTATCCAATGCTTCATAAGTGAAGCGGTCATCAGAATGCTCCAATAATGGTTGGGCCTCCAACTCATCACTGATACTCAGTGATAGTGCTGTTGATCTCCATGATGGTGCATATGCTATCGAAGGGTCATATACAATGTTGAACACATAGTTCTGCATTGGATTGATTAGGATTATGCTCATCCTGTCCCCCAAAACTCTACACTCCAACCCAAAGTGTTATGTGCAGCTTAATAATGAAATACTAGGATGGCTATGCATCTCCTCCTTGAACCAATCAAGGGTCCTCTACGCAGTGATAGTCCGCTACTTCAAATCAGTAATATTCTTTAACCCTTCGTAATGCAATTTCCCTAATGGCATGTCCCCACAACTCTCCATCCGATGTGCTGAAATAATATAAGGTGGAAATATTTACATACCTTGGATAAGCTAATCCTTGGGAAAATCTTGTACAACTACAAGGGATCCTCAACTGCTGGTGATGGTGATGGATTCTCTCCTATCATTGCACTAGCTCTGGTATTTGTCTCCTCTTCCTCATGCATCTCCTGGATCATGCATGCGATTCCCACTGTCAAGGGATCAAGACCATCTTTCAAGGATGCAAGTGTTCCTTCTCCTGATGCAAGTATTCCTACTGCTAGTGGCGGTGGAAGTTGCTCTTCTTCTAGAGTGATAGTACTAACATATTCCCTTGGCTCCTCATGTTATTTCTCATCAATGTCGGTAAATGTCTCAACCAGAATTACCTCTATTTTTCTCTTATTAAACTTATTTATTAGCCTTTGAGTAAAATCTACATAAGCAGTCACTCTTGAATGTTTCAAATGGCTGAACCACCAATCCTATGCTTCACCCTCAAGGTGCAGTGCTAAAATCTCAACAACTTTTCTTTCTGCTAGTAGATGTAGCAAGAAGAATGTATCTAACTTCTTCATCCAGGACTTTTTTGTGCTTGTGGATGACCCATCAAATGTAGACAATAGGAATCTATTATGTCTCTTTCTTCTACTGTTGTTGCAGGGTCTCTGTTCTTCTTTGATTTGGATAAACTGCTGGAGAGTTAGATTATCCCTGAAAGACCTTAATTGAGATTTGTATTGTGCAAGATACTAAGTTTCCTCCATCTCCATTCTATTCGCCTTCCTCTTTCAAGAAATTGGACACAGTATGTATTTGTAGATTTCTATGCATTACCAGTTTCTTCTGTTGATGATAGGAAGTGCTTCAACCTTCCTCATCTTCAAACCTTATTGAGGTCTGCTTTTGCCTCTCCTTTTTCATTTGTTTGACCTCCTTGGAGAGGTCCTGCATAGATCTAAAAATAAATGAGGCAAAAATCACTCCCCCAATCATTAGGGATCTCTTCTTCTTTCTTCTTCTTAAGGTTTCATAAGATGTATTCCCACAAGCTTAGCCATAGATCATGCTTTGATACCACTATAATATTCCAAAATGGAAAAGACAGGAATATAGAACATAAACTGGAAAATGTAGTGATACATCAATAGATTAAATGAGATAAAATCATATAGCCGTCATATTAAACATTATAGTAGGAAATATATACAAGATCTTGAGGAAAAAGACACTCAAGCTATGTAAAAAAATCCTCTAGAGACCTAGTACATAAAATATGAATAAAAACAGCTATACAAGAATGCCAAAGGCTAAAACAACACATTTTTTGCTAGGGTTTACTTCTGTTGAAAGTGTAAACACATGGATCTATTGATATGGTTCTTAGAAAATGCCGAGTTCAAATATCTAGGCTTTCTAGCACTATTCCAAGGCAACCCAGAAAGGATTTCCAAAAATACACAAAATGTAGAATATAAAAAATGTGGCCCTAAGAATGAATAATTATATGCAATTGGAACACTGGTGGGAGGTGGGTGATCTGATGTGACAACGGCTGATATCCCTCCTCAGAAACTTGTTAGATGAAGGGTCGATCCCTTCACTGGAAATTGGGGTCAATAACTTGGGTACTTGACCTCCCACTACAACTGCATTGCATAATAACACAGTTTCTAGAGGAGATTGTGATATGGGTGAATGGTGTTGCTTGGCTTGATTCTAGATGGTGGAATAAATCTCTAATAAATTCCTCACTAGCCTCCCGAATGAAGCATTTCTCCCTCCACTGGAAAACAAGCTTAGAAATTGGGTCTATTAACCCTCCATTGTTGTTACCTTGCAAAAAAACACAATCTGGAAGGAGACTACACTATGGATGAAGGTTGAAGCTAGGCCTAAAGCCCGATAATGGAAATTATTCTCTATGAACTCTCCTAAGTAGGCACTCTAAGTCCCCCGAGGATGAGGGTGGGATTTCCATGATGAAAATTCCCTTGTGCTAAACAACAAAACAAACTTAGCTAAATAGCTAAAGCATGCAAAAAGTCATAAGAGACCAATACAATATCAATATTCTGAATTCCATCTATGTCTACCATCCTATTCCTTTTATGCCTGGTGAGCTTCCTCACCCTTGGTCCCACTGATTAAAGAAGCTACTCTCATGCATACACTCCTCCTCTATGACTGTTCTATCCTCCATTAACTCTCCACTATCTCCATCACAATGCTATTGATTTGGTCATTTTCAACCCTGTCCACATGCTTTAGCCCCTATTCACACCTCAAGGTTATTTATTCAGCTGATACAATGATCCACACTCACGTGAGAAGTAGTTTTATTCATACTAAAGAGATTTAAGGGTTTCTCTACTCACTTATTCACCTATCTCTTTATCCAAAGAAAAAATTAATATTCCAACTAGCTGAAAGCTAATTATGAATATTACAATCATTTAAAGAAAATTATGAGGTTCAAGAAATGGGATATCACACGGATCATAAACAACAAATTATACAACTCCTAAAGGATAACCTCACTTGGGCACATAATCAAATGAAATAATAGGAAAATCAACATCACAGTGAAATAATTTTTTATGTAGGTGACTAGTTATTTTCCAGCAACAACCATACAAAAAAATATCCCATAGGAAAGCTAATGTTGACAGTGTTGGACCCACCAAAATTTAGAGGATCTTCTCGATATAAAGTCTCAATTACAATTCATATTGTTTGGTGTAGGATTCCCATCGAGAATAAAGGCCCGGTTGCGATATTCTATAGAGGGGTGTAGAAGTATTTTCGAATAGCAAGGGGGGTGTGCCTAGTGAATGTAAAATTGCAAGTATTTCAAGGTTCTTCTACTACAAGGGAGAGAGAAAATTGAGCCTCTAAGATAGAGGTAATAGTACCACCAAGGAAGAGACAGACATGAACCGAAGGATCCATGTAACATCCAACAGAATATTCCACAAGGGATGCGATGGTCATTACAACCAAAGATTGAGAAAGATCTGGCTAATATCCTTTGGAATAGTCCACAAGGATGGGACAATGATTAAAACTATTACAACACATTTTCAACAAGATAAGTACTAAAATAACCAAAATAGTTCAACTATCTTAGCACATGTGAAAGTAAACATGAAATACAAACATCTGAAGAATAGTCTTACAAACATTCATAGTCCATGCATGAAGAACATGTTGGCCTCAAAAGTCTTATGTTATTAAGTAAAAGTTACAAGACACATATGTACAATGAACATCACTGGCTCCAATAGTGGAGCGATGGAGCCACTCCTTGCTCCATAAAATAATTACATTATCTCTCTAATGCTTTTCTCATGGAACCAAGGTGAAAATTCCATTGTTCATACAATGAGGGAGTATATATATAACCAAGGGTGACTCTTTTACTACCGTGATGACTGTCTCTTTAAACTCCATGTGTGTCCTTTGGACGTCCACATTACAATACATTTTTATTAAAATATACATTGTGTACAATAGTGATGTAGCATATGACCCCTCATGACATTACATGAAATGACACTGCCAGCATGGACTACTTGATGACATGGAAGTTTCAAGCCAAGGATACTACGAAGAGTTCAATTTGTTTGTGAAAGAGCTCTCCTTTTCACCTCCACATGGCTTGGTGATAAAGAATATTCAATGGTTTCAAGTATTGGATAGTGGTTGCAAACTAGTATCCTTTCCCTTTCTCTTGATCAATCAACTTCTGATTTCAACTGCAAGAATGTCTTTGAGCTTGCTTCCATATTTCTTCTCCTCCTTGATCATCTCTCCAAAACATGGTAGGGTACCTCTTCCTACAATTAACTCATGAAGAGATGAAATTAATCTGAAAACCCCTAGCCTAATATGATGCATTATGATCCATGAACTCAACCCTGAACAAGTGGCAAGCGGGAGAGGGAGGCTTACTAACGACGCAGTTGCATAGTTCAGGTAGGAAAGGGGAATCCTTGAGCCTTGAGACTACGTAGTGAGTAGTTCAAGTTTGGTTGTTGGCCATGACTGTGTGGTTTCTGAAGCCAGTGGAACATGCTACAGGGATGGGGACTGGGAGACCTTATTGTGTCATTCTGGGAGTCAAGGAAGTTTGGGTGACTATGAATCCACATAGTTAAAGGGATCAGGGGATGCGTTTTAAGCTTGAGGTTGTGAAATGCACAGTTCAAGTGGAGTTGGAGGCCATGAATGTAAAATTCCGAAGGTCAAGGTCGAGGCTTGGTCACAAAAACTATGCAATGTAGCAGTCCTAGGAAGCAGGAACTTCTCACTGCGCAGTTCCATGAAGCAAGGTCACACCTAGAGGACTATGACTGCGCAGTGCACAACTCAGGGAAGGTCGGGTGGAGCTACGTTTCTCGGTTGGGAAATTTTATGAAAAATGGTTAAGTGCGGGAATAGTGAGATCGATGTGAAAGATTATATAATTTGAATATGATCACACACTTAACATATTTGATGACTCAAACAACATAGATCATCCAAGACATACAAACAAATCATTTTCCTCAATGTGACAACTCTTTGACTAGTTATGTGTAGTGTGAAAAAAAAGATACACTTTACGATGACTTTGATGACACTTGTCTAACACTCCTCAAAAATTTGGAAATGAGTATCATGGGTACTTACAAGGTTATAACAACTCATTTTCATATAGGTGACCTATTGAAGCCACTAGAAAAACTCATACATAAGATGCGACAACCAACATGCCAAGATACGACACTTTTTTTATCTAGGGAAAGGGATAACAACACTAAGAAAACGAATAAAATGAACTTCAAATTTTTCAACATTAATGAACAAGACCAAGGAAGGTTCCAAAATTATGTTTCAACAAAAATTTCGGAGGTGGTTGTAGTAGCTAGAGAACTTGGCGATAGAATAATAGAATTCTAGCTTCTCTGTCTCTGTTAACTTCTTTCGTGTGACGCCTTGGTTCTTTTTGGAGTATTGATTCATCGTCCTTATCACTTTGGTTTCCCCACTTAGCCTATGAATAAACAAATACCCCATTATGCCAATTTAGTTTAACTAAACAAAAATTCAACATTATCGCAACGTTTCAAGAAGGGAAGGGTAGTGAAGCTCACGAGTTTAAGAATTTTAGAGTATAAGTTTTCTTCTCTGTTGTTTCTCCTTTGCGAGCAAGCATGGACAATACCTTGATGGAGTCACTTCAGGAAAAAAAACATTTCTCTGATGCCAGTGAGCCTGAAAAGTACCCCAATGGAGTTTCTTACTTTACCTCTCTACACAGGAAGTCTTTATCTTCTTTCGCCTTTATTATTATTTTTTTAAAGAGGACTGTGGATTAGCACTTATTCATTTTTTGGTGGAAGAGGGATCTTGACTTATTGAGATCGGTAGGAGAGGTTGTTCCTTAAGAGAAGTATATATGTACCTCTAATTTAGATTTTCGCATTTAGATTTCCCCTTCTCCTTTTCTACTAATTAGATAAGCATGAAAACACTGAAACAAAAGAACCGAATATATGCACAAGACTTCTCAGATAGACATGAGTTCATGGTTTTCCCAAATATCTCCTTATAGATGGATAATATTTTCTGTCAGAACTTCATCAGACAAAAGACATGAGCAACACAAGCAAGCCAGACCAAAGTATAACCAAATTTTGAAGTTTTAAAAGAATCCTTAGACTTAAACCACACATAATCTCAGAAAATAGCACATGGACAAGGACAACACTTATTCACATAACAGGAAAAGAAACAAAGAACACAACAAGAACAAGAAAATAAATAAATAAATAAATTATGTACAAAGTGTAGGGCACAAACCCTAATGCTCATTGAAAATGGTGTTTGATATATTGGCCATTGACAAGGAGAGAGCCAATCTTTCCATCAAGTGATTGAAGATGATAGGTGTGTTGGGAAAGCTTCTCGTGTATAGTGAATGCTCTAGTGCACATAGATTGAAAATTAGTGTTTTTTCCTTTGTATTCATGGGGTTTGTCCCACTTCTAGACTAAGTCTCCCACTCTAAATATGTTCTTCCTTGATATCAAACGACCTCTTGATACGATTTTGATGAAGTGATTTTTTTTCTTTGGATTTCAATATTTATTCTTGGAGCTTATAAACCATCCTACATTACGCTAACATACATGGCTTACCCTGAGATTATTGGGAGATTTGGAGAGAAATAAAGTAGATATTAGGCAGGAGGATGGATTCTTTTCTATATATCAGAAAGTAAGGGAAGGTGTTCGGGGAAGGCTTAGGTGTGAGTCGGTCAGCCCACAGAGCATTTACCAAATAAGAGTGATAGTTCCTTTGTTGAGAGAATATGGTATTCTTAATGATGCAGACCAAATTCTTATTCATGGATTCAATGAGACCATTTCCCTGGGGGTAATAGTTATTTGAATCCTTGAATATAATTCCATTTTCGAATACAAAGTCATAAATTTTTAATGATGATAAATATGTTTCATTGTAAAAAAAAAAGTGAAGTAGGAATGTTGAACCTGGAAATGATTTTCTGCTGCAGAAAGTTGATGACTTCCTAATCATTGACCTGTTTGTGTGTAACTTCTTCTATCCACCATGTGAAGTAGTATGTGGTAGTGAAAATGTAGCAATTATGCTTTGATGAATGTGAAAATATATCTCCAATGATATCCAAGCCCCAGTATTTGTAATATTCCAAAAATTTAGCCTTCAGCTAAATGGAATATTTTAGTTTGTTTTATCACTAGGTAGGTGAATAAGTGGGTGGGGAGGCCCGTAAGTCTCCTAAGTAGCAATAAAAACACTCCAAGTTTGAAATGATACCTTTTCAGCAGCTAAATAAATCACCTCCAAGTGTGAACAAGGGTTGGATAATGTTGATTTAGTCAATTTTGACCAAGTCAATAGCACTGTTATGGAGGAGTGGAGATTAATTGAGGAATAATGCTGTTTTGGAGGGAGATTGATTTCATGAAGGAAATTACCTAATTGAGTGGGGCCAAGGGCAAGGAAGCTCATAATCTATATAAGGAAGAGGATGGCAGCCATATGGGGGAATTTTTTGGAATATTATTTTGTATATGGTTTGTTTAGACTACTTTCATTCTTTAGCTGTTTAGTTGAGATTGCTGTGCTTTTTAGCACCGAGTGTTCCCGAGCGGGAATCCCACCTATTTCCTTGAGAGGTCTCTTGGAAGATCATTGCATTCATTTCCACATTCAGGTTTTTAGGCCAAGCTACATCTTTTTTCATCAGCACAGTTTATACAGGTTATTGTGCTATGTTGCAGGGTGTTGCAGTGGAGGGTTTGGAAACCCACTTTCTGAGCTAGATTCTCATTGGAGGAAGGATTCCTTCACTTGGGAGATCAATTTGGAGAGCTCTTGGACATATTTTAGATATTTGGCACCAATAAAACCATTTCCCATCATTTCCAACACTTTTCCAGCAGGGAATTCTGTTATTTTGGAGGGCAGCTTCAGTGAGGGATCTTGTGGCTCCTTGGAAGTGTTTCCTTGTCATTGAAGGGTTCAGACTTTCATGGGAGGAGACCTTTGAAGGGATATACTTCAGATCTATAATATTTCAGCCTTATACACTCATGTGCTTCAGTTTGTAGTGAATCTTTAGCCCTGGGTCTTTAGATACCATCTTGTATAGGGTGTATTTCTAAAAACCCTTTCCCGGTTCTTTGTAGGAGCTTGTGTAAAGAATAGATCTGTATTTGTCATATATTTTGAGGCACATAACAACCCTACATATTTTTTATATTATTTTTCTGTAGCAATGTGTTTATAACTGTGCTATAGCAGTCTTCCGACATTTTGTATTGTAGCAACATTTCACTATTAGCATATGTATTCATGGGAGGCTTGTTTGCCTTGATTATTTGAGTTATGCCCACTTATATTGTACTTATTTGTTTCTGATTTACATAATAAAATGGCTCCATGGTTTTAATACACATTGGTGTGATGTTATTCACTGCTATTTCTAGTTTTATGTTCATATATTGTTGCTTTCCCATTTGGGAATATTACAGTGGTATCAGAGCATAATATTGGCTCAGCCTGTGGATCTCAGCCATTATGATATTAGGAGAATAAGAAGAGGAAGAGATGTACAGAAAAAAAGAAGAGAATACTCCATTATTTGGAGGAAGAGAGGAAGAGGAGCTCTCAAAGCTTCTTTTTCAAACTATGTGGAGCATTAAGGGAGATCTCAAGAAGATGAGAAGGGAGAGAGAATGTCCATAGGAGTTTGGATCTAAAAAAAACTCTAGATTTTCACATGATGCGTGTGAGCATGCAGCCACACACTATGATTCACAGCACAGTCATATGCCTAGATCTATTATGAGGGAGATGAAAGAAGAAGAAATGCCTAAGAAGGAAATAATTAGGGATTATATGCAAGAATATGAATCTCAAACTAAGAGGTTCAAAGATCATATCACCTTCTAGGAGTTTTGCAATATCAAGGTGGAGAGGAGCAAGAAAAATGATACATGTAGATGTTTTCTATCTACTTTTGATGGTTCACCAAAATGTTCAGCAAGAGCTTGGGTGGAGGAGCTAGACACCTATTTGCAACAACACCAAGTTTCAAAGAAGGAAGCCATCAAAGTTGTAGCGTTGCATTTTGGACGTAAGGTCTATGCTTGGTGGATATTTGAGTCCTTTTCTTTAAAAAATGCACATACATCTACGTATGCAAATTTCACTATGAGACTAGTGGAAAGGTTTGATGGAAAACATTCTGAAACACCTTTGATGGAGTTAAACAAACCAAAACAAACCAAAATTTTGCATGGGTTGAAAGGACCTATAAACTCAACTCCATTTTAGAAAATTGTTGAAGAGGCTCACATCTTGCATAATACTTTGCTAGAGGAAAGATCTTTGTCTCCTATTTTTGGACAAGAGGGCTTGAAGATCCCTTTCTCAAAAGAGGATCTTCTTATTGAGAAAGTGCCTCCCATTCATATCGAGGAAGAAGAGAAGGTTAGGGGAAACAACGCTATAATATCTAGAGAATATATAGCACCTATTGCAGAGGTAGATGGAGCACTTGCTCCAACAAGAGGAATTATTGTATCATTACAAGAAGTTCCTGAGGATTTCATATGTGGTGGTCAAGGCACAATCAATAAACAACATGATTATGAAACCTTTCAAATGGAAGGAGAAGGTAGGGAGGAAGGTTAACATCACATGATGAGGAGCACACACCCCTATATATTTTAGAAGGTTTATGCACAGAAGAGGTGGAATTATCTGCGCAGTGAGGGGAGGGACAAAGTTGTCCATCCATATGAGCAGTCTACTCTTCACATTGATGTCTCACTGCATGGAGGCATTCCACCGGGAAGACCACCAGATCAGGAGATGATGAGAGATGCTTCACATGGGGTTGCACCACTCTTAGATCTTGGAGGGGTGGATACTTTGGAGGGGTCTATTACAGCACAGAGGGTTTGGGGTAGACATAAGGAGGAGGGAGACATTCTCCCATTTTCAGCATTATCCACTCTCACTACATATTCTGCGCTGACAGAAGTTGTTGTAGTGATGGGGGATGGCACCACTATGGTGCAAGGGAGCTGCTCCATGGGTTTGGAGAAACAGAGTGTACTTCCCTTGAGGAAGGGATCCTCCATACATTGGAGTAGATGGAGGCCACTCATGCTTATATTGGCCAAAATCAGGAGGTTCTCAACTTTTGGTAAAGTACTCCAAGGATATTGGTGCTTGCATGATTCTTGATGACCTGGAGGGAGATGATAGATACATGGTGGATGATGAGGTCATCTATTATTATGGCAGAGTCTTCTTGACTAGAGCTTCTGAGCTCAAGGAGAAACTGCTACATGCAGCACATGTGGACTTTCTTTCCATGCACTTTGATGCCTATCATTCCTTGATGGAGGAGTTCACTTCGGAAAGCATCCAACAGGATTTATATCAGCATATGGGGAGATTCATAGCCCGAATGATGATGGAGAGTTTGTCACAACCACTTCCCTACTCATTGAAAGTGAGAGAAAACTTACAGCTGAGCCATTTCAGCTCAATGACCAAGGTACATAGTAGAGGATGTACATTTATGCATGATGATTTGTACTTCTTTAATTTTTGTGAGCAAGATGTTGTACCAAGGAGGATTACTCCTTTTTGTATATGGTATTGTGATGCACTTGAGGCCATTTGTAGCATTGATGTTGGCCATTCTATTGGTGGTTTGTGGGGGAGGCCACATGATTCTTGGTGTGCACCATCGGCACCACATGTTACTTTTATGATCTTATCTTGTAGAATGATTGTGGCAACAAAAAAGTGGCTAAAAAGACACTTTTTATTCTTTGTTTTGAGGCAAGCAGGGGATGCATTGTGCTGGTTCCATATGTGGAACTATGATCCATCTCCTGGTTTTCATATGGAAACTTGTTTTCATTGGTTTTTCTTCTATATATTGATGATTTTATTATGTTTCTGGGAAGCTTTTTTGGGAGAGTGGCACAAGAGTTGGAGGTGCCCATTGGGAGTATGATTCTCTCGACTTTATATGTTGCATGTTTCAGGAGAAACAATGGGAAAACCATGTTTGCCACACTCTATCTCTTGTCTTCATGTGGGAGGAGCCATTTCAAGAACTTGAGTTCTTGGGAGGGGCACTTCATGGATGTTTTGTTTGGTGGGGTAACTTGGGCCATTCTTGGAGGCCATGAAATTTCAGCCCAAGATCAGCAGAAGCCCCATACTTACCATAAATGGAGATAGAAACAACTTGGGTGGAAAAATCTAATCTCTCCATGCATCCCCAATACATTGCACAAACCGGGGATTGAGGATTTCTTTGATGAGCTACCTAGGCTAGCTCATTTGATTTGGATGATAGCCTGGGTATGGGAGTCTCTCATTGGGAATGAGATTCCCCATGCTTTTCATAACTCCTACTTTGAGGAGGCCATTGGACAGCAACAAGGTTTCCACTTACACCTTCCACCTTCTCATGATGTGAGCCATTTGGTTTTGCATACTCGTGAGGAACCATTGGAGGGAAGATCTATTGCAGATTATTCTGAGCAGTGGTGGGGACTATTGATGAGGAGGCCACAAGAGGAGGAGGGGAGGAATTTTTCTGTCCCTTTACAGTTGCTTGAGGACAAGAAATATTTTTTAGGGGAGGACTGTAATATTCCAAAATTTAGCCTTCAACTAAATGGAATATTATAGTTTTTTTTATCAGCAGGTAGGTAAATAAGTGGGTGTGGAGGCCCATAAGTCTCCCAGAAATATAAAATATTCAAGTGTGAAAGGAGATATTTTCAGCAGTTAAATAAAGCACCTCCAAGTGTGAACAAGGGTTGGATCATGTTGATTCAGTCAACTTTGACCAAGTCAACAATACTGTTATGGAGGAGTGGAGATTAATTGAGGAATAACACAATTTTAGAGGGAGATTGATTTCATGAAATAAATGACCTAATTGAGTGGGGCCAAGGGCATGGAAGCTCATAATATATATAAGAAAGAGGATGGCAGCCATATGGGGGGATGTTTTGGAATATTATTTTGTATATGGTCTGTTTAGACTACTTGCATTATTCAACTTTTTAGTTGAGATTGTTGTGTTGTTCAGCATCGGGTGTTCCCGAGCGGGGATCCCACCTATTTCCTTGAGACGCCTCTTGGAAGAGCATTGAATTCATTTCCACATTTAGGTTTTGAGGCCAAGATACATATTTCTTCATCAGCGTAGTTTCTATACGTTATTATGATCTGTTGCAGGGTGTTGCAGTGGAGGGTTTAGAAACTGACTTTCTGAGCTAGTTTCTCATTGGAGGAAGGATTCCTTCACTTGGGAGATCATTTTGGAGACCTCTTGGACATATTTCAGATCTTGGGCAGTAGGCCAATCATTTCCCATAATTTATAGCATTGTTTCAGCTTGGAATTATGTTATTTTGGAGGGTAGCTTTAGTGAGTGATCTTCTGGCTCCTTGGAAGTGTTTCCTTGTCACTGAAGGGTTCAACCTTTCATGGGAGGAGACCTTTGAAGGGATCTAGTTCAGATCTACAATATTTCAGCCTTATACACTCATGTGCTTCAGTTTGTAGTGAATCTTCAGCCCTAGGGCTTTAGATCCCATCTTGTATAGGGTGTATTTATGAAAACCCTTTCCGGGTTCTTTGTAGGAGCTTGTGTAAAGCATCGATCTGTATTTGTCATATCTTTTGAAGCACATAAAAACCATACATATTCTATACATTCTTTTGTTGTGGTAGTGTGTTTATAACTATGATGTAGTAGTCTTCTGACATTTTGTATTGTAACAACATTTCACTTTTGGCATATGTATTCATGGGAGGCTTGTTTGACTTGATTATTTGAGTTGTGCCCGCTTATATTGTACTTATTTGCCGCTAATTTACATAATAAAAAAGGCTCCATGGTTTTCATACATCTTGGTGTAATTATATTCACTACTATTTCCAGTTTTATGTTCATATATTTCTTCTTTCCAATTTGGGAATATTACACTATTGAAATGGTTCTTCCACTATGATAGGTTGCGGTGGGGCAGTTGAATTCTTGTTTCTCCTAACACACCTCTCACAGAATGGGCATTTTTTGACGTGAGCATGAGCATCCTTAAATAGTGTTGGCCAGTAAAAAATGGTTTGCATGATTTTATGTGTTGTTTTTTTTCCCGCAAAGTGTACACTCGACTGGTCTGTCATGGAGATCATGCAATACCTTCTCTAAATCATGTGTGTAGAGACATCTGAGAAGAACTCCATTATGGTGCTTTTTAAAAATAACCCCATGCACCAACTGGTAGGATAATTCTTTAAGACTTTGTGCCCTCTTCTGTCATGCAAAAAATTGGGAGGGAATGGTTCCATGCTCAAGATATTGGTTCATGTATTCTTACCAAGGATTTGTGCTAGTAGTGGGGGTGGTTTGCTTAGTGTTGTAAATTTCAATTTATTTCTCCCATCCTGAAGGATATTCTTCCTCTTTTGCATCCAATACTTCTTCTGCTGGTTAAGAAATACCATGGCCCTTGATCATGTGATCTAAATTGATTTCTAGGTCATATTCCCGCAAACCAGTCATTCAGTTCTCTCTCCTTTCACCCAACTCTTTTTGAACAAGCAGTGATATGACTACTCGGTCTAGAACAAAGATAATATAATGATTATTCAACAAATAGGGTTCAAAGTGGTTCACCACCTTATATACTACATAATATTTTTTTTCCAGCATGGGGTATTTTATCTTAAGTCATTGTAGACTTCCACTCATGAAAGAAATATGACGCTCATTGTTCAGGTCATCTTTTTGCGTGACTACTTCAATAAGAGAGGTGTCAGAAGAAAATGTATAGAGAAAAAAAATCCTTCCTGAAATATCGATTATATAACACGGGTGCTTCAATGATTGATTTTTTTATAACAAAAAATGCATGATTTTCCCTTTGATCAGGAGATCATGTCGATAGTTTAAAAATGCTCAAAAATGAAAGTGCTAAAAATTGTTTGCAACCTGAACGAACAGAAAGGTCTCGTCATTGCGATTCTGGTGCCGTGAACATTTTAAAAAATAGAGGTCGTATGCAGAAGTTATGAAGGTTTGAAAAGCCCAATAAACTCCGAAAATTGAACCTTTGACTCATTTTGACTTTTTATGAAAATTTTGAAAAAAAAATATATTGGCAAAAATATTTTTATATTAAGTTGGATGGCCTATGAGTGGGTGCCATGTGGCCCCATGCTAGAGGTTAAAAGGCATTGTAGATTTTTTTGAGTCTACAGGGTTCAAAAATGAGACCCACCAAATGCTTGGAGGGGTGCCTAACCAGTTCGGCTATGCATTGTTTCTTATCTACAATGGGTAGTAGTTTAAATTTAAAACAACAGCAATTTCGTGTCGGTGGCAAGGGGGCCAACCCTAAGGGCCATCCCTCACTTGATATGACCTTCTCCATGGCCAAACGCTAACACCTAGCGGTTAAAAAACCTTATCCATCCAAGTAGTTCATGGGTCATGTGACCACGACGACCATGCCATTTATTACAATGATTAAGACGTGCGGTTATTCCGACGGTTTCGACCATAACCCATGTGACCACTCTAGACCTTAAATTTAATGTTAGCCCCAAAACCGCTACCATATTTGGAGTGCGCCACCCAAATTGACAATCAATGCCAATTCTGTCGGGGTTAACTGGAGTATCTCCACATTTAGTAGAGTTTTTTAAGGGACATTGGGCAGTTTCTTGTTTTTGGCTATAACTCCTTGGATTTTCGACCAATTTTGATGCATAGATAGTCAATTTTGGGTATTATCAACATTTTGAACACATTGGAAGAGGGTTTAGAGCCATCATAGGTCACCTTGTGCAGGTTTAGCTTCAGGAGAGGTCAAGGAGCCACTAGGGCCACCAGGGTGTTTTTAGTGTTTTCAGCATCCATTCTCTGTTTTCTACAAATGAATAGTCATTCCTGACTAATTTAAGAATTCTGAAGCTGTTTTTATAGAGATAACAACCATTTCAGGTTTTTATTCACATGTACTTACCATTTTTGAGCAATGAGATATGAGGGACAGGCCATTGGGAGTTGGACCAACAGATGTATCCTAGGAAGGGTGAACTGCTTCATCAAATTTGCTGAGTACTGTTACATGTGATGTTTAATTCTCTATTATTTACTATTATATAGTGTTTTATGAGCAATTTCCATGCTTTAACCTCACAGAGAAATCTGTTTAACTAAGTCAAAACCATTTGTTTCACCTGCAAACTTCAGAGGACCTTATGCACACATTTTAATTATTGTTTGGATACTTAGCACAACAAAGCTAATACATTCCATTCATATCATCCTCTTATCCAATTTATATGTTAGCTTCCTTCTTCACCATCTCATGTATTTTTTTTACGATCTAAGCATAATCAGAGATGAACTTGTGGAGGAAATTGATCTTCCCCAGAAAGGACGGCATGGCCTTCTTATTGAATGGGAAGGGAATATACGTGCATGTTTTGACCCTATTTGGGTCTACCTTAATCCAAATTTTAGCGATATTATGGACCAAGAGATTACCCTCAGACATTTCGAAGATGCTTTTCTTGGGATTAGTGGATATCCCGTAATTTAAACATCACTCATAATTTTTCTTTAATTTGCGTATGTGATCTGACCTCTGTTTGGAGAATAGAATTACATCATCAAGATATACCACTACACATTTCCCAATAAATTTGTGGAATTCAATGTCCATAGCGTGTTCAAATGTTACACCAACATTGACCAACCCAAATGGCATTCTATTAAAAGTGAATCTACCCCACTTCATTCAGAAGGTGGTCTTGAGTTTGTTGGGTTCTGAGACTAGAACCTGGTTGTAGCTTGAATATCTATCAAGGAAAGAAAATATTTGATACCTTGTTATTGTTCTCAAAATTTATTCCATGGATGGCACGGGGTAGTTATCCTTTTCCAATTGAGATTTATAAAATCAACGCATAGACAAATTTCCCCGAAATTTGTTCTGACAAGGACCAAATTGGATACCCAGGTAGAGTGCCACACTTTTTATATGAGCTGAGCATCCATCAACTTCTTTAACTCTTTCTGAATGAGAGGCTCAAGAATCACATGTACTTTTCTCAGTTTCTACTAAAATGTCTTGGCCCCTTCTTTTATTGGTATCACATGTTGGATGATTCACGTGTCATAAGTTTTAAGATGATCATATGTCCATGCAAACACACATTAGTATTTTTTGAATAAGAGAATGAAGGCTTCCCACTCCTGTGGTGTACAACAAGTACCAATATTAACATATTTTGGATCCTTGTCTATTCCCAAGTTAATTTTTTCATGCGACAATGTGGAACTGTGGGTTTTTGAATTAATAGGTCCCCACAAGTGGTTTTGTAGTTTAGTCAACTTCTCTAAAGATACTATGCCCTTTAGGATGAGGATACCTTTACTCGTGTTAGCTGGATCCTAAATTTCCTTTTCGTGCTCATCCTCATCGATCATTGTGTCTCTGACCACATCATCATTCACCACGAAGTATAACATATGTTGGTCTTCATTATAAACACGTAAATTAGCATTTTTATCCAGGATGGAAGGTTTATAAATAATTTATATAGAGAAGTCATCCCTTAATGGTCAAAACCTAGAAACAAAATTTTCTAATGCATCCGCAGCTTTGTTACGCATTCTTGAAATGAAAATGATATTAAAAGGTTAGAAATGTGAAATTAAACACCGTACCTCTTCTTGATAACTGTTTATATGAGGTGAAACATAAATTTATTGTGTCACATACCTATCACACCACAATTTCCAAATCACCTACTACTTTTAAGGATGTAACATTGAGGTCGATGGCTCTTTGTAAGCCCAAGAGGAGTGTCTCATTTTCAGCAGTGTTGTTAGTGCACTCAAATTCCAAGTGACTCGAATTCAAGAATTTTATCTGTAGCAGGTCTATCAAAATGCAACCATCTCGAGAGTCTTCCTTTATTATAGAACCATCAAAGTGTAAAGTCGAAGCGTTATATGTATAAGGCTCATGAACTACTACTACTACTACTACTACTACTACCACTACCACCACCACCACCACTACTACTACTACTACTATTACTAACTGTACAAAAGTCATTTACACCAGTTGGAATAATAAGGAGCTTAAAATATGATTCTATTGGGACTAGGCATGACTCTACATGATAACACCCTAGTTGAGTCTCCCGGAAGAAATTCCCAAAAATGAGGTCTCTGAAAGCCACTAGTTCATTATGTCTGTTCATGGGATTTGTTAGGGTCCTATAAGAATAGGGTTCATAATTTTTGAATTGACTATGATTAGTCTTGTAAATATGTAAGTACCTTGCCTTCTGCAAATTGTTTTCCCATATTTGAAAATAATAAAAAGTGAAAAGAGGGTAAAAGTCCTAAAAGAAAGATCAAAGGACTTGAAAATAAAATATCAAAAAGAATAAAAATGGACCCCATAAGGAAAAAGAGATAAGAATAAGACATGAAAGTGAGCAAGTCAAAATGCCACTACTATTTACTTTAACTACAAAAATAATGACTATGTGCAGCTTGTCCAAATTGCCATAATCCATGATGAATTAAATATTTTAATCTTAACTTTTCATGCTTTAAATTTCATGTTTTAGATAGAGAATAAAGATATGTCAAACTGTTTAAACTTGAAAAATCAGTAGATAGTTAGAGAATAAATAAGGAGCTCAATTGTTTAATCTGATCCCTCATATGAAATAATGTTAGAATTAGATAGTTGATGCTTTAAAATAAAAATGGATTCGGGGTTGCAAGCTTAAATGCACCCATGCAAATGAAGTAAAAATGTTAGAATAATTATGGGTAGGTAGAAAGAAGTTGTGCAAGGCATGTAATAAAGCATCATATGGTAAATTACTAATTTCCCCTCCCCCACAATGTTCCAGTATTCAAAACCTTCAGTTAAAGAGGCTCAGAGCATTTCTCTGACTTTTGTTGGCATGAGACCCAAGGCTTAATGAATGATTGGTAAAATTACTGGATTCCCTTCACAAAACCCTTTGTCTCAACATAGCCACCCTTTTCCAAAAATATAATCCCTTTTCCCAAGTTAAAATATATTTTTTCTTAGGGAAAGTAAAACCCCTTTAACTAATCTCATTTCATGCAAAAAAAACATTCAAAAACCCACAAAATACAAATTATCCCAAGTATTATGTGTAAATATTTAAAAAATGGGACTATTATTGTGCTCAAATGCCTATTTTTCCACTTTTCTTAGTTTAAATTATATGTATTTTCCATTCATTACATTCATCTCATATTAACTCTAATATAATGTATTAAATCGTTTATAACTACCCTTCCCGTAGATATATTAATTTCTTTATTTTTAAATACCCCAAACCCAATTATTAATTTTAACCTATGGTCCTATTACTCCACGTGAAATATTATCCTACTTCCCCCTATAGGTTAAAATATATTACATATTATATATAATATCCCACACTCAAAAGTCACAATACACATATAAATTCGTCATTTACCGTATAAAACCACAGTTCACCTATCCAATTATTACATCATGTTTATACGTTAAAAACTATGTTTTAAATGTATAAATTAAACCCCGCCTATCATACTAATACATTGGATTTTACGTTAAAAAAACATACGTTTAAACGTATTAAACAACCCCGATGCATGTAAACTCTTGGGCCCCACGCCCCACATACAAAGCAACTCCATCATTCCATCTCCGCCATTCGCACACCTCCCTCCAGATCCAATGAACTAGATGCAACATCGCAAATTAAATAGTGCTAACATTAATCATTTTAAGATTTGTGAAATATGATATTTTACTCCATTATCTCTCCTCCACGCGGCACCAAATCACTGGATCACATTCAATCCAAAGAAACCACTTACCGCCCTGAGCTCATGCGATAACCACTGGTAGTTTTCTCCCACCAGCGTTAAACCACCCTTCCTCTGATTTGAATCGCATTCAATACAAAACCCATTTAAAACCTAAAAAATGTATACAACCGCATATATTCCTAGTTCAAGTCCTTTTCAGAGTTTTTCTACGTGTTTGAGCCTTCCTGACTGACAAAATCAAGCACTGTACTCCATTTTTTCGCACAAAGAACTAGAGATCTATTGAGAATTGCTACCAAGGCTGCTTGAAGATCCTAGTTTACTCCAAAGGACTTCAATAGCCATTAGAAAGCCTCTCTGACGACTTAGAAACCGAGTTTAAAGATCAAATACCTCCAAAAATAGGTATTCCTTGAAAAAAATAACCTTCGCTTCATTTGAAAGAACCAATTTTTTGAGAAATTGAGCCTTGTATAGCTGTTTTCCCACAGAAAAACCCTTATTTTTCTTGCAAAGAGAGAGTTCACTGCTAAACCCTGATAAAATTACGATTTTGATACTGCAATCAGTTTTTAAATAAAAATTGAAGTAATTTTAACCGTTTATAGACTTTAAATATCCTTTGCTTGAATAAAGAAAACCTTTATAAACACTCAAGATCCTTATGTTCCTGAATTAAACGATTTTAGTCCAGTTTATTCAAAGAAGAGCAAAAAACCTAGGTTCTACCTTTTCCTGAATTTGTAAAGAGTTTGAAAAGTAAGTTTGAAACAAGTTTGAAGATTTAAACAAAAAATAAAGCCAGTTTGTGCCTATTACTATTCAATATACCTCTGTCACATTATAAATACCCTCTGTAAATAGTTTAAGATTATAGAAGACTACAAAAATCCCAAATACAGAGTCTTAAGCATCCAGAAGGTCTAAAATGTCAAAATCAAACCCAACAATGGCTTCTAAAACCACCATTGTTATAAATCCTCTACAACCTCCTATTGTAGATGTGGAACATAAACCTCTAGCTGATATAGATTACAAAATAGCTGATCCAGTGATAGAATTTAATCTTTTAGAACTCCACTACTGGAGTCTAGAAAAATCATTAGATCAGGGAGATGAAGTTTAGATTTGGGAGTAAAATCTACCCAAGTATGTAGTTCCACATACTCATCAATGTACAGAAGTCATTAGGCTATGTCAATCCTATTAATCACCTGAACAAAGAGCCATGGTTAATGCTAATAAAGAAATATTATTTATCATTACTGCAGAGTCTATTTACCTAATGCTTCAGCTCAAACCAGATCCAAATGCAACTCCATTATCCATAGAAGCACTCACAAAGCTCTGTATTCAGTTAGATTTTCCTAAGAGGTTTCATATTTTCCAAAATTTCATGCATGCCTATGTTGAAATCCCAAAGGTAAACCCTCCTTATTCTACTTCCAAATTTCTTGAAGATTCAAGGCATGTCATATCTATGTTATCCTTTATCCCAGGTTATTTTACTGATGAGCATATTTATGAGTCAATTCTAGGTTTTCTATCCACTTTTGTGCTAGGTCAACCTCCTTTTGTTATCTATAATTATGTCGAATACATAGCTGATAATATCCATGATCAACTTGTGAAATTTCCCACTGAAGGAGTTTTCAGATTTTCATCCTTCCTTTTTCACATCTTCCTTTATTTCCAAGCAGAAAAAATCCCTATAAACCTTCAAAAATTAGATGTAGAAGGGAATCCTCTATCAGTCTTCTTTTGGACATCTTTAATTAGGAAATAATCAATAAAATTCACTTATGTTGATTTTATAGACTGTTTTGTTCATCCATTGATAAAAATGTTGACAAACAGTCTACAGCCAAGAATCAGTGATGAGATAAATAAAATATTACAACTATCAGAACAAAGTAGAACTGGAGATTAGTATCTTTACCAAAACCATACAAAGATCAAAGTTTTTGGGTCAAATCGTTTACCCTATAAACTACCAAAATACTTGCCAATGAGAGTTTTTGCCTTGGAGTACACAAGGAAAATACTAAATTCGGATTCTATCAACTTCTTGGCTGCCAAGAAGAAGACTCAATTCAAGTTGAAGAATCAGGTAGGACCTTTCATTTGCAATCACAGAGATGCAGGAATAGAGGTAGCAAAACAGTTGTTGGAATACAAATTTGAAGAAAGTTTCTTATGGAATTATGATCCTCAAGGAATACTTAGTAAAATGAGGGTAAAATGAAAATTGACTGCTTATATTGATGATAAAATTCCCAATATTGAAAATTTTTCTAATCAAATAGAGTGGCTATAAAATACCTTGATAGAAGCAGTTAAACAGGGTGATACTAGTCACACCTTGAAAACTGTAAATCAAGAAGATAAAGCTACTAAGAGAATCAGGGAAGAAGGTACCTACACTGCTAAAAAAACAATAGAGAGTAGGTTTAAACTCAGATATAATAAGAAGCCTAAGCTTAATCCAGTTGATAAAGAAAAAGAGACCATCGTAGTGGAAGATACAGATGTTCGAGAAACTAACAATGACCCCGCCACAAAGATTATAAATGAAGATCATCCTGCTACTTGAAACACATAGGTAATTGAGAAACAACAAAGTATGGAGGCCTCCTCCTCATACCCAGCAGAGTATAAATATATTGACATCAGAGAGAAATATAAGCAGATAAAAGCCAAGAATGAAGAAATCAAGAATGAGATTTATTCTCAATATTTACAGCAAAATCCAGGAATCTAGAATATGCTTCTGTCAACTTTTTATTATTAAAAAAAGAAGTTGATTATGTCAGTACTTCAACCAACAGTCAAGACACCCAAAACAACAACATATTACAAGAAATTTGACCTTGAAGTACCTGTAGATTACATGCATGCATTAGATCAAATTGAGTTTCACAGACAAACTTTTGAGATGCTTTATTCTACTATGACTACAAAGGAAATGAGTTCCCAAAAGCTCCAAAAGATAGTATAAATATGAGAGATCAAATGAAAGTTGAAAAGGCTTCCTCATATGCTAAATATCTTAGAATTAAGTATTTAAAAGAATTGGTGATTCAAGTAGGATATGACCCTGCCAATGTGAAAGTTGCGGAAGAATTGGTGAAGAAAAAGAATGAGGATATTGCAACACTTAGAAAACAACTCAAGCTTCCACCAACCGAACATCCACAAGACAAGGAAATTGTAGAAGAGGCAAGCCAAAAAGATGATATAATGAACTTTCTTTTACAATTGACAACACATATTAAAGAGATGGAAATCCAAATGGAAAATCTTGTCCAAGAAAGAGAAATTGCAAAATCACAAGAAGTTCCTAAATAATTTCCATGGCAACAACAAATGTTCCTTCAAGATTGGTAGAAGAGTTGGCACCAAAAGTACCGCTAGCCACAACAGTACTGTTGGCTCGATGGGTCCTGACCCAGGTTCATAGTTTAAGGTTTGCCAACAAACCCCTATACTACTGGCCCTTTTGGTAGTGAGTTTCTTGCGTAGGCCAAACTCTCACCCGAAGCAGCATGGGAGGGTGTTGGAACCAGGTTTTTGCACCCTGAGAGAGAGAAAATAAGTCAAGTAGAGCTGCATTCCCAAATTATTGGATTTATTTTAATCGATCTAGTTACAAACTTATATCACAGAGCTCATATCTACTAACTACCTTCGCATCCACATGCGTAACACCGATCTATCAGCACAACAATTATAATCGTAGTAATCAACAGATCATAGATTGATATAACAAGAACACGAATATTCTCGTAGATATAAAACAGATCTATTCGCAAGTTCGCTAATAAGTTATAGTCCACAGTTACCAGAGCTACTATCAGTCATAGATGAAATCAACACCTTCGCATCAACAATATCACAAGTAATATCATAAATGCATAAACAATAGATCACATGAATACTTTGTATTATAACAAATACAGATCCGTAGCAACAATGGATAGCCAACCATAGATCAACCTGTTCGCATCAATAGTATTACATAAACTCAAATAACGTAGAGATACTCTAACCATATTTGCATATATTAGCATCCAAAACCCAATACAATCCAACACAGCCAACAGGGTCCGCACATAGCAGGACTGAGGATCTCTACGCACATAGCCACTAGGAGTCCTTACCCTAGCAACCCAAATAGATGTAACAATTCGCAACTATCATCAATCTCTATTCTTTCCTACCTATGACTCAAAAAGGTTCATCTATTTATACCGATTTAGCCTATGCATCCAATGGTCCAAAAACCGTGGTTTGTGGACTCTTGGTCTACGCTTGACCCATTACAATGCATTAGGGGCTTTTACCCACCCCAAAACCCTCTCATTAGACTAATTAAGACCAAAATATACAAAAATTATACAAAATCACAGCTTTTACGGGACCTTGTTCCAACAGTCCCCCAACACAATCTTCTGACTTGTCCTGAGTCATTGAGATGGTGGGTTCTCCACCTGTGCCTACAAAAATTTGATCACCTTGGCTAATGGATAAAACATGCCTTCAATATGAGCAGTGGAATTATGTGCGATGTCGACCAATTTTTCTGAAATCGGGCCTTCCGTCGTGGTGATGACTCTCTCCAGAGTCTACTTCAACTGGTTAACTACGACATCCACATCTTGTGAAAGCTTGAGGGCCTTAGCAGCCCAATCCTTCAGGAAGTCACTGAGGGCATTCTTATTTTTCCAAAGTTCATCAATATCAACCTAGAGGGTGTGATGGGTGTGCAGCTGTGTCAAGCGTTGAGAAGGAAATAACGTGGGCAGGGTAGCTCCTAATGTCTCAAACTATTATTCTTTCTACCACAGGTCCTGGTCAATGCTACATAGGATTGGGTCATGCTGGACCTTGGTCCATATTTGTATGGCCATTTCGAATAATTGGGCACCCTGCGTGATTTTCCCTGTAATGGTGTTCATAACCTCAATGACCAGTGCAGTGCACTGGGCCTGTACCTTCGGAGTTGTTTCAGGCTGCAACTTAGCCTGGAGGCCGGTGATCCGCTGCTCCATTTGTGCCTAGACCATCTGAACTTCCTCGCAAGAGGCCTTTAGTTCTATGACCAACCTTTCAACCTTTGCCTTAGGGGTGGCTGTGGCCGGGATCTCTGTGGTAACATCTGCGCAAAGTTGGTGAATCACGTTTTCGAGCTCTGTATGGTTCGCGGTGGTCTGCAATTTATCTGTCTTCATCTGTAGCGCTCGGATCTCGGCTTGGATTGTGTCGATTGTAGCTTTCTTCTCCTCCTCTAAGGCTACCCATTTTTCCTCTGTAGCCATAATTATCACATCCATGATTTTTTCAAGGTCTCCTTCAGTCAATGTGACTGTCTCGTTACATGTTGTCTGCTGGGAGTGTTGCTTCTTACGGGGCGTTTTGATAGGTTCGCTTGTTCACTTTGTGCCACGGGGGGAGGTAGGTCCTCCTACATCCAGTCCTTTTTTTCCTAGGGTTGGCTATGAATCTACCTGAGTCTCTGCCTCAACGTCCTTCTCAAAGGTCTTCTTCTATTGCGCATCCGTTTGTGTGGCCATGGTCACGTCCTGTTGGTACTCTTGGTCGCACCTCTAGTATCCATGATAATGACAAAGGGGGTGAATTTTGATGTGCTGGTCCTTTTGACGCCCTTTGCACCAGTTTTGAAGCCGACATTCTAGTTAGGAGGGTAGAGCACAATGGAATTGTCGATTTCTACATCCACCACCATATAGGGGTGCGAAGTCCAGGCTTTATCCTTGTGTGATTTGATTTGGACGTTGTGCATAATGATCTAAAATGCTATAATTTCCTTGTATATGTCATACATGACAGGGGACAATCATGGTCGGGAGTTAATGGTTACAACCAAGCTACTCTGAAAGAGGACCTAGAAAACTTGGTTGTCCTTGAGATGTTGCAGGTTCTTAGAATCCCGCAAGTGTGCATAGCAAGCCCCATCGCACATGTCTGCGGTAAGTTCAGGAAGGACTGACTCCTCAGGGGCTTCCCAGGCAACCAACACTATGATGAACAGTAACCAGGAATAAAAAAAGGTGCAGCCCTGCTCCTGGGACTTGCGAACATTTGTCAGAAACTCATCACACAAATACTGTGCCCAGTTAAAACATACCCCTTTCCCACATTGGCTTGCTAACTAAATTACGTAGGCTAGGATAGAGGATACCTCACATTTTCTCATCATTTTTCATGCCAACAACATCGTGCCCAGCTGCGTGCATTGGTCACTGATAGATTTGATTACAAAAGCCTAAGTATTGCGCTCCAGATGGTAGGTCTTTCACACATGCTCAACCATTGCCACCTCATACTTTTTACCCACGCACTCCAGAGGGTTGGGGTCATGCATGGGAAGGCTAGTAATTTTGTGCACTAGTCCAGTGTCGATGGGGATCCTGTCCTGAATCCACAGGCAGCCATCATGAATTAGGGCAAGCAATTGTCAGGCTAGTCGGTCCGTCACGGTGTACTGAACGAAGTGAGGCATCCATAGAAATTTCAGAAGCCCAGACACCGCCAATCCATGCACCTAGTGCTGAGGCATAATTCTGATCCCATTGTCTTCCTGAATTGTGTCAATGTATAATTCAAGCGCCATCTTAGGGAAGGCCTCTAGACTGGCCAAGTCATGATCGTCAAATTTGATCTTGTGCAGCTTTCCAATAGGGTCACCAATGATAGGGACTTCTCCCGGGGTCAGCAGCATCTGTAAATAAGTGATCAGGTCATTGAGGTTCTTTGGTCTTCGCGTCGAGGTTCTGCATGGCCGGACGAAGGGAGGTAACTAGTTGATTGGTCCGATAGGCTGGGCCTCCTCCTGAGCAGCTCGCGCCTGGGGTACCACCTTCGGGGATGTTACATTTCACGGGGAAGCATGAGGTTTCCCCTTAACCCATTTTGCGGGTCTTGGGTGTGTCCCGAAGTCTTCTACTTTTTCCTTGCTCTTCTTCGTGACTAGGGTGGAGAAAAATTATTCCGCCTCAGATGCAATTTCCACCACTTCCTCAGTGCCTTGTTTTGCTGAGATTACTGGTTCCAATGGTTTAGCAGATTTCGTAGCCGTCATCCTGGTTTGAAAGAAAAACTTGGGATTGCTACTGTCCGAGGGAGCATGTTTCTTAGATAGGAAAGAGAAGTTAGAGGCACATAAATTCTTACAAAACAAATTCGTCCAGGACAAATATGCCAAGTATGAGCTATTCAAGAAATACAAAACCCTTCGCTGCTCTAGCCCACCTGTTTTATAGCTTTGGCAATCGCCCAACGGTAGGGTAGACTTCATGTGGAACTTGCCATCAAGTAAATGGTAAAAAATCTCCAGAAATCACCTCATTAAATGTTGGATGCCCATCCCATCCAATGGTAATTTTTTATTTTTACCTGATTTGACTGTTCCAATGGCTAGTTTTCACACCCTAGGTGTGCGTAGCGTACCCCTGTGCTCCCAGCGCACTGACTGCAGCCTAAGCTTATTCCTTCCAAATTTAATTCTACGTCGCCATAGCTCATCCCACAAGATTTTTTGTGCCATTGTCTTCCCTGCATAGTGACCTCCTGCTATGCCTTCGTGAGCATCTGCCACAATAGCATGCCTTTTGTGCTCCAGAACGTATCTTCACAACACTTCACTAGTGGCTAGTTTATATAAAGGACCTGCGATAATGGTAAAATCCACCGCCTAGGTAACCAACTCCTTCTTTTTTCATACCGAACATTCTGCAGATGCCATGCCTGTAGGCAAGAGCTGAATGATATCATTGAATTGTGCATTGATGACCCTAATGGTGAAATGCTACACATCAGGAAATCCTTCCCTCAAGTTAGTGGGTTCCCCGCCTGTCTCAAGTTGGGACCAGTGATCCAACCCAAAATTCAGCTTCGTTGGCTTGACCATGATTTCAAAATTGAATTCCTGAAACATCAACAGCCACCTGTAGAGTCCCCCCCCCAACATAGGCTTATTCACCAGGGAATTTAAAGCCAAATCATTTGTAAACATCTTAAAGTGTCCTGCCAACAGATAGTGTCGATACTTTTGTATTGCATAAACCAGGGCCAATCCTTCCCTCTCCGTGGTGGCCTAATTATTCTTAGCACTCAAGAGTTCACGAATAGAAAATGCGACTGGGTGATCAAGGTATCTGGTGCCAAGTCGCGTAAGGAACGTTCCCAGGGAAATCCATGACACGTCAATATGTACATGACATTCCTTCACCCCATTGGGATAATTAAGAATAGGTGCAGATACCATCCCTTCCCGGAGTAGTTCAAAGCTCTTCCGGCACTCATTATCCCCAAAAGAATGAAACATATTTCTTAAGTAGTTTGTCTAGAGGTGCGGTGGTCAGTGCATATCCCAGAATCAATATTATATAGTAGCCCATATGTCCAAGGATCGAATGCAACTATTTTTGATGCTTCAGCGTGTCCACAGTCTACAGTGGAGGTCTTGGAACTGTGCACTCCCCCTCTGACTCGGGAATAGAGACATTGTGAGGATCCTCATCGCACTCTTTTATACTACCAGAGTCATCAAAGTAGGGTAGTTCTCCTACCTATGAAGATATGCAGTGGAAGTCCCTTGTAATTCGCAGGCAGCGCAACATAGAGACATCATGTAGCCGATTTTGCTAATTTTCCATTTCCTCGTCGGAGTCGGAGAGGCATTCGCTATCTCTTTCCCAGAAAATCATACCATCGGCCGTAGGATTGTTCCAGTAATCATCCCTCACAGTTAGCTTATAGATGGGATCCACCTCTTCTTCCTCTCACACTGGCTCTGTATACCTCTCTCCTTCTACGGGATCTAGCGGTACTATCACCCATGTTCCTTCACTTTCAAATACCATGCTCATCTTTTTTAAGTTGATAATACCGCCCATATCTATGGCCTATTCTAATCCTAGGAGCACAGGATAGGGGTCTGCACCTTCTACAATATGAATGACCTCAAAATCAGCCTGAACATTAACCCCTGCGATGTCTACCATGATCTTTGGTAATCTTCCTAAAGGTATCATCTTTTGCTGATTAGCCATGTTCAGCTGGATAGTGGACCATTCCAATTTAGGTCCTCCCATTCACTGCTAGGTTTTCTTAGGTAGTACGTTTGCATCCAAGCCTAGATCCAGAATAACCTGATCCATCTCATAGTCACCAATCTGTGTGGTTAGCCGCATATCCCTGCCAGTGCTTCTCTTATGCTTATAGATTTTGTGTACATCCTTAATTTCCATGGTTGGGGTTGTCTTTTCTGTGTAGCTATCTATCAAATCTTGGAGGCTCTCTATGGCCCTTTGGTTGTGCAGTAGCTTTATAGATGCCTGCAGGAATGGTTTGACCTCATCATCTACCTTGAGGTACGTAGGGGCCTGAGGCGTAGGTGCCTCAGCCTTAGCAAAGTCTTGGCAAGCTGCGACAAAGGTTTCTTTTTCTTCGTGTAAGTCCAAACCTTCTTGTTTAATAGCCAATTTTCGGATTAGAGTCTTCGCCTCATCTTTTTCCGCAGCTCCTCCATTGGTCATGCCGCTGCGTGTGATAACATTAACACTTGGCCCTTCATCTCGAGGTTCTGCCTTGACCCTTTGTACATTCTGTGTAGCTGTCTGCTGCTTCTCCTGCATTTTGGCCATTAGAATCGAGCAATACTTGATCACATGATCCAACTATCCATAGTATCTTCAAGATTGTCTTACGGGGTTTATGCAGTCCCTTACAAAGTGCCCTATTTCTTTGCAGTTATAGAAAACCAGTTGTCCTCTTCCCCTACCTGCGCTTCCACCTCAACCCCCTCCCCTTCCCCTGGCTGGAGAACCACCTATGCCCGAGGGGGATCTTGGTGATGATGGATCTTCCTGTGCCCTATATAGCCTTCCTCGATCTATCATTAGATCATACGTTCAACAGTTCTATTTATCATGGCCTATAGATCTGCAGAACATGCACCATTGTTGCTTTATTTCTAGGACATATGCGGCAAGGTGGGGGAAGTGGTTGGTGTCGTGCAGCCTAGCATTACGACAATCATCGCACCAAAGCACCGAAATGGGTCCTGTAGCTTCCCTAGGTCGCAACGGATTGCATCCCCCTGCCTATATGTAGTCTGCTAGCAGAGGATGGTTATCCTTGGTGTGTCCATTCACCTTACATCATATGCACCATCTTTCAGGGATAGCCTCCATTCCTCCCTCCTTCTACAGATTCTGGATCTCCATATGCATTACTTCTAGCTAGCCTTGTATTTTCCAAACTCCTAACTGGGTATCATCTCTTGGTGCAGCTTCTAGCTTCATCGCAATTTCTAAGGCCTCTTCCTGCGATTCAATGGCTTGATGTCCCATTGGCACACATAGGTGGGGCAACATCATAGAAATGAACCACTCCGTGTGTTTCCTGTCATCGTACAAAAATCCTCCTTCTCTAATTACCTTCTTTAATGGTTGGTCAGCCTCCCATATGGATTCAGACGGTCCTTGCTTGAAATCATTTAGATCGTTCAGCATCTGCAAGTAGGACTTGGGATTTTTTAACTGTTGTTTCAACTTATTCTTAGTTTCTTTAATGGTTGCATTGACATGCTAGTTGATGTACCCCATATACCAATCCAAGGCCCTTCCTTCAAAGGCAAGGGATGGCTATTCCCTTTTCACCGCATCACTAGCTACATTCTACGTAGTCCATACCGATCTTGTGACGAACCAAAACTGATCCATATCCTCATCTCCTACGCCCTTGAAGGTGGGTACCTTCATGTGCAAAGCCATATCATATTCCAGTGGCGGAGGTGGTGAGTTCTTACCCCTATGAGGGTTTGACGGTAGCATAGACGGAGAGCTAAGCACTGCATAATTTCTTACTAGACTGTAGACAGATCGATCTCCCTCCTAATTGGTTCTGTAGTATTTACCACTATGCATTGTACCCTCAATTTTCTCTGAGCTCATTCACTTTGTATGACTACATAGGATACTCTTTTTGCACAATAAGATCTTAATCAGTAATGGCAGAGTTTTCAGAAACTTACCCCAGAAACCCTTCAATAATATCCGTTCTACCTCATAGTAGGACACAACTTGATCAATCGCAAATTCTGTCACAAACCCTCCTATCACACTATCCACCCAATGATCTACCGTGTCAGTGATGGTGTTATCACTCTTTTCTAACTGCTGAATTAGCTCTGTGGTCCACTGCGTGATTCGTTCATCCTTCCAACACTTCTGGAACTCTACGAGCCTTAAAAGCCACTCTGAAGCTCGATTTTAAATGTCAAAAAGAAAATATGGTAGTCTCTATGAGAATTTACTTATTCTTCCACTTTTCCGTTTTCAACCTTGTGCTGCGATTCTCTTTTATTGTCAATTACTCAATTTGTTTTTCAAGCCACAACTCAATTTCCTTCTTCTTAGGTTTCCAATATTCTCTTGGCATTACCCTATCTCTCTATCAAAATTCTCCCAGTCCCGAAAACAGAACGATTTGTTGGCTTGAGGGGTCCTGACCCAAGTTCGAAGGTTAAGGTTTGCCAACAAACCCCTATACTACTTGCGCTTTCGGCAGTGACTTTCTTGCGCAGGCCAAAGTCTCACTTGAAGCAGTATGGGAGGGTGTTGGAATCAGGTTTCCACACCCTGAGACAAAGAAGGTATGTCAAGAAAAGCTGCATTCCTAGCTTATCAGCTTTGTTTTAACAAATCTAGTTACAAACTTATATCGCAGAGCTCATATCTACTAACTACCTTCGCATCCACATGCGCAACACCGATCTATCAGTACAACAATTATAATCGAAGCAATCAACAGATCATATATTGATATAATAGTAACACTAATATTCTCGTAGCTATAAAATAGATCTATTCACAGGTTCACTAATCAGTTATAGTCCACAGTTACCAGAGTTACTATTAGTCATAGATCAAATCAGCACCTTCACATCAGCAATATCACAAGTAATATCATAAAAACACCAACAATAGATTAGAGGAATACTCTATATTATAACAAAGATAGATCTGTAGCAACAATGGATAGCCAACCATAGATCCAAAAATTCACATCAACAGTAAAACATAAACTCGGATAACGCAGAGATACTCTAACCAGATTTGCATATATTAGCATACAAAACCCAATACAATCCAACACAGCCTGTAGCACACAGCCACCAGGGTCCACACACAGTAGGACCGAGGATCTCCATGCACACAACTAGTAGGAGTCCTTACTCTAGCAACCTAAATAGATCTAACAATTTGTAACTCTCATCAATCTCTATTCTTTCCTACCTATGACTCAAAAAGGTTAATCTATTATACCGATTTAGCCTATGCATCCAATGGTCCGCAAACCATGGGTTGTGGACTCTTGCTCTACCCTTGACCCATTACAATGCGTTAGGGGCTTTAACCCACACTAAAACCCCAACGTTAAACTAATTAAGACCAAAATATACAAAACTTATACAAAATCATAACTTTTAGGGGACCTTGTTCCAACAAGTACCAGTGACTTCCTCCACTACTTAAGCTACATAATCCTCTACCACAGTAGCTCAATAGTCTGATGAAGCCAGTAGATTATTAAGGCCATGGAGGAAATTTCAATTCAAACCAATTAAATCAATAGGTTTAAGAAAACAAATGAAAATCTAGAAGACACTAAGAAGCTAGCCCAAATTAATGCCAAAACTCAGGAAGAAAGGGCTAACAGGTTAAATGTTGAGTTGAAGAACTTACAAAAGGATTTAACCTTGAAAGAACCTATGTCCTATGTGAGGAATCAATTATGGACCAAAATCATTGAATCCATCAATGTGTTTGGCCATGAATACAGGTAATTTATGAGCAAAAGGATTTACTACAAGCAGCACAAGAGGAGATTCAGAAAAGAAAGGATGAACTAGGTGCCAAACCTGAAGAGGCCCTAGAAATAATCAAATTTCTCAACACTAAGAACAAGCAAGAATTGAAGGAGATAGAAATTACTGACATAACAGAGACAATTCTTGAAATAAGAAAAGTAATTTCAAAGAAAACCTTATGAAGTAGCTAGATGAAAAGCGTGGAAACATGAACATAGCCATAACTAATTTTATGGTTAAATTTGAGATCTTAAGGAAAAAAGGTTTGCCAAATATTCTTGTTCTTAATGATAAACTTATGGCACAAGAAGATTACAACAAGAAGATAAGAGATCATGCAAAAGAGTAGGTACATAAAACAGAAGGACAAGGAATTCCTATAGAAAAGGTTCTACATAAAAGCTTTGAAGACTTGTTTTATCTACAACATGAGATAACACACCTCTTTGTGATCAAACCAACATTTTCTAGATACATAGAGGCAGATGAGAACTTTAGGAAGTTGAAAAAGATCAAAATCCCTAATCAATAAGTTTGGGAAAAACTCACTCACTTACTGTAAAAGTCAAATTTCAGTGAAAAGGATGAAAAACAGAATTGTTGTTTTTACACAGTAAAAACATAAATTTATAGCAGTAATGCAGTTAAAATAGTGGTTAAAGAGTATTAGATGGTAAAGTGTATCAGATGAAAGAGTATCAGATAAGAGATAATATTTCAAAACAGATTTGAAAGATCTTTTGCCAGCAAAGAAGACAACACAACATCCAACTACACCTAATTCAAAACAACATTTTTATTTTATTTGGATAAATAGGACATCTTTCTAACTTGTTAAGCAGCTATCACTATATTGTTGTAAAAGATATTTTATTTTCCTTAGAAAATTCGTATGAGTATTCTAGGATATTTTGTAAACATTTTTGTATAAATACTTCATCCTTTGAAGTATTATTGTGGAATAAATTGCTGAAGATTTCTATAGTCAATACATTTGTACCTGAAGGATTTTTGTACCAAGTTCAAGTAGCAGACTCGATCAAATCATAAAGCATCATATTTCAGGATTCATGTGATGAGCCATTTAAGTGAAGTACTTCTACTGTCATTGTTTATCTTCTTATGTTTTACATGCATCCATATATGTGTTCTAAATTTGAATGATAAACCAGGAATATTATTACATGATTTGTTAAAAGCACCATGTCTTTAACTATTTATCATTTCTATGTTTTCTGTTGATTTCCAGATTAGGGAACCCTTAATTTCTCCCGCTTTCGAATGACCTCTGTCTTATCCTTCTTTATCCAGATCAAAGAATTCTTAGTTTCTCTTTATCCCGATCAAACCACTTCACCAATTAGCCTTCCAAGATCTTCAATGAAATCTCTATCTTGCCCTGAAAACATTTGACTTTTGACCTTGATCCTAGTCCTGTCTGCTTGAAATTTGACTCCTTTGCCTAATGGACAAATAAATCTATCATAATCCATCTCATTAAGTGATTTTTCCCACAAAAGCAAACCAAACCAAATATCAAAACCAATTTTCACATCATAACTAGCCTAATATTATATAATTAAAACAAAGTTAAATCTTATAGAGAGAGCCCTCTCTAAACCCTAGGAATGTTAGATCCTATAGTTTAAAGTTTGTCTATGGTTACCTCTAATGTTCTTTGAACTTTAAATCAAAATCCCACAACTTAAGAATTATTAGAGTGATAACATATTGGTGACCATACTAGGGAACTAACCAATCCTCAATCTTAAAATAGATCTTAAAGGAAATAATTTTCATCATCCTTTCACCTTAAGACTATTTTAAAAGTTGTGAGTATAAAAAACTGTATTCTGGCTTCCAGAAGAATCTATTATACCAGGTCAAATCTACATCCACAACCTGCTATTATAGTATATAATCCGAACATAATTGGAAAAAACAATAAACAAGTAGAAGACTTAGGCAATAAATTTTCCTTAGTTAGAGCAAATTCATTACCAAAACAGTTAGTGAGTATACAAGGCATTGATTTTGACTTAAATTTTGAACATTCTTTATTCAGAAACAAATAAGAGAGTGATTTAAATAGCACCATTATAGATCCTAATTTTATTTCATCTCTTGAAATTAAAAAGGAAACTATTTAAGTAGATTTTGAATCAAAAATATTTGAAGCTTATGATAAACTTGATGAAATAAATGCTACTATTCTCAAAGAAATAGATAAAGCTCTTCTTCAACATTCAGTTGAATTAGCTTCCTTATCAACATATACACCTAAGCCCTCTACTTCTCAATTATATACCCGCCTTTTAGAATTTTTAGGTTCATCTCTTTATGCCACTACATCATCTATAATTTCCACCACTATTTAGTCCACAGATCCATTTATCCCTAAACAACCATTTCAACCTAGAGTATTATTTCCATAGACTACCACATCAACCCCATCCACTAGTTTATCTTCTGCAATTTCAAACACATCATTCTCATTTCCAAGTACTTCTTCATACATCCCAGTTTCATCTTCTGCCATCCCAACTTCACATTTTTCTTCAACCACATTTTCTACTACATCACCTTACATTCCAATCTCATCAGCCACTTCTTTAACTACATCAGCTAGTACTTCTAGTTCTTCCCCAAGCCCTTCCAACCTACCTCCTAGCCAAGCTATAATTCAAGCCATGTCTACTAGGTATGCTCCCTTGGTCCTTCCAGCACAGTTATATGATATGCCTCAAGATTATCAAAGTAAAATACCTCAATTTTATGCTACCATTCATTATACTTCCCAACAACACATTAATAAGATGACAGATTATTTTGAGCTTCATGAGATAAATGCTTCTAATGTACAAATGAGACTCTTTGCTCGGAAATTAACAGAGCAAGTTAAAAAATGGTTTAAAGGTCTTAATCCTGGTAGAATAGCTGATTTGGCAGTTTTTTATAGATTATTTTAGAATAAATAGGAAAAGAAGAAAAATCCACTTCAAATATTATTTGAATTTGATGCAATGAAAGGATCTCCTAATGAAACAATCCAAGATTACTGCACTAGATACAACAATGTTTATAATTCAATCCTAGCTAATCTCAGACCCACTCCAGACTCTGTCTTACTCAAATTCCCTGATGGATTTGATACAGATATGGCCTATCAATTAAGAGAAAGAAATGTTGATACTTTATAAAGAATGCAAACAAATGATGTTAGTGTAGAGGTAAATATTTTGGCTAGAAAAGCTAAATTGAGGAATGAGAGGAGAGTAACGATAAAATAAGAGACATCTAGTTTAGATGGAAAAATAGATCAATTAGATACAACTTTAGAGAGAATGTTGGATAGATTAGACAATATAGAAATAAGACCACAATGGGATAACCAACAACAAATTAGAAATCTCAACTTCAGAAAAAAGACAAACACAGGAAAATCTAAAGAATCGGCACTTGATCAGACAATAAGACCTCCATTTCAAGGGAACTATGTTGAAAGTTCTCATCAAGATGAAGATGATGAAGAAACTGTAATGTTCCTACTTAGCCTTAACTAAGAGGAGACATTGAATTTTGATTTATTTTATGTTTTATGAATAAATGAATAAAGGAGGACATGTAAAACTCCTAATAAATCAATTCCCATGTGAACAAAGACAAATATGGGCTATGTAAATAATCACTTGTAGGTGTGAAAGAGGATTGAGCCAAAGATTGGGTCCACCTTGACCAAATCAACTGTGCTGTCTAGGTTCAATGCATCACCAAGAGGGACTGCGCAGTTCTAGAAGGGAGCTTCTAATGTGAAAATGACCAACTCATCCAAGTGGTTTAGGGTTTTCAAAGGCCATATCATGTTAGAAAAAGGAGGAGAAGACACATGAAGAGGTTGTTGATGAATTATATTTCTGAAGTATTTGTCTGCTTAGAAAAATACCATTCTCTGTTGTTTAGTGGAGGACTGTGATTGGAATTCCTGTTTAGGAGTTTCATCTCTTCCCTTGAGGTTCATTGGAGGTGTTCTTTGCTGAAGTTGGCCACTATCTGGTTTGAGACCAAGCTCTATCTTTCATAAGCAGCGTTGGCCCATTGAGGGTTTTGTAGCTGCTATCTTTGTAGCAAGTGGCACTTTAGATCTGCTTAGATCTAGTTGTTTTAAGAGGCTTTCTCTATTGGAGAGTGATCTTCAACCTCCAAGGAGTTAGCTGATCTATATTTTAAATCATATCTGTACTTTTTAGTTCATTTACTTAGTCTCCTTCACCCTCTCCATAGTTTCTGCTCTATACTGCATTATTTTGTGAGAGGGCTTTGTTATTTCAGTTTGTTATCAGTTTGGAGGAAGATCTCTTGATGTTAGGCTTGCCTTCCCTTGGTGATCTGTGGATTGGGTTGCTGATCCATGTCTCTATAGTTCTAATCTATTTCATTAATAAAATTTATCTTCATAAATTTTTGGGTTTTCTGCAGCACAGTATATTGTAATTCAGATCTACAGCTTAATATGCAGTATTTTGATGTAATTCCAATTGGATCTTGTTGTCAAAGTATTGTAGCTTCTAGATCTGTATTATATATGATGATTCATCCATATATCTTTCCTAGATCTGAAATTTAATGTACAGCAGCTGAACCATCTGGAAAATAATGCTGCCTATGTATTTCTGCAGTTTATTTCTAGTTGCAGCTCTTATTTCTGAACGGATCTTGCCCTAGTTATTCTTGTAATCAGTTGTAAAGGAAATAAGATCATATGTAGTTCTGATTTACTGTTATATTACTGAAATATAATACCTTTGGCTGACCTCCTCTGAGTTCCAGTCAGATCTACGCAATTCTAGTAGCTGGGTGTTTCATTTTGTAGCAGCCTCTCTCTTTGGCTGATTTTAAGCTAGTCTTGTTCCCGGGAGATCTGTTTAACATGTTTAAACTCATTTTTTCTACTGAAATTGCATTTACATGTCAAATATAGCTTGAATTAGGGGATCCCAGCCCTGATCTATGTTTTCATTTCTCAAATTTTCTTATACAGCGTTTTCACTGAAGGCCTTGTTGAGATTCTTGAATTGGGATTATTCCAAGTTCTATAGGAAGAGTCTACAGTTGGCCAGGTAGCCTCTGGTTCTCACCCTCTTTTAAGAGGTGGAATAACCAATAAATTCCTCTATAGTAAATCTCTGAAATAGAATCTTGATAATCCCCAAAAAGGAATATTACAGTGCTATCGGAGCTCCACTCTTGGCACAGCCTGTGCTAGCTTTGGAGCCTTTGTAATGTTGCATTCCGAAGATGAAGATCCTCTTTGTGAGAGGGCGAGGAGATACTAGAATAGAATTCATAAAAGTATGACTATACTACTATTGACCTTGACAAGGGTCAAGACAAGGGGAAAGGCCCTGAGTTGAATGACAAAGATAAGGAGGCAGAAGAGTTTGCAAAAACTCTGTTGGAAACCATGCAAGATCTATCCAAGGAAATAAAGGAGATGAGGATATAAAGAATGAGGGAGTCCCTTGGAAGACTCCATCAAGGAGAGAGTTCAGAAATGTCTTAGTTTGGGACTGGTCCACTGGTGAGCTTGCCACAAGCTCCACAAATCTCACAACGCTCTACAATGCCCACCTTCCTGGCTGTAGAGAATGAAGGGCTTCAAGATTCAACCTCTTTGGAAGGTTATTTTGTAGAATATGATTCAAAAAGCCAAAGGTTCAAGGATAAATTGAGCTTTCAAGATTTCTGCCACCTAAAGGACCGGAGGAGACCATTGCAGCAGTATAGAGATGGAGGTTTCCTTCATGGGAGGCACCACACCTGGGCAGGTTCTTATTGCCTAAGTTTGATGGTTCACCCTCTTTTTCAGCTAAAGCATGGGTGGAAAAGTTGGACATATATTTCCGGCTGAATAAAGTGCCTGAAGCAGAAGCCATTAAGATTGTTGCGCTGCATTTTGATGGAGAAGCCCATAACTGGTGGTTTCATGGAATTTCTACATTGGGGCACAACAATGTGCCCACTTATGCTGATTTCACTAGGATACTAGTGGAAATATTTGGTTGAAAGGATCTGGAGGCCCCTTTCATAACTTTGGCAAAGCTTAAGCAGACAAGAGATGCTGAAGCCTATATTTCTTAATTTTTGAAGATGTCTATTATGGTTCCTGATATTTTAGTTGCAAGGAGAGTTTATATGTTCATAGATGGCTTGGAGGAACCTTTGCATGGCTTGGTCAAGTCTACCAAACCCACCACACTACATGATGCCATTGAAAGAAGAAGAGATCTCCAAGATTCCTCACCAAGAGCAAAGGAAACCCTTCCTAGCAGAGCCACTCACTATTCTAAAGGGAAGGAAGGGAAATCTGCTCCACCCAAGGAGAGCTCACAGAAAAATATTCTTGACAATGGTCTTTGGAGAGAGTTGAGAAAAAAGAAGTTATGTTTCACTTGTCAAGAATCATGGGTGTCGGGGCATAGATGTGCTGCTGGAAGAGCACATTATATTGAAGTCTTCTCTGATTGTGAGGAGGAGGAAGGAAATGATGGACCTAGGAGAGTTCATAGCACTGGTGATGATGAGGAGGAGGATCCATCATCATCTAGGGAAGAAGAAGGAGCATTTGCTCCAACCAGTGGGACTCTTGCTTCTTTGAGGGTAGTGCCCAAATATTTAACTCTTAGAGTGTAGGGTTCAGTTATGAACCAAAGAGCATCTATTCTTATTGATAGCGGGGCAACCCAAAATTTTATTGATGCTCACTTTGTACAGAGGAGAGGGACCCCTTCTGATACTTTTGATGGGTTCTCTATTTTGGTTCTGGGAGATATAACTATGTAGTGCATGCAATATGTTCCATCACTTTCGGTGACTATGGGAGCCTACACCTTGGAGGAACACTTCTCTGTAGTGGACATATTAGACACCAACATCATCTTGGGTGTCCAGTGGTTGATTACTTTGGGAAAGGTCACCACTGATTGGAGGGCCTTGCAGATGGAGTGGGTGGACTTGAAGAGTGGGAAGCAACAAGTTATTCAAGGCATGCACACCTACCCTTCACTTGATGTCTCTACCCACACAACAAATATGGAATTGCGCAGTGAGGGCAAGGATATTATGGTTCCTTCTCTCATGTTCATGAGATTGCTACAAGGGACACTTATACATCATGGCAAGCCTCTTGGGATGCCATTAGATTCTATGGAGAAAGCTTCACCAAGTGCTGAAACAATGGAAGAAAGAGTCAATGCGTTGTTGGAGGAAGAAAAGGGGAGGATCAACCTTCCCACACAAAATTTTGGCATGCATAATACCAAAGGAACAAGCAACAACAAGGCAAGCACCACCATAGATACAACTACAACGCTGTCCTTTTTTAGAAGTGTAGATCCATATTGGAGGTCTCAACTCCTTGTAGAGTACTCCAAATATCTGCACATCGAGATGATCCTAGATGGTATAAAGCAAGGAGGAGGCTATATGGTCCATGAAGGGGTCATCTATCATCTTGGAAAATTATTCTTGTCTCAAGCCTCAAAGATTAAGCAAGAAATACTACAAAGGGCACAGAAGGAGTTCCTTTCCAGTTACATGCAATCAGTAAAAATATACTCCCTAGTCTTGAAGATTTTTGATTGGGAGTGTATGGAGGAGGAGCTACATCAACATTATGATTGGGAGGAACTAAATCAGCACTTACAAGAGTGAAATAGCTATGTGGATATGGGGCATCCAAAGGATCCTACGCAGGATATATTTCAGCCATCTCTTTCTTCTCTAAAAAGAGGTGAAAAGCCCATGCCTAACTCTTTGAGTATGGGAGAATTGTATGGTAAGAAATCTGATCTTGTAGAAAAAGTTTATTTTTCTGATTTGGCACACTCTCTTACCATATGTATGCATGAAATGGCACCTACAAGGAGCAATATTACATGCAGATCTCATGGCAAAGATGGGGCCAATGAAAGCTCCAAAGCTGGCCACTCCCTTGAGGTGAAAAGGGGGATTGTTTTTCATGATGGGTGCTTTCCAAAGGCACCTACTGAGAGTTTCACTTTCAGCCATGTCAAAGTGGCTTATGCAGAAAATATGTGGTGGGAGTACCACCTATCACATTCATATCTGCTCAGAACAAGGGGTGTAATGCACTAGTACCTTATGTGGGATTGTGACCCACCTCCTCATGTGCAAATTACAGTTCTCTTTTATGTGATTTTGCTACCATACATAGATGACATATTGGTTTCGTTTATGGGTATTTATGGGCAAAGAGTCAGTAGTGTACATGTGCCACATGGGATGAAACTATATCTAGTACTTCATGATACATGTTTCAGATGTGACATTGGTTCACCCATGCATATTTCTGTTGAGTTTTACACTCTTGAAGGGGCAGACTATGAACCTATCATGCTAACATTAGAGGAGCAATTTTTGATGTATTGCCTTGGTGAACACTTGCTTCATGATGAGAGGTTTATTATTGATGGTTTCATCAATGGAGAAGGAGAAGAGATACAACTCTTACCCTACCAGTTTCTTGAGGACAAGCAACATTTTGAGGGGGAGGACTGTAATGTTCCTACTTAGCCTTAGCTAAGAGGAGACATTGAATTTTGATTTATTTTATGTCTTATGAATAAATGAATAAAGGAGGACATGTAACACTCATAATAAATCAATGCCCATGTGAACAAAGACAAATCTGGGCTATGTAAATAATCACTTGCAGGTGTGAAAGAGGATTGAGCCAAAGATTGGGTCCACCTTGACCAAATCAACTGCACTGTCTAGGTTCAATGCATCACCAAGATGGACTGCGCAATTCTATAAGGGAGCTTCTAATGTGAAAATGACCAACTCATCCAAGCGGTTTAGGGTTTGCAAAGGCCATCTCATGTTATAAAAAGGAGGAGAAGACACATGAAGAGGTTGTTGATGAATTATATTTCTGAAGTATTCCTCTGCTTAGACAAATACCATTCTATGTTGTTTAGTGGAGGATTGTGATTGGAATTCCTGTTTAGGAGTTTCATCTCTTCCTTTGAGGTTCATTGGAGGAGTTATTTGCTGAATTTGGCCACTATCTGGTTTGAGACCAAGCTCTATCTTTCATGAGCAACGCTGGCCCATTGAGGGTTTTGCAGCTGCTATCTTTGTAGCAAGTGACATTTTAGATCTGCTTAGATCTAGTTGTTTTGAGAGGCTTTCTCTATTGGAGAGTGATCTTCAGCCTCCAAGGAGTTAGATGATCTATATTTTATATCATATATTTAATTTTCAGTTCATGTACTCAGTCTCCTTCACCCTCTGCGCAGTTTCTGCTCCATACTGCGTTATTTTGTGAGAGGGATTTTTTATTTCAGTTTGCTATCGGTTTGGAGGAATATCTCGCGGTGTTAGGCTTGCCTTTCCTTGGTGATCCATGGATTGGGTTGCTGATCCACATCTCTATAGTTCAGATCTATTTCAGTAGTAAAATTTATCTTCAGAAATTTCTGGGTTTTCTGCAGCACAATATATTGTAATTCAAATCTACAGCTTAATATGCAGTATTTTGATGTAATTCCAATTGGATCTTGTTCTTAAATTATTGTAGCTTCCAGATCTGTATTAGATCTGATAATTCATCCATAGATCTGTCCTAGATCTGAAATTTAATATACAACAGCTGAACCATTTGGTAAATAACATTGTCTATGTATTTTTGTAGTTTATTTCTAGTTGCAGCTCTTATTTCTGAAGGGATCTTGCCCTAGTTATTCTTGTAATCAGTTGTAAAGGAAATAAGATCATATGTAATTCTGATTTACTGTTATATTACTGAAATATCAGACCTTTGGCTGACCTCCTCTGACTTCCAGTCAGATCTGCGCAATTCTAGTAGCTAGGGGTTTCATTTTGTAGTAGCCTCTCTCTTTGGCTGATTTCCAGCTAGTCTTGTTCCCGGGAGATCCGTTTAACATGTTTAAACTCATTTTTTTCTACTGAAATTTCATGTACATGTCACATACATCTTGAATGAGTGGATCCCATCCCTGATCTACATTTTCATTTCTCATATTTTCTTATACAGCGTTTTCACTGAAGGCCTTGTCGAGATTCCTGAATTGGGATTATTCCAAGTTCTATAGGCAGAATCTACAGTTGGCCAGGTAGCCTTGTTGGGAAAAATAATGAGAGGGGGGGGGGGGGGGTGAATCAGTATTTAGGCATTACTCCAGTATTTTTACTTTTCCACTCTCTAAAACCCATATGCTACTTTGATGAAGCCAACTAGCGTATACACGCAGATATCCTTCATAAAACTCGCGTATACACAGAGATCTAATTATGCCAATAATTATTCACTTATATCATTCCATCATTCATTCATTAAATTTTCAATAAACAGTAAACCTGTGCAGTAAGAACAGAATAAATCATCACACATAAGCAACACACATGAACACCAGGATTTTTAGGTGGAAACCCAAGTCGGGAGAAAACCACCACTGCTGTTGTCTCAGCCTTCAATATTTTATTATAGAGAAAACATATTACAACAATGTACTGGTGTAGACTCATACCAGCACGCAGGCACCCACCTGCGCTCATTTACCAGTCTCTCCTGGAAGGGAGCTCCGACCCCCTGATCTCATTTACCAGCCTTACCTGGAAGGGAGCTACAACCCCCTGACTGAAGGCTACAACCCTCAACACCTCTATGGACCATGTTTCATCAATTTTCACACTAGATCCAATCCACACAATTAAGCTCAAGGAACATTCATCAATGCAACAACTTTCTCTATAGCAGCATAATCAATATTCGAACTACCCAGATCAACATTGACAAATAGCAGTACACATCAAAAATAGATATTAGCAAGACAGCAGAACAAATCAGACATCTCACAACTTCAGCAAACCCTAGTTTATCATACGCACTTTCCTTTCATTGATCCTGCGTACATACGCGCCTTCATGCATATAAACCCGCGTATACCTCTGCACATACTTCAGAAAACCATAACTGGACATACGCGCTTTTCCTTCATCAGATCCGTGTATACACGCGCTTTTACCGAAACGAACCAGTGTATAATTCTTCAGACATTTCAGCGCAATTCTTCAGAACATATGCATAGCTCAGATATTACCCTTTACTTCAGAAACATGTTTGCCTCATCTTAGATCAGAACATTCCATAAACAGATATAGAAGATACAAATACATTTTAGATCTAGATTCATTTCTTCATCATTTTCTTCATAGGTGCATCACACATTCAGATCGTCAAACTGTTACCCTTTCCATACATATATACTTCATAATGAAGTACTCATTCAAACCTAGACTCCTGCACTCACTTTGCACAATGATTTTCTTCTCCTTATATAGGTTTACCCTTTTTCAATACCATGAGCCAAAACCACATTATTTCCAATGGTATTCCTAGACGGGATCAAATAGATAATCCAGCGCTCAATACAATGGGTCAATACCATGGTAAAGCCCCTTGGTATCATACTTTTAGAGCGCAAAAGGGCATACGCGACTTTTAGGTTCTTTTCCGCATGTATATGCAACTTAGCCTCATAAAAGATGTGTATATGCTAACCTTGAATGTATACATGGGTTCCCTTCACAAAAGTAGAGTATATACGCGGGTTTACTTCACAAAAGTAGCGTATACATTGTGACATATTATATTTATCATTTTTCTGGCACTTACTGGAATTATTTTCTCTGCCACATCTGAACTGATCTGAAGATACATCATTCTTACATCTTTAGCACATAGGTTGCTTATCATAGGCAACTCATCGAGTAGATCTCCATCAAGGACAACTTCATCAAGTAGGTTGCCATCATCTTCATCAAGTGGGTTGCCATCAAGGACAACACTTCTGCATCATATTGCCAACAATCTCCCCCTTTGGACTTGATGGCAACCACGATGGTGTTTGATCACCACAACAGATGTATACATTAAGCATAATGATATTATCCCCTCATTCAAACACCATGCCACTCTCCCCCTTTGACATCAAGGGCAAAGGGCGGACCAAAACCAACACAAGGTTTTTCTCCTCATGTAGACAGAAGAGCGCTGTAGATCTAATGTACGTTGAAGTGACCATGCTCCCCCTGAGTTCATGCTGAACCCACAAACATATTTTTCAATGAATTACATGAATCTATGATCTTCCTATCACCAATGAAGTACATCAAAGATCCATCCAAGTGGATTTACATATGAGACTCAAATACCCAACCAAGTGGGTTTACACATCTCAACTCAACTACCCAACCAAGTGGGTTTACAAATTTGACTCAGCTACCCTACCAAGTGGGTTTACAAATTTTGACAAGTCCTTACATGACTGAATATTACAATTTTACATCATGGGTCTCAACAAGACCTTTTTTATCAAATTACAAGTATGAATTTTTATAACCAATACCAGAAAGACCTCAAGAGAGAGATCACAAATCAGAACCATCATAATGCCAACAATGCATTATACTCAGCAAGGCTAGGGCTCCCCCTGAAAGTGTGCATCCAAAGATCCTTTCCATATGACTAGGGCTACTCCTTAGCTTGTGCAACTTTGAACACCTACAGCAACAAGTCATCAGCAACAATCTCTGCATGATCTGTCCATGTCTCTGAAACATATGACTTCCATCTCATCCAAAAGATACTCTTCATCAAATAGAAATCCGGGCTCATTCATTAAAATTTATCATAAGAAACCATGTATCATGTCATTTATCATTTAGAACTGAGAAATAAGCAGATACAAAGTCAATAACACAGTTATTAACATTCAGACTGATGCTCCCCCTGAACCTCTGCTCTTGATTCTTCAGCTGTCATACCAATTATCTTAACATCAATGCATACGCGACTGTGTCTGTTGTAACTTGCGTGTATACGCGACTTTAGTTCATCTAACCTGCGTATGGAAAGTGACACATTGAAAATTTCACTTTCTTTCATCTCCCCCTGAACTTATGCCTCCTGTACCTGTCTTCTTCACATCAGATGCACTGTCAGAAATAAATATAACCAGAATCACCAAAACAACCATGGGAATCACCATACATTGCTCCCCCTGTGATGATACATTACTAAGCTCCATAATGTATCTCACATCACTTCTGCAGTCATTAAGATAAGTAAGCTTCAGAAGCTGATGACTGCAGTAGGGTCAATATTCCCTACGTTTCTAATCGGTCCTCCTTCTTTCTCCAGCTTTGCTTGAAACTTCTTATTGTGGGCTGCAAATTGTCCAATTTCTCAGATCTATTCATCCTACATTCTTTTTCAACATGTCCATATTTGTTACAGGCATAACATCTTGCATGACCAGAAAAGTAAGCATAACCATAATACTGTGTTCTTCTATTCTTTCCTCTATTGCAATCAGCTGCTTTATGACCAAACCTGCTGCATGAAAAACAATATCCCTTAAAGAAACCAGAGTACCTATCTGTGTAGAATCTACTTGTTTGTGACTGAAACAATCTGCTTCTGCAATTTGCTGCAACATGCCCATAATTATGACAATTAAATCATTCAACATTATTGATGCTTCTATAGTTAGGAGGGAATGGTTTCTTTTGAGAGTTCATGATTTTCGGTTGACCCTTTGCTTCTTTCAACACTTCAGATTTTGTATTGACATCCTTTGAATCTTTAGCACTTCCTTGTGAACTAGATTCTCCTTTAATAGTTTCATGAAAACCAAGACCAAGTTTAATAGCAGGAGATCTTTGATTACTAAGAATATTGTCTAGAATCTTAGTACTATCTTGAAATCTCAAGAGTTTATCCTTTTCTTTTAATTTACCTGTGAGAATGTTTACCTCAACTTCCAATTTTTGGCATTTCTTCTTCATACTTTCTTTAACCCTTTTTCCTTCTTCAATTTGATCATTCAATTTTAGAATTTCTTCCTTCAACCAATTTTCGTTTTCTTCACATGTTTGTAGCAACTCTTCATTCTTCTTATTTGATTTTTCCAGATCTTCTTTGAGAGAGATAATTTCTACTTCAAGTCCTTCCTTTTCAAATGATAGGGGTTCTTCATTCTTCTTATTCAATGCTTCGAGATCTTCTTTTAGAGAGATGATTTCTGCTTCAAGTACTTCATTCCTTTTGTTTGATTTTTCCAGATCTTCATTTAGATCATTGATTTCTACTTCAAGTCTTTTATTTCGATTGCTTCCATAATTATACAACCTTTTATGCTTGTCTATCTATTATTTCATTTGAGAGATCATCTCTTTGTAGATAGTTTCTTTCTTATTAGATGATATTTGTAGTTCTTCAACTTTAATCTTAAGAGCTTCTTCTAGATCCATAACATTCCTTTCACTATCTTCACTATTACATGCACAAGAAGGTGAATCACAAGAACAACAATCAGTACCTGTTTTATCTTCTTCATTTTTTGCTGCACATGTTTTCTGAGATATCTCCTTTCCTTGAGTAGTCTTCTTCTTTTGCTTCTTTGCCATGGGCACTAGCAGATCTTGGTCAGAATCTTCTTCATCTTCACTTGACATTTCATCATTATCTTCATTTGCATAATAACTCTTTGCCTTTTCAAATTGATTCCCTTTATCATGATTTTCTTTATAAGGACATTTAGCAGCATAATGACCAACTCTTCCACAACCAAAACATTTGAAGGGGAGCTTACCTTTGAATCTTCCAGTTCCGAGTTGGAGTTTTCTCACAAAATTTGCTTCTTCTTCTTCTGATATATAATTTGATTCCTTGACATATTTATTTTCTTTTCTTTTTGCACATGCCTTAAAAGCAGCTTCTTTAATTTGCAAAGGACCTCCTTGTCTCATTTCATAAGCAGTTAGGATACCATGCAATTGAACAATAGTAAGAGTTTGCAGATCTTGCCTTTCTTCAATAGCTGCTACTTTTGACTCAAATTTTGAAGTCAAAGATCTTAAGACTTTTTCAACAAGAGTAGTATCACTTATTGTTTCACCCAAACTTCTCATACGATTTACAATATCATCTAGATGTAAAAAGAAATTGGCAATACTCTCATCACTATGCATCTTCAAATTTTCATATTCAATTCTGAGGATTTGGAGTTTGGCACTTTTTACCTTTGTATCTCCTTCATAGCTTAGGATGATTTTGTCCCATATTTCTTTTGCTGAATTTAGCTGCATCACTTTAGCAAATTCTGGTTCAGACATGCTTCCTAACAAGACATTGACTACCTTGGCATTGATTTCATACTTCTTCCTTTCTGTTGCATCAGAGGGAATACTTGCCGGATATTGATAAACTTCTTCCACGATTGCCCATACTTCTGCACCAAGGCTTTGCATATATGCTTTTGTTCGTATCTTCTAGAATAACAGATTATCTCCATTGAATAGAGGTGGCCTTATAGACATTACTCCTTCGTGACTTCCCATTGCGACGGATCTCCTTCAAGCGATCAAGCTTCTACAGAACGACCTGCGCCGATACCAATTGTTGGGAAAAATACTGAGAGGGGGGGGTGAATCAGTATTTAGGCATTACTCTAGTATTTTTACTTTTCCACTCTCTAAAACCCATACGCTACTTTGATGAAGCCAACTAGCATATACAGGCAGATATCCTTCATAAAACTCGCGTATACAAAGAGATCTAATTATGCCAATAATTCTTCACTTATATCATTCCATCATTCATTCATTAGATGTTCAATAAAAAGTAAACATGTGCAGTAAGAACAGAATAAATCATCACACATAAGCAACACACATGAACACCAGGATTTTTAGATGGAAACCCAAGTCGGGAGAAAACCACTGCAGCCGTTGTCTCAGCCTTCAATATTTTATTATAGAGAAAACATATTACAACAATGTACTGGTGCAGACTCATACCAGCACGCAGGCACCCACCTATGCTCGTTTACCAGTCTCTCCTGGAAGGGAGCTCTGACCCCCTGATCTCGTTTACCAGCCTTACCTGGAAGGGAGCTACAACCCCCTGGCTGAAGGCTACAACCCTCAGCACCTCTATGGACCACGTTTCATCAATTCACACTGGATCCAATCCATACAATTAAGCTCAAGGAACATTCATCAATGCAACAAATTTCTCTATAGCAGCATAATCAATATTCGAACTACCCAGATCAACATTGACAGATAACAGTATACATCAAAAATAGATATCAGCAAGAGAACAGAACAGATCAAACATCTCACAACTTCAGCAAACCCTAGTTTATCATGCACGCTTTCCTTTCACTGATCCTGCGTACATACGTGCCTTCATGCATATAAACTCGGGTATACCTCTGCACATACTTCCGAAAACCCTAACTAGACATATGCCCTTTTCCTTCATCAGATCCGCGTATACACGCGCTTTTACCGAAACGAACCAGCGTATACTTCTTCAGACATTTCAGCACAATTCTTCAGAACAGATGCATAGCTCAGATATTACCCTTTACTTCAGAAACATGTTCGCCTCATCTCAGATCAGAACATTCCATAAACAGATATAGAAGATACAAATACATTTCAGATCTAGATTCACTTCTTCATCATTTTCTTCATAGGTGCATCACAAATTCAGATCATCAAACTGTTACCCTTTCCATACATATATACTTCATAATGAAGTACTCATTCAAACCTAGACCCTGCACTCACTTTGCACAATGATTTTCTTCTCCTTATATAGGTTTACCCTTTTTCAATACCATGAGCCAAAACCACATTATTTCCAATGGTATTCCTAGACGGGATCAAATAGATAATCCAGCACTCAATACAATGGGTCAATACCATGGTAAAGCCCCTTGGTATCATACTTTTAGAGCGCAAAAGGGCATACGCGACTTTTAGCGTTCTTTTCCGCGTGTATACGCAACTTAGCCTCATAAAAGATGCGTATATGCTAACCCTGAATGTATACGCGAGTTCCATTCACAAAAGTAGAGTATATACGCAGGTTTCCTTTACAAAAGTAGCGTATACATTGTGACATATTATATTTATCCTTTTTCTGGCACTTACTGGAATTCTTTTCTCTGCCACATCTGAACTGATCTGAAGATACATCATTCTTAAATCTTTAGCACATAGGTTGCTTATAATAGGAAACTCATGGAGTAGATTTCCATCAAGGACAACTTCATCAAGTAGGTTGCCATCATCTTCATCAAGTGGGTTGCCATCAAGGACAACACTTCTGCATCATATTGCCAACAAGCCTCTGGTTCTCACCCTCTTTTTAGAGGTGACATAACCAGTAAATGCCTCTTTAGTCCATCTCTGACATAGAATCTTGAGAATCCCCAAAAAGTAATATTACAGAAACCATAAATCTAATGGGTATAAATAATGATAACACTATATTTCTCACACAAGAAGATCAATATTTATTTTAAATGCAACAAATTCCATTAGATTCAGGTGAATCATTTGACTACAAACAAGGTTATGATTTTTTTATCAATGAATCACATAAGAAATATAACCTTAGAAGCAAGAAAAACACTGAACCTTCTACTAAGAAATCTGCACAAACAAAAAATAAGAAAACAGTCGAAGCTCCCACTTCCAAAGTTCTACAAATTCTCCCTAGGGAAAATAAGAAAAACTCGAACTCATCCTAGAAAATTTCTAGCCCTAAAATTTCACCGAGTCCAAAGATAGTTGATATAATAGATGAGGATGTCCAAACATCAACAGATTCACAAAAATCTGTTGCTGTCAAAAAAATTAATTCTGCTAAAACAACAATTTTAGATTCCAAACTACCTATTGCTGATCCAAAATCAGAAGATCTAAAAGCTGCCACTACTAAAAAAACTTCTGATAATTCATAATCTAAAAAAACATCTACTCCTTCTCCAGCCATTCCTGAAAATAAAACTAAGAGAAGTAAGACACAAGAAACTGAAACAAAAAATGAAAAGATAACCGTAGAAAAACAAGACAAACCTACTCAAACTACAGCAACTAAGGAAGAGTTCATTTAGCTTAGTAAATCACAACTCCTATTCAATATAGAAGCTGAAATTACAAAATTAAAAATACCAATTCCTTTGACAGAATTGGTAAAACATGATTTGTAAAAAACAACTATCACTGAAACCTTAAACATGAATGATGGAGCAGACTTAGTAAACTTGAATGATGATCAACTAGAGTTGATTTTTGGTCTTGATGTTAATGGAAAACACCAAGATGGAGCAGTTCCACCATTTTACATTAGCTTAACAGTTCATCACCAAATATTACACAATGAAATGTTAGATTCAGGGGCTTCACACAATCTAATGCCAAAAACAATCATGGAAACTATGAATTTAGATATTACTAGCCTTACAAAGATCTCTTTTCATTTGATTCAAGAAAAGTGAAATGTTTAGGATTGATTAAAGATTTGTGTGTCACATATCCTCGTAAAAGCATACTCATGGACATTGTAGTAGCTAATATCCCACCCAAATATGGAATGCTCTTATCTCGCTCATGGGGAGCCAAATTACAGGGATCTCTATAATTGGACATGTCATATGCAACCATTTCAGTTTTTGGCTAGCCAAAGAAACTCTATAGGGAAACATTGATGAAATACATGGAGAGTAGTGTAGAAAGACTAAGAAATTACCCAATTTACACTACACCTACTGACCTAGATTCATTTATCTTATGTAACTCTGAAACTGATAATGAAATCAAAACTGAAATAAAAGATAAAAAAAAAACACCAGACAGTGAAAATATCTTTCATGAATCATTATGGCACTTAGATTTTGATGGCTTATTCAATAAACTAGGAGAATGAGCAGGAGTTTGGATAAATAATATGGAAAATAATCATGCAGAAGGCCATGCTTTCAGACTTAATTTCAAATGTACCAATAACATGGCTGAATATGAAGCTCTCATTTTAGGACTACACATTATCAGAAATTTATGAGGTAAGAGAGTATCAATAATGGGAGATTCATAGTTGATTTTAAAATAAATAAATGGAGAATATTCTGTTTATAATCCAAGGTTAAGCTGATATAGAGACACTGTGTTAGATTTGACAAATGAACTGTTGGAATGTAATTCTTTTGCAATACCAAGAAAATAGAACATACAGGCTCACTCCCTAGCAACTTTTGCTAGTACTTGTAATCTGCCATTTTAGCCAAATCATAGGTATACTGCATAAGTCAAACACAAACCAATAATTCCAGATAATCTTAAATATTGGCAAAATTTCTCACAAGATCAATAGATTTACCATTTTATGAATAATGAAGGTGAATTTCAGAATTGTAAAATAGACAGAAAATGTACATTAGATCATAATTTAGATCGTGAAATTGATTTGAATAACATAGATGTAAATAAAGTAAAGTTTTCAAAACCTACTAAATTTAGTCAATCAGACATAGATAACTTAGAGAAGTATAAATTGAAGAGATAATTGATGATGAATCTGATATTTTGAACTTAAAAGATAACCTTTTAGGAAAAGGATTAAACCCTTTAGAATATTTATTTGACTCAAATTATGTTGCAATAAAACCCAAAATGGCGCCACTTAGATCTAATATTGAGGAATGTAACATTGGCACAGAGTTCGAACCTAAGATGATTAAACTTTCCAAAGCCTTACCTCAGCAAGAAAATGAAAAATACATAGCTTTTTTTTTAAGGAATTTCCAGATGTTTTTTCTTGGAGTTACGAGGACCTAAAATCCTATGACACCAGTATAATACAACATAAAATCCCTATAAAAGAAGACCAAAAACCTTTTAAACAAAATTTAAGAAGGATCAATCTTGTTTTGATGCCTTTAATTGAGAAAGAGGTAAAAGGAATGTATGAGGCCCAAATAATTGCACCAATTAGATATTCTGATTGGGTTTCTAATCTAGTTCCCACCAGGAAAAAGATAGGGAAATTAGATTATGTGTTGATTTTGAAATTTAAATAAGGTATCCTTAAAAGAAAATTACCCTTTACCAAAAATGGATCACATTTTACAGAGGGTAGTTGGTTCTTCTAGGATTTCACTTTTAGATGGATTTTCACGATACAACCAAATTTTAGTCCAACTAGAGGACCAAGCCAAAACTGCTTTTACTACTCCGTGGGGCACTTTTTGTTGGAAATACTGTGGGGGGGGGGGGGGGTGAATAAATATTCCTTTCTATTAGAGCATTACTTAATCTTAAATTATTATTAGTGTTGTTACAATGATAGCAGTAAACAAAAGGAACACAAATGCACATTGTTTTTAAGGTGGAAACCCACTCTGGGACAAAAACCACCTAATGATTTTCTAATAATTCTTTAATATTCAACTCCAATTGAAAATAAAGCTCCAACTTCCTAGACTCTAGAAAATCATTATTCTCCAGCTCCCACTGGATGGACGCTCCAATGCCCGATATTATTCAGTAGTCAACTGAATAGATGCCCCAACACCCAAATAAGCTATAACTCACCCTAGCACCACCCTACCACCCTGTAGAAGAATAAAAGAAGAATGGACTCTCGTACGAGGGAAAATGGTCTACTTTACGATGATATAGAATTATGTAGAAGAAGAAGACATACTAGACCATAACCCAAACTATGACACAACCACCTAATGATGATCCTCGACCTCTTGACACTGCCTCTTCAACTCTTGGCAGATAGACACTAGTACAATTTTTACAATAATGTATTTACAATGACTTAGTACAATGATACCTTTATAGCGACTGAATGCAGTGTTGTCCACTTGAAGACTTAATGTGATGAAATTCTTGTTGCTGTTCTACACCTTTGTTGCTTCTCTTGTCACGCTACCCTCTACTACAACTTTATTTGCTTTGCTGCCCTAGAAATTCTGGTCCTTTGCAACCCTTGACAACACATGATCTATATTTTTCTTGCCTTCTAGGAGCTCGATATTGAATCTAGTGTATCTCTGTTATTTCAGATCCCTAATATGTGATATTTAGTCCTATAATATTCCTTTGATTCTTCTTTCCAATTCCACAGGTCTGACCCAATTTAGATTCTTCAAGAGAGAGTTATGCCCAATCTCTCACAATGCCCTAATTATGGACTTTTTTTGTAGAGAAAACTTGTATAGCATGCCATGTGTCACTATTTCTTCATTCGGCTCTGAAATTGATAGAAAAAAAACAAATTTTGTGCAATATCTACCATGTTTTATAGAATTTCAATACGATACTCATAGAGAGATTTATGATGATTTTCCCAAGGTCACTTCTTTGAGATGAATTTCAGGAGCCTACAAAAACACTAACTTCCATAGATCTTATCTTTGAAAATATTGTGCACATTTATCTAAAATGTTTACAACATCTTCCTTAGGATTTCTTCTTCTCCTCATAAAAATTTCAGCTTATTAACCTTCGTAGAAAAAAAGTTAGAGCGAAAATTCCATGATTACTTGTTTCAGATAGTGAAATCCCTACGTAAGGAGGATATGAGGATCACAATTTATTTAAATGCTTAGGTTGATAGGGGCTTTAATAAGTGAACTTAGGAGGGATTTTAGGATCTTAAAAAATATTAATTATGACTTTTCACTGACCCATGCCACAACCCCATGGGGTTTTAACGCACTAACCGGGGATACAAAATTCAAACATGAATATCTCTCAAACTGTGAAGAATTACGTGGTGTGCCATATATCAAAGGAAACATATCGACAAGTAGAAACCATAAAAATTATTCTTGACCCAACATATATTAATTTGGTAGGTCAAAAGTCCCATGCAATATTGGGGTAGCTCCTAGTGTTGCTTGGGTTGACATCAATGACAACCACTGATCAACACTTTTATGTATGTAAAAATGCCTTTTGGGTTAATGAATGCAGAAGCCATTTTTCAAAGAGCTATGGATATAGCCTTTTCAAAGGAAATTCATGAATTCTTAGTAATTTATTTAGATGACATTACTGTATTCTTAAAGACTGATTATGAACACTTAGATCATCTCACGAAAGTCTTTCTTAAATGTAGGAAATTTGGCATCTCTATAAACCCTAAGAAAACTTTATTTGGATTAGAAGAATGTAAGTTACTTGGAAACATAATATCAAAAGAAAGAATTAGAATAGACCCTGCTAGAATAGAGACAATTCTTAACATAGTCCTGCTAGGAACATTAAAGAGTTACAATATTTTCTAGCTAAAATTAACTTTCATAGAAGATTCATCTCAAATTTAGCTGATAATTATGAGAGAGCTTAAAAATTTTCTTAAAAAGGACTCGGTACTTAAATGGACTATTGAAGCTAATCAATCTTTTGAATCAATTAAACAAGCTTTAACCAAAACTCTAGTCCTTATAAGTCCTGATTTTAAGAAGGATTTTATTATCTTATCTTTTGCTTCAGAACACACTATTGCTACAGTTTTACTGTAGAAAAATTACCAGGGCTATGAGTAGCCCATAGAATTCTTTAGCAAAACACTCTAAGATGCCACTTTGAAGTACAATATCATGGAGTAACAGGCCCTAGCTTTGGTAAAAGCCATTAAAGACTTTAGAGTGTACATTATTTACTCACACATCATTGCCTATGTTCCAAATGTAGTTGTAAAGGAAATTATAACACATAATGGTCCTGATGGTAAAAGAGGCAAGTCGATTGCCACAATTTTGGAATATGAAATAGAAATAAAACCCACTAAACTCATAAAAGGTCGAGGTTTACCCAAACTCATGGCTGAATCAAATTATCATGTTCTAGACATTAATTTTATTGCCAAAGTATGATCAGGAAGAGATGGCAACTACAGAGATCACTGAAACCTTTTTAGACTCACCATGGTATGCAAATATTATATTTGTATTTCTAAATTTACAAGCTCCTCCTGGATTATCAAGAACAAAAGCTAGATTCTTAAAATTGAAGGCAATAATATTTTGTATCTTACACAATGTACTTTTTTGGAATGATCATAATGGAATTTTATTAAATTGTTTGCTAAAATAAGAAGCTGACAAAGTTTTAGAAGAATTTCATGCAGGTGAATGTGGAGGACATCTCTATTGGAAGACTACTGCAGTCAAACTCCCGAGAGCTGGTTTTTACTAGCCCAGTTTGTTTGCAGATGTAAAAAGGTATGTGACCACCTGTCACAAGTGTCAAATATTTGAGGGAAAGAAAAAGCTGTTACCCCTACCCTTAAAATCTATATCAACAGAAATGCCATTTCAACAATGGGGTCTTAAATTCATTGGTGAAATTCACCCTCCATCATCAGCCCAACATAAGTGGATTCTGACAGCCATTGATTATTTCACTAAGTGGATAGAAGCCATACCCTCCAGGAAAGCCACTGAAACCGTCATTATATCCTTTTTAGAAAGAAACATATTTTTAAGATTTGGATGTTCTCAAAATATTATCACTGACAATGTAGCTGCATTCAAATCTAAAAAGATGATTGAATTTTTCCATAAATACCACATTACCCTAGGCCATTCTACCGCATATTACCCTCAAGGTAATGGCCTTGAAGAATCTTCCAATAAGAGCATTGTGAACATTATCAAGAAATTACTAGAACATAACAAGAAGACTTGGAACAAGAGGTTAGTTAATGCCTTATGGGCAGATATACTCACCACCAAAAAATCTATTGGCACGTCCCCTTACCAACTTTTTTATGGAATGGATGTTGTTTTTCCATCTTCCTTAGGAGTACCAGTACTGAAGATAATTCAAGGGTTACAATTTGAGACTAATGAAATTCAAAGAAGGATTAACCAAACCATTCACTTGCAGAAAACAAGAGAAGAGGTTTATCTTAAGTCTCAAGTTATCGAAGATAAGATAAAGAAAATTTTTGACAGAAAGAGTAAAGAAGATCATTTCTACATTGGTAACAAAGTGCTAAATTGGGATTCAAGGAGGGAAGAGAAAGTTAAACATTGAAAATTTGATTTTCTATGGAAATGAACTTATATTATTTATGGTTACAGAGGAAACAATGCTTTCTTTTTGAATGAAATGGATGGATCAGATCTACTAGGTGAACCCGTCAATGGCAGGATGCGGAAGCACTACTACTCTTCAGAAATAACCAATAGTTAATTTTCTTTACCTTGTCCATTGTAAATAACATTGTATTTTTTAGATTGGATTGGATGTTTTCCTAACAAATTTGAAGCCGAAAGAGAAGGCCCTAATATTTGAGAGGTAAAATTTCATAAGATGAAAAATTGTAGAAATTAGATAACATCTACAAGGTCATCTCAGTTAAAATTAAAAGGCTACTAGTCTTAAAGTTCTTGAAATTTCACTAGGAAATGCCATCCCCATGTGGAGCCACTATTAGGGTCCTATAATACTAGGGTTCATAATTTTTGAATTGACTATGGTTAGTCTTGTAAATATATACATACCTTGATGTCCACAAGTTGTTTTCCCATATTTGAAAATAATAAAAAATGAAAAGAGGGTCAAATTCCTAAAAGAAAGATCAAAGGACTTGAAAAGAAAAGATCAAAAAGAATAAAAATGGACCCCAAAAGAAAAAAGAGATAAGAATAAGACATGAAAGTGAGCAAGTCAAAATGCCACTACTATTTACTTTAACTACAAAATAATAATTATGTGCAGCTTGTCCAAATTGCCATAATCCATGATGAGTTAAATAGTTTAATATTAACTTTTCATGCTTTAAATTTCATGTATTAGATAGAGAATAAGGATATGTCAAACTGTTTAATCTTGAAAAATCAGTAGATAGTTAGAGAATGAATGAGGAGCTCAAAAATTTAGTCTGAGCCCTTGAATGAAATAAAGTTAGAATTAGATAGTTTATGCTTTAAAAGAAAAATGGATTTAGGGTTGCAATCTTAAATGCACCCATGAAAATGAAGTAAAAAATGTTAGAATAATGATGGGTAGGTAGAAAGAAGTTGTGAAAGGCATGTAATAAAACATCATCTGGTAAATTAATAAGTTCCCCGCCCCCACAATGTTCCAGTATTCAAAACCTTCAGTGAAAGAGGCTCAGATCATTTCTCTAACTTTTTTTGGGACCAAGCCCAAGGCTTAGTGACTGATTGGTAAAAATTCTTTTTTTTTTTTGTAAGTTTGGTAGTACCTTTCATTTTTATATTTTTTTCACTTTTATTTTTTCTTTTTCTTTTTACTCCATCTTCATCAACATGACCAGATACATCAACCTGACCAGGGAAGGGAATTGAACATGTGATGAGTGCTATAACAACCCGCCTTATCACCGTTTAACCAAGACCTCATGGACGATTTAAAAAAAATACTGGATTCCCTTCACAAAACCATTTTTCCCAACATAGCCACCCTTTTCCAAAAATATAATCCCTTTTCCTAAGTTAAAATATATTTTTTCTTAGGGAAAGTAAAACCCCTTTAACTAATCTCATTTCATGCAAAAAAAAAACATTCAAAAACCCACAAAATACAAATTATCCTAAGTATTATGTGTAAATATTTAAAATGGGACTATTATTGTGCTCAAATTCCTATTTTTCCACTTTTCTTAGTTTAAATTACATGTATTTTCCATTCATTACATTCATCTCATATTAACTCTAATATAATGTATTAAATACTTTATAACTACCCCTTCCCGTAGATATATTAATTTCTTTATTTTTAAATACACAAAACCCATTTATTAATTTTAACCTATGGTCCTATTACTCCACGTGAAATATTATCTCGCTTCCCCCTATAGGTTAAAATATATTACATATTATATATAATATCCCCCACTCAAAAGTCACAATACACATATAAATTCTTCATTTACCATGTAAAACAACAGTTCACCTATCTGATTATTACATCATGTTTATACGTTAAAAAATATGTTTTAAATGTATAAAAAAACTTCGTCTATCATATTAATACATTGGATTTTACGTTAAAAAAACATATGTTTAAACTTATTAAACAACCCTGATGCATTTAAACTCTTGGGCCCCACGCCCCACATACCAAGCAACTCCATCATTCTATCTCTGTCGTTCGCACACCTCCCTCCAGATACAACGAACCAGATGCAATATCGCAAATTCAATAGCGCTAACGTTAACCATTTTAAGATTTTCGAAATAGGATGTTTTACTCCATTATCTCTCCTCCACACGGCTCCAAATTACTAGATCACATTCGACTCAAAGAAACCACTTACTGCCCTGAGCTCATGCAATAACCACTGGTGGTTTTCTCCCAGCAGCCCTAAACCACCCTTCCTCTGATTTGACTCACATTCAATACAGAACCCGTTTAAAACCTAAAAACTCTATACAACTACATATATGCCTAGTTCAAGTCCTTTTCAGAGTTTTTATGTGTGTTTAAGCCTTCACAACTGAAAAATCAAGCATTGTACTCCATTTTTTCGCCCAAAGAACCATAGATATATTGAGAATTGCAGCCAAGACTGCTTAAAGCTCCTAGTTTACTTCAAAACACTTCAACACCCATTAGAAAGCCTCTCCGATACCTCAGAAACCCAGTTTAAAGATCAAATACATGCAAAAGTAGGTATTCCTAAGAAAAAATAACCTTCCCATCATTTGAAAGAACCAAATTTCTGAGAAATTAAGCCTTGTAAAGCTATTTGCCCACAGAAAAACCATTATTTTGCTTGCAAAGAAAGAATTCGCTGCTAAACCCTGATAAAATTATGATTTTGATACTACAATAAGTTTCTAAATCAAAATTTAAGTAATTTTAACCTTTTATAAACTTTAAAGATCCTTTGATTTATTAATGAAACCCTTTATAAACACTAAGGATCCTTATGTGCCTGAATTGAACCATTTTAGTCCAGTTTATTCAAAGAAGAGCAGAAAACCCTAGTTCTACCTTTCCTGAATTTTTAAAGAGTTTGAAAATCAACTTTTAAACCAATTTGAAGTTTTAAACCAAAAAGAAAGCCAGTTTGTGCCTATTAATGTTCAATAGACCTCTGTCACATCAGAAATACCCTCTGTAAATAGTTTAAGCTTACAAAAGACTACAAAAATCCCAAATATATATTTTTAAGAATCCAGAAGGTCTAAAATGTTGAAATAAAACCCAACAATGGCTTCCAAAACCACCATTTTTATAAATCCTCTACAACCTCCTATTGTACATGTGGAACATACACCTCTAGCTGATATAGATTACAAAATATCCGATCCAGTGATAGAATTTAATCTTTTAGAACTCCATTGTTGGAGTATAGAAAAATCATTAGATCAGGGAGATGAAGTTCAAATTTGGGAGTCAAATCTACCCAAGTATGTAGTTCCACGTACTCATCAATGTCCATAAGTCATTAGGATGTGTCAATCCTATTATTCACCTAAACAAAGAGCCATGGTTAATGCTAATAAAGAAATATTGTTTAGCATTATTGTAGAGTCTATTAACCTAATGCTTTAGCTCAAACCAGATCCTAATGTAGTTCCATTATCCATAGAAGCACTCACAAAGCTCTATATTTAGTTAGATTTTCCTAAAAGGTTTCATATTTTCCAAAATTTCATGCCTGCCTATGTTGAAATCCCAGAGATAAACCCTCCTTATTCTACATCCAAATTTCCTGAAGGGTTAAGGCATGTCATCTCTATGTTATCCTTTATCCTAGGTTATTTTATTGATGAGCATAATGATGAGTCAATTCTAGGTTTTCTATCCACTTTTGTGCCAGGTCAAACTCCTATTATCTACAATTATGCTGAATACATAGCTGATAATATCCATGATCAGCTTGTAAAGTTGCCCACTGAAGGAGTTTCAAATATTCATCCTTCATTTTTCACATGTTCCTTTATTTCCAAGCAGAAAAATTCCCTATAAACCTTCAGAAATTGGATGTAGAAGGGAATCCTCTATCAATCATCTTCTGGACATCTTTAATTAGGAAATAATCAATATAATTCACTTATGTGGATTTTATAGACTATTTTGTTCATCCATTGATAAACATGTTGACAAACAATCTACAACCAAGAATTAGTGATGAGATAAAGAAAATATTACAGCTGTTAGAACAAAGTAGAACTGGCGATTGGTATCTTTACCAAAATCATATAGAGATCAAAGTTTTTGGGTCGAACCTTTTACCCTATAAACTACCAAAATACTTTCCAATGAGAGTTTTTGCCTTGGAGTACATAAGGCAAATACTAAATTTAGATTCTATCATCTTCTTGGCTACCAAAAATAAGACTCAATTCAAGTTGAAGAATCAGGTAGGTCCTTTCATTTGCAATCACAGATATGCAGGAATAGAGGTAGCAAAATAGTTGTTGGAATACAAATTTGAAGAAATTTTCTTATGGAATTATGATCCTTAGGGAATACTCAGGAAAATGAGGGTTAAATGAAAATTGACCCCTTATATCCATGATAAAAGGCCTGATATTGAACAATTTGTTAATCAAATAGAGTGCCTAGAAAATACCTTGATAGAAGCAGTTAAACAGGGTGATACTAGTCACACCTTGAAAACTATAAATCAATAAGATAAAGCTACTAAGAGAATCAGGGAAGAAGGTACCTACACTTCTAAAACAACAACAAAGACTAGGTTTAAACTTAGATATAATAATAAGCCTAAGCTTAATCCAGTTGATAAATAAAAATAGACCATTGTAGTGGAAGATACATATGTTCTAGAAACTAACAATGAGCCAGCCACTGAGATTATAAATGAAGAGCATCCTGCTACTTCAAACGCACAGGTAATTGAGAAACAACAAAGTATGGAGGCATCCTCCTCACAGTCAGCAGAGGATAAAGATATTGACATCAGAGAGAAATATAAGTAGATAAAAGACAAGAATGAAGAAATCAAGAATGATATTTATTCTCAGTATTTACAGCAAAATCCAAGAATCCAGAATAACCTTCTGTCATCTTTTGATTATTCAAATAAGAATTTGACTATGTCAGTACTTCAACCAACAGTCCAGACACCCAAAACAGTAGCAGATTACAAGAAATTTGACCTTGAAGTACCTGTAGATAACATCCATGCATTAGATCAAATTGAGTTTCACAGACAAAATTTTGAGATTCTTTATTCTACTATGAATACAAAGGAAATGAGTGCCCAAAATCTCCAGAACATAGTAATAAATATGAGAGAACAAATGAAATTGGAAAAGGCTTCCTCATATGATAAAGATCTTAGAATTAAGTCTTTAGAAGAATTGGTGATTCAAATAGGATATGACCTCGCCAATGTGAAAGTTGCATAATAATTGGTGAAGAAAAAGAAAGTTGATATTGCAGCACTTAGAAAACAACTCAAGCTTCCACCAATAGAACATCCACAAGCCAAGGAAATTGTGTAATAGGCAAACCAAAAAGATGATATGATGAACTTGATTTTACAATTAACAACAAATATTAAAGAGATGGAAATCCAAATGAACAAGCTTGTCCATGAAAGAGAAACTGCAAAATCACAAGAAGTTCCTACAATAATTCCCATGGCAACAATAGTTGTTCCTTCAACACTGGCAGAAGAGTTGGCACCAAAAGTACCCTAGCCATAGCAGTACCAGTGACTTCCTCCACTAGTTCATCTACAGAATCCTCTACCACAGTAGCTCAAAAGTCCGATGAATCCAATAAACTTGTTAAGGCCATGCAGGAAATGCCAATTCAAACCAATGAAATCAATAGGTTGAAGAAAACGATTGAAAATCTGGAAGACACTAAGAAGCTAGCCCAAATTAATGCCAAAACTCAGGAACAAAGGGCTAATAGATTAAATGTTTAGTTTAAGAACTAACAAAAGGATTTAACCTTCACATAACATATGTCCTATGTGAGGAATAAATTATGGACCAAAATCATTGAATCCATCAATTATGTTTGGCCATCAATACAGGTAATTTATGAGCAAAAGGATTTACTACAGGAAGCTCAAGAGGAGATTCAGAAAAAAAAGGATGAACTAGGTGCCAAACCTGAAGAGGCCCTAGAAATAATAAAATTTATCAACACTAAGAACAAGCAAGAATTGGAAGAGATAGAAATTACTGACAGAACAGAGAAGCTAATTTCAAAGAAAAACTTGATGAAGAAGCTAGAAGAAAAGTGTGGAAACATGAACATAGCCATAACTAAATTTATGGTTAAATTTGAGATCTTAAGGCAAAAAGGTTTTCCAAATATTATTGTTCTTAATGATAAAATTATGCCACAAGAGGACTACAACAAGAATATAAGAGATCATGCAAAAGAGCAGGTAAATAAAATAGAAGGATAAGGAATTCCTACATGAAAGGTTCTACCTAAAAGCTTTGAAGACCTGTTTTATCTACAACATGAGATAAAACACCTCTTTGTGATCAAACCAACATTTGCTAGATACATAGAGGCAAATGAGAACTTTAGGAAGTTGAAAAATATCAAAATCCCCGATGAGGAATTTTGGGAAAAACTCACTGACTTACTATAAAAGTCAAATTCCAGTGAAAAGGATGAAAAACAGAATTGTTGTTTTTACACAGTGAAAATATAAATTTGTAGCAGTAATGTAGTTAAAACAGTGGTTAAAGAGTATCATATTGTAAAGTGTATGAGATGAAAGAGTATCAGATAAGAGATAACATTTCAAAATAGATTTGAAAGATATTTTTCCATCAAAGAAGACAACACAACAACCATGTACACCTAATTCAAAAGAACATTTCTATTTTATTTGGATAAATAATACAAGTGGCTAAGTTGTTAAGAAACTGTCACTATATTGTTGTAAAAGATATTTTATTTTCCTTAGAAAATTCCTATGAGTATTCTAGGATATTTTGTAAAAAAAATTGTGTAAATACTTCATCCTTTGAATTATTATTGTGGAATAAATTGCTGAAGATTTCTATAGTCAATATTTCTGTACCTGAAGGCTTTCTGTAGGAAGTTCAAGTAGCAGACTGGATCAAATCATAAAGCATAATATTTCAGGATTCATGTGATGGTCCATTGATGTGAAATAATTTCTACTGCCATTGTTTATCTTCTTATGTTTTACATGCATCCATATATGTATTCTAAATTTGAATGATATACCAGGAATATTATTACAAGATTTGTTAAAAGCACCCTATCTTTAATTGTTTATCATTTCTATGTTTTCTACTGATTTCTAGAGTAGGGAACCCTTAATTGCTCCCTCTTTTGAATGACCTCTGTCTTCTCCTTCTTTATCCGGATAAAAGAGTTCTTAGTTGCTCTTTATCCCGGTCAAACCAATTCACCAATCAGCCTTCCAAGATCTTCAATGACTTCTCTATCTTGCCTGGAAACAATTTGACTTTTAACCTTGATCCTAGTCCCGTCTGCTTGAAATTTGACTCCTTTTCCCAATGGACAAACATATATATCACTTTCCATCTCACTAAGTAATTTTTCCCACCAAACCAAACCAAACAAAATATCAAAAGCAATATTCACATCATAACTAGCCTAATATCATATAATTAAAACAAAGTTAAATCATATAGAGAGAGCCCTCTCTGAACCCTAGGAAGGCTAGATCCTAGAGTTTAAAGGTTGGTGTGTGGTTACCTCGAATTTTCTTTGAACTTTAAATCAAAATATCACAACTTAAGAATTATTAGAGTGATAACAGGACTAACATTATGTTTCGTGTATCTTTTTGAATCCACCTGAATTTGGCAGTTTCTAGCCTTATACAAAATACATAAGGGTGAAAAATATGTAGAAAAGTATCAATGTAACTTACTTGATCAATATATACTTAAAAAATGTCTATATGCCATCTGGTATGTCCATAATCACCATGTTTGTGCATTGGTGAACTAATGTCTAAGATGATAAACAGATGATCACATCTGTAAGTTCACCCACCACGTGGAAAAGAGTCCAATCTAGTTGAATGATTTTTGCATCTGTTTTATCCCATTTTGCATTGATTTTCTTTGCGATAGATAATGACATTAAATTCACTGATGCACAAAAATCAACCAAGCAATTTTGTACATTATAATCGAAAATTTAAAAATTTAAGAGAAAGGGAGGGAAACATGTATTCACTAACATTGTTAAAGCAATAAATACTGATGTGAGGGAACCTGAAGTCATAATTGATCCTTTTTCTAATGGGGAATTATTACCTATAGAGGATTTCTTAAGTGCGCGTAAGAGAATGTTTCGTTGGCTCGTGATATTTATTAACTCAAGCAGTGAAATGTTCGAAGGAACCTTCTTCATGTCTTCAATTATATTATAATCCACCACATGAAGGATGGTCAAAGTGTATGGGGAAGGGGTTTGACTTGTGACTTCTGGAGTGATGGTTTTGTCTTTGTTGTTTGCTAAGTGTGATTTGTTGAGGCTGCTTTCCCAATCTTTCTTTGATTTATCTACATTGAGTTGACTAGAACACTGTTTTTCCTTGACAAATCTTCTTTGAATTTTTTATTCGTCAAATTTTTTGGAATCGTCGGACCTTGGCTTCTTATGTTATATCGGTTTGTATGATTCTCAACCATAGGGTCACTCACAGTTTCTTTCTCGGTCGTACTATTCTGGGTTTCAAGTATTAAATTGAACATATTTATTGTATGCCCAACACTTGGAGTCTCATCAGTTGCAAAAAATTGTTCCTTTTAACCTTCAGGCTCGATTTGATCATTAGCAAGAACCTCATCGCAAATATGCGTAGAAATAATTTTTCATTGGGTGATTCCATTGTGGGCATATTTTCTCAAAATTTTAATATTGATTGTATGAACAATATGTGTCCATGCCCAATCTATCAAGACTCAACGCAACATTTGAGATCAGCACAAGCTTTTCTAGTTATTTACTACTACTACCTTAATTCATAATCCTTCTAATAAAGTTGTATTGAGGAGGCTTGCTGATCATGATTGCTGGACACCTAGTCCTTAATGGGTAGTTGTGGAAGGCGAATGGACAAAAGGAATCCAAGAGACCACTTGGAAGATGAATCCAAGGGTCACATAATGTACTATAAAAGTAGATCTATGGTTAACAGTAAAACAACTCACGCTTATCTTTCTCCTTGTGTGTTTATTTTCTTGTTTACCATGCATGTTTTTAACATGATATGAGAGCAGGTGATCTCCTACCCTGCTCCAAGTTGAGGCACTGGTATTATATTGAGCCACTTCCTCTGCGATATTCTCTTTGTGTCTGTGTTTTGTTGAATGCAATACTGAGCACACTAACGGTTAATGGTGTTGGTATTGTGAAGAGGTGTTACCCTACCTTGGTTACAGTGCATATTCCATTATCACACTGCGACCCCTTCTCATCGCTCCATTCATGGTTATTGGCTTCTGCTGTTGGCGCAGCAAGGGATATCTCAATCTTATTTAAGCCATATAATAATGGCATACTGCCATTCCCTGCCATACATGTCTGAGCTTCCTTGAAATATTTGCGCACTTGATTGTAATGCATCTTTGTAATGCATATTCTGCTCCTGCTACCTTCTGTCATCGCCACCGAATCCTTCGTCCCTGCATCGACTCCCTCTCCTTCCAACTCCTTTCACTGTGGCATCACTTTCTGACTACTTAGCTCCCTCCGTGATACCTTTGCCTTTGGATGTGGCTCTCGACACCCTCCAGCTCCTGTTTAGCGTTTAAAATTGCGTCGAAACCTCGCATTCAGCCTCCGCCTCTCCCTTTCTCCACTCGGGCTTCCCTTAGAAGTGTGTCTCTCATACTCTGCGATAGCATATTCCGCAAAAAGAAAAAAAGCCTGGGAACCCGCATTGCAGCTGAATGCTCCGACTGGAGAGTGGAAGCATCGCACCTAGTTGATATCGTCGTTGACTATTTTAGCTCTCCTAATATCATACTGACTGGAAGATTATAGCCTTTGGGGGATAGAAACCCTTCGAGTGAAACCTCAAGAGACAGGCGAAAAATGGTTTATGGTAACACGATTCTTTAGATGAAACGAAAACAAGGAGAATTGAAACCCTGATGGTCCCTCCTCGACGTTACTACAGTCTCACGATACAAACCACCTCTTCAGTTTCTCTGAGCACTTCTACATTGGTGATGAGGAAAATTAATTGATATTATTGCCGGAGTCGGTGATCATCTTCCAAGTAATGGTAATACTATGGACATGCTCCTTTACAATCATTACAATTAGGTTTTTGCGTTGCGTGGTCCTTTCATCAGTGTGAAAAACACTATCATTTTTTTATAATGTTAATTATGAAGCTTTCCAGAAATTTCAAATTTTTATCTGTATCGCCATAAGAATCTGCAATTTTGTCACTAATATCTATAACAATTTTTGTAATTGAAATTTATGGCATGAAGAAATCAATAGTACTATGTTATATGGAATTTTTCTCATATCAAGTACCTTGTAAGGGAGGCCATGAAACTTGAGGTCGACTAAAATCAAAATACTTTCGGCTCTTTCTACATTAAACTCTTTTTGTATCGCTATTGAATTCCCTCCATGATTATATGGAAGAGGGTTTGTTGCACTTATTTGTAGTGGCATTTCTCATCTTTTACTTAAGGCAAAGCAACCCATAGCATTTCAGATCACCACCACAAGAAGAGTCTCTAAAGAATTTGAATCCCTGATCATGTCACAGTTGCTAGAACATTGAAAAGAATACAAGCTAAAAACTGGTAAAGTGCTATTCTATGTTGAGTTGATGCATTGTTTAAGAGAGTCATTAAGAGTTAGTCAAAGCTAAAACTATCATTGCTAGAGGATGAATTGTGAAATCTCAATGCATAGGATTGATATATAAATAATAATATATTCTCATAAAGTGCATTGAAGTTTTAAGAAGGTTATCTTTCACTAGTTTGAACTAGTTTGTTGGCCAACATTTCCTTTATCAGTATTAGCACCATTGAGAAGCTGACATCCCATTTCATAAACTTGACATGTTAAGAAAATGGCCAAAATTAATGATATATTAGAGTTGTTAAATACTTTGATACAGTCGAGTGTCGATGGGATGGTAAACATCAACAAAGACAATCTTTCCAATATCAAAAACTATTTGTAGAATCCACAGGAAAAGATTGTTTTTCTGCAATTTGAATCTCAATTTTAACAAAAAGAATTACAAAAATGGAATCATTATTCTGAACCTGTTTCCATTCAGAACATTGAAACAGACTCCCATAAGAAGCATGTCAATAATGTTGCATCTGATTCACATTCAACGCCTAGTTCAGAAGCATATTTGTATGTAGATGCAGATGTTCACACTTCGCTTCCCAATCCCATCATCAGACCTTGGGAAGAGCTTGTACATAACAAGCACAAAAATGGTGTTGGATATAACAAGGAGTTGTCCTTTCATATTCCAGACTACTCCAAACCCATCAAATTTTAGAGTGCTAGATTTCTTCATGACGGTTCACCTTTGGCTGTTCCAGATCCTCCTCCTCTTCCAAAGCAGCCACAATAGATTGTAAAATGCCAAAACTATTTCTAACACTGGAAAATCGTACAGCAGAAGACGACATCAATTAATGTCGAGCCCAAGGATTTACAGGACAGAAATACATTATGGAATCAAGAAGTATTTACAATCTCTAAGGTTTTGAGAAAATCAGATTTGAACTAGGCATAAATGCTCAAATGCACACTTTATCCTTTGAGAAGAGTGCCTTCTGTGTACCTTTTCGCCCGATAAACGTGCATTCCTGGAAATGGAAAAAATTCACTTTCTGGGACCACAACAAGCAAAGTACAGTTACTCCTTATGTGAAAGTCGCCTAAGGACAGCCACCAACACCTCCTTAGACATTATGTGAGCACACAAAAGAATATTTGAGCACACAATGGAATCACTCCTCTCCCTTGGGTCACCATCCATCATGTACCAAGGGAGGGAAGGAGGATTTGAAGCTCACCTGTATAAACCCACCAAGAGATGAAAAAATGGTGATCACAAGGTTATGCTGGCCAAAGTTGCTCAAGAAACACCAACATTGTGTGTGACCTGGAGCTGGAGCTAAAGAGGACTCGATAGTTGGCAACCCAACATCTTAGTCCACCATAGCAGATAGAGAGATTGAGACTGCATCAGAGGTAGAGCTTCGAAGGCAACATCCTTGCATCGGGACCTAGCGCCATTGCTTAGGGGCCCTTTCGCAAGTTGGTAAAATTTATTCTCCATTTCAAATGTTTAATAAGAAGAGGCCATCGAGCCATCATTTGCATTATATCGTTTGGAACTCTCTATATAGCTTCTGTATATTTGTGTTTTTTAGTTTCAGTTCAACAAGAGCATACTTCAGCATACTCTTTCCATTAATTTTTATGCTTTTGAGCTCCCCCACTTTCTACCTATTACCAATAGTTTAGAGAGTGGACCACACTCTCTAAGCTTGTGAGATTTCTTACACCCATGTGACTAATCCACAACAACAACTATGATCACGTTGATCATATGATAGATCACTGTTTCAATCTTCACCCATGCAACCACTGTGGTCGACACACCCATTCTTCACACAGATGCTTTAGAAATAAGCCTCTTGCAAGAACAAAGATTCATCTTGGATGGATCACTTCTTGGCAATGGGCATCAACGACCAAGAAGATGTTTAAGACATATGTTACAACTTGTTCTATAATATTGAACAATCTTGTAGTCGAGTTTTCACCATCATCTCACCTTGTACCTGACAAGGGGAAAAATGGTGTTCATATACAAGCTTTGAAGCCACATCAAGCGAGCCTGAGCCAGAATCTCTCATTCCAGATTTAGAGTTGTAGCCAGAGACACATCAGTTCAAGTGAGCCTGAGCCACAACTTGTCATTCCAGATTCAGATTTGTAGCCAGAGACATAGTTGCCCATGAGAATTCCTTTGGTTGGTGGAAAACCTTAAACCATCCATGTGAGGTTGATATTATTCCTCTTCAAAGAATTTGGGACATTCCTCTAGCAGAAGACTTCAGCTTCTTGCCAGTTTTGGTAGAGTTCCAGGAAATGCATTAAGCATTCCAGTGTTGGTGGTCATCCTTAAACCATCACAGGTTGTAGACCTCCCATCTTCTAGATTGAAGGTATCCCTCTTCAAATATGATGGACACTTCCTCTAGTAGAAGACCTTAGCTTCTTGCTAGATCTGGAAGAGTTCCGGAAACTACACTAAGCGTTCCAGTGTTGGTGGTCATCCTTAAATCACCTCTTTATGCCAACATTTGAGAGAGTTGATTCAGCCTAAGTGCTGTCATGGATACTTTGCAGATTTGTATTATAACTCTCTTCATGGACTCACACATACCCCTTTAGATTAAGGGGGGAATGTTGGATGCCTAATCCTCAATGGGTAGGTGTGGAAGGAAAATGGACAAAAGGAGTCCAAGAGACCACTTGGAAGATGAATCCAAGGGTCACCTAATGTACTATAAAAACACATCTATGGTTAATAGTAAAACAACTCATGCTTATATTTCTCCTTGTGTGTTTACTTTCTTGTTTACCATGCGTGTTTTTGGCAATGATGATATCACTTGAACTTCATTTTAGTTCTTCCATCTCATTTGAAATATTCTTAGTCATGCGGGTCAAGTTCTCAAGATCAGAAGATTCTTTCTCTTTGGCCTTGCTTACAAAGGCATGAGACCTTTTACCTATGTGTTTGAAGTCCTTTTTTGGTCCATCATCTGAGATGACTCCAATTTCATCTAAGGCCTTCTCAACCACAATAGCCGTTTACCACAATAGCCATTTCAAAATTTTCCATTATTGATGGTTTTTTAGTTCTCTTAACGAATTACACAACAGGGAAAACTTTAGGGGCTAATATTCGTAGATGGGCTAATTTTCCATGTTTTTTCCAAAAAAAAGATTTGTCAATTTCATTTTTTTTGAAAATCAATTCACCCAAAATTTATAGTTTAAAATTATGTTACCCTGAAAATCGCCAAAATTTAATATATACTAGTATAAAATAATTATAAACCTAAATATTTTCACAAAAATAACGTCAAAAATTTTACAATTACATATTGGGGACTAGTAAGATTCACCAAGGTTTCTAAACTTTAAGAAAAACTCCCATGCTTAAAATTTTCCCTGCTACACAATCTTTGTCGGCAAGGTAGAAGTGTAGTAATATATGGTGATGGAGTCATGGGTTTTCATATCTTTTGAAAAAAAATTTAAGATGTAATTGAAAATTTAAATATTTCACTTTCTCTTTCTTCTTCATATTTAGATTACCCAACTCTTTCATTAACATGGCGGGGGTCTTATCATGAGCAAATTTTTCAAGGAAAATTTTCTTAAACCACCTCCAATTCTGGATGGAGTTCAGAGGAAGCTTGTGACACCATACATATTCTCTATCATCCAAGGTACATAGTAAAATTCTACATGCCAAATCATCTTGATATACCTCAAGTGTTTGCAGAAGTAGCTAAAATTTCTATATATGATCTTCAACCTTTACTATTTTATCCGAGTCATACTTCATTAAAAGCTTCTCTGAATGCTTTGGAATCTTGTGCAACACATCCAAAAGTGAAAGTGGGTCCCGAGTCATCTAATCCATATCTTCATTTTCCATTTCTTCTTCTCTTCTTTGTTAGATTCTGATGGCTCTTCTTCTTCTTCTTCTTCCTCATCTCTCAACCCGTGGAAATTTATTCCTAAGAGTACAAGGTTTTCTATTTTTCCATCACTGAAAAGTAGAAGATATTATGCATTTTCCACAAAGTCTTGTAAGTCTTCAAGGGTGGAAAGAACTAAATCTTAAAGAGATGAAACCATTATTCCAGTAGGGGTGGTTTTGTTTTTCTATTAAGAGTATGGAAGAATGAGTACTGCTGAGATCAATCCAACTTCTTTTGTGAACTAACGAGTTATAGGACGAATAACCCAAATTTTATTGTATGGGATTTCACAAGTTCAATGGGGTTGTGGTTGGGACGAGTCACCAACTTTAGAAAAATGGGTAGGGGAGGTCTTTTGAACGTTGTTGCCTTGATGAAAATATGAGATGCTATTGTTGGTGTGTTTATCAACCATAAATATTGGCTTCCATCATAGCGCCAAAAATGTTGATGATGTTGGACTAACCAACATTCAGGGGATATCCCTGATATGAAGACGTAATTAGGTTTCACACTATTTGGTGTATGACTCCCATCTGAAATAAAGTCTCGGTCGCCATATTATTAAATATCTGTCTTGGCTCTGACTATCAACAATAGAGAGGGGGGCAGATGTACTTCCAAAAGCAGGGGGTGGGTCTCGTGAATATCCAATCTCAAGTATGTAGAGGTTCTTCTACTATGATGAAGTGAGAAAAGTGAGCCTCTAAGAGAGAGGTAATAATACCACCCAGTAAGAGACACACATGAATTAAAGGAGCCATATAAAATCCAATGAAATAGTCCACAACAGATGTGACAGTAATTACAACCAAAAATTGAGAAATATCTGGTTAATATCCAGTGGAATAGTCCATAAGTATGGGACAAAAATAACAACCATTACAACAAATTCTCAACAAGATAAGTACTAAAATAACTGAAATAGTTCAAATATCTGTTAGCGCCCTAATTTGTTCCCTTTTTTCCATTTTCCCCTTCCTAAATCATAACCATTTACCTCTATTTTATCTATTTTATGCACCCTAATCTTGCACTAGTCCAAGCATGGTGACATATTTCGTATAAAATTTATTTTTTATACTTTTAATTCAACTTAGCATTATTTCAAACCTGGAGGTAACTCCTCAAAATCAGAATGTGTATTAGCTGAAGAATGCATATGGATTTATACATGGAGGTGAGGCTATTGGGATTCATCTCCCAATGACTCTTGACCTTACTTATTTCCCAATATTATTTATTATACAAAATTAAATATCCACACCCATCCCATAGGATTAGGTGTCAACATTCCCCCCTTTAATCCGAAGGGACGTTGGTGAGCCCAAGCATCGATCAAAACTTTTCAAACTTTTCTCTTCCAAGTGCTTTGGTGAAGATATCAGCAGTTTTCTCATTTGTGGAACAATGATGTAGATGGATGGTTTTGGCCTGAACATGATGTCAAATTAGATGGTACTTTGTATTGATGTGCTTTGTTCGATCATGGAACTTTGGGTTCTTGGCCAACTTTATTGCAGAAGTGTTGTTGATCATGAGTGGAGTGGAATACATTTGTTTCATCCTTGCAAATCTTCCGGGATTTTCGGGCACACAATTTCCTTTGTTGCTTCAGGCTATTTGCCACATATTAACCTCGGTCGTGGAATGCTTTGGAGTACATTTTGCGTATTGATCTCCGTAGGAGCCGGCCTCTTTGATCCAAGACTCATGGTGTAACCTTTGTAGTAGACACCTACATTTCTTTGTCGCCATCAAAGTACGGAATCGAGTATCCCGATCAAAAGTTTGAAGTCGCCTACGTGTATATTTGAGTCCAAAGTCTTGAGTCCCCTTCAAGTACCTTAGCACTCTTTTTGCGACGGTCAGACCAATGTCCTTCACAAGGTTTTTGCATGAACCTTGAGAGGATTCTTATAGCAAATGAAATGTCGAGTCTGGTGGTGGTCGGATAGATAAGACTTCCTACAAGTTGTCTATACTTAGTTGCATCCTCCAAATTCCTTCCCTTCAATAGATGTGAGCTTCAAGTTTTGTTCCATTGGAGTGCTTAAGGGTTTACGATCATCCGTACCAATTTGTTCAAGAGATATCCAATGTATTTCTTCGAAGAAATATGAATTTAGGATGTTGAATTACTTCAATACCCAAATAGTAATGAACATGACCCAAATCGATCATTTCAAAACCTTTCTTCAACTCTTTCTTCATGGATGCAATATAGCTCTCATTGTTTCCTGGTATCAAAAGATCATCTACATATACCACAAGATATACAATTGTTTTTCCAACTTTCTTAACAAAAAAGTTGCATCATCAAGATCAAAGTGTTTGAAATCAAGTTTCGGAAGATGCTCAAGTGTTCTCATACCAGGCCCTCGTGGTGCTTGCTTGAGGCCTCGAGATTTCACAGTTTGCAAACTTTGTGTTCTTGACCACTTTATCACAAATCATACATTTGGGATATAGAAACTTTCTCCTTTAGATCTCCATTCAAGAAGGTTGTTTTTACATCCATCGATGGACTTTCCATCCATTAAGGCTGCTAAGGCAAAGAGAGTCGGATGGTGGTCCATTCTTGTGGGAGCAAAAGTTTCTTCATAATCGACTCCTTCTTTACGTACGAATCCTTTTTCCACAAGCTCGAACTTGTGCTTGTCAAGTGAGCGTCACCTTTTGTACTTGTTCTTGTAGACCCACTTACGATAATTGGTTTCGTTCCCAAAGGTGGATCAACCGACTTCCAAGTGCCATTCTTTATCAAGGCATCATACTCATGCCGCATCGCTTCTTTCCATTCATCATGGCTTAGGCTTCTTTGAAGGAAGTTGGTTCACGATAAATGAATAAACTCAATTCCTGGAGTTATAAGCAATATCCATATCAACGGGGGAATTAGAATTATCTACATCACCTTCGATTTCTTAGGTGAACTTCTTGTTCTGTTTTCCAACCTCATCGGGATGAACATCCTCCGGTGTCTTTGTCGGCCATTTTGGAGGACCTTTACGAGATGACCCGAGTTTTGGTCACTTGGTCGAGTTGCGATTGATTCAAGATTCAATCTCCCAATTAAACGTCATCATCAATGTGTCATCGTGGTTGTTTCTTCATGTGGGGGAGAGAGTGCCAGGATATGATTCACGGTTTGATTCAATATTGGAATCCCCCCTTCCAAGGAGTGTGGAATCACATTATCAAATTCTTGGAAAGATTTTACATGTGAATGCAATCGGGCGATCAATTTGCCGCTCAACAACCTTGTCACTCTTGGAATATTCAAGAAATATGACATCTCTTGCTATCACAAACTTCTTATTTGCTTCATCATAGAGACGATATCCTTTGGAGGTATTGGAGTACCCCAAGAAGATACATTTTCTGCTTCTAGCACCAAGTTTGTTCCTTTGACCCTTGGGTATCAAGGCATAACGGGTGGACCCAAAGACCACCGAAATGCTGCAGAAGGAATGTGGCCATGCCACATTTCAAAAGGAGTTTTGTTTCTAATTGAACTTGAAGGACACCTATTCTTTATGCTTGACACAAGTTTGCATCAGCCCAAAACATCAATTTTACATTCTTGAAAAATAACATGGAGCGGACCATATTTAAAATGGTTTACATTTCATTCTTTGACTACTGCAGATCTTGTTGTGGATTATATGGCACAGTTTTTTGATGTTTGATTCCATGTTGAGGAAGATAATTTTCAAATTTGTTTGAAGTGTATTCTTTTCCATTATCGGTATGTAGAGAGCCAATATGTGTTTGTGCATCATTTTCAATCCATGCATGAAAATTCTTGAAAGTTTGAAAAGCATCGAGACTTATTCTTCGGTAAGTAAATCCAACACATTACGGTGTAGTCATCAGTAAATGTCATCATGTATTTGTTTCCATTTTGCGAAGCAATAGGCATAGGGCCACATAAATCTGAATGAACAAGTTCAAGTTTCCTATGTGCTCTTGAGTGTGAATCATGAAATGAGTTTGTTTGCTATGCTTTCCTAGAATACAAGCATCACATTCCTTAGGTTTTATAGAATTGTGAGTCCATCAACACCATTTTTCTTCAGCAGCGAAGATTTGTCATAATTTAAGTGCCCAAAATCTAGCATGCCATAAAAGACTTGATGGAAATGTACCTTCATCATGATGTGAGCCGAATGCAAAGTTTTGAGCATGAGCGAGATGAACCTTTCGGCTTCAGAGTCTCCCTTCTTCTATTCCCTCCATGACAAGTGAGTGATCTGATCTTGATGCGACCTTTGCCTGCCTTGCCATCAAACAAGTGGTAGTGTCCTTGCTGCCGGATTTCGATCGGGGACGGCAAGTTTCTCTTCAACTTCCGGGGAGGTATAGAACCTCATGTAGGATATGATCGGGAAAACATTGGAGTTTAAGCTTTGGCGGCACGAAACACGATGGCTTGAGTTTGGATTTATCTCACAAATATCTTGCTCCATCAACTTTGTCGGTGAATTCTTCAAAAAAATCTTTTCTAAATGTCATGTGACATGTTGCTCCTGAATCTAGCAACCAATCATCTCTCCATGAAGTAAATGAAACATCAAAATGGGTTTTGATTAATCCATTGTTACAATGTGCTAGAACGAATGAGAATTTGGGGTCCAATTTGGTTTACCTTTGTCTTTGTCATCAATTTTACCTCTTGTATTGATTTGTTTCTTTGCTTGAGCTTTAGATTGTACGCCCCCTTTTCTCTGAAGTTTCTTCTTCATCTTTTGCCTTCTCTTCCTCTGGATGGACACGAGCGTGTCTCTTTTCTCTCTGTGCCAGAAGTGACAGCCTCTTTAGAAGATGAAGGGACTTTCATCTTCTTTTTGAAGGAGGAGAGAAAAAAACTCTGTGGAAAATTTCTCTTGAAGGGAAGAAAACAAAAAAATCTTTGCGCGGAAAATGTCTTGAAAAAACTCTTTCTTTACTCAAATATCTTGAAAATTTTTAAAAGGAATGAAAACACTTTGCTAGAAATGTTGATTCTAAAAACACAAGCTCTTTGTTGGAAACTAATCTGCTCAAAAACTCTTCTTTATTTGAATTTAAAAAAATACTCTTTGCTATAAACTGAATTCTGCATAAAAAAAATATATAATTCTTTTTGTTTGGGAAAAAAATTTGTATGTGAAAATTCGATATGGAAGGGAGGGCGATATTGTGAAATGGTGGTGGGAGGGGGTAGGATATAAAAGGAGTGGAATGGTATTCAAAAGAGGGGGCGTAAATATGAGCAGGGAGCAGTATAAAGGAATAGGAAAAGGCGTAATGATTATGGGAGGGCGGTCGGCTGCTTGTATTAAAGGTGGAGGCATTGTATAAAAAGTGAATGGCATATTAAATAGTGATTCGAACCAGTGCATGGTATATTGTAAACAGCGTGGTATATTATATGAAGCGTGGTATTGGTATATTGTAAACAGCGCGTGGTATATTGTATGAAGCGTGGTATATTGGAAGGGGTGTGGTATTACGTGGTAGGGGCATGGTATTACGTGGTAGGGGCATGGAATGTGGTATTGAATATGGGGCGGAAATACCATGTATGAGAGCGGTTTTAAACAATGTAAAACACAACGCGTATTACATATCAATGGACTGTTGTAATATATACACGCCAAAATGAGTATATAACATGGAGAAGCGAGATTGAATGGAGTATGTAGGCGGGTGGACGGCGTTGTAACTTATATAGGCGTGGTATAGTGGGCAATGGCGAGCGTTGTAACTTATGCGACGTTGTATATGTGTTATAATCGACCAAGCGGAATGAAACGTTGGAACAATGCCTATTGAAACAATGACCACACGAGCTTGTATTACATTCCACGGGTGGAGGCGGTATTACAAGGTGAAAGGCGGTGTTACATATATATATAGAGCGCAATGGTATTTCAAGGCTGCGTGGAGAGGGAGCTCCGGTCGATGCTTGGAAGGGGGGCGTTGTATGACGAACGTGACGGTGTATATATGGGGCGGTGTATGAATGGACGAGTGTATGAATGGAGCGTTGATATCATAAGATATCCTTGTATGGAGGATAGCGAGTGAGGGGTGAATAGGGAGTCGGGGTGAGGGAGAGGGAGGTGAGTGAATGGAGAGGAGAAGGCGGGTCTATGGAGAATGAGAGGCCAAAAGGGCGTTACATAAAGAAAATTTTGAAATTGAATGCGAGAAGACGAGTTGCGGGAGGCTATTGGAATTGCGGAGATGGCGAGCCTGCAATTTGCGAATGACGGAAACTGCGGTCTTCGGGAGGCTGCCGGAGGGCGGAGGCATAAATGTCGGTACTATATAGGGAAAAAAATGCGGAATAACGGTCTAGCAATTAAGAAGCGGCATAAAACTATTAAAAAATATTAGTGAGCAAAGGATAGGGAGTTACACCACGAGAGGCGAAATGCCAATAGTGGGGCTGGCTCTGATACCATGTCAAACCAGGAGGTAACTCCTCAAATCAGAATGTGTATTAGTTGAAGAATGTACATGCTCTTATAGATGGGAGGTGAGGCTATTGGGATTCATCTCCCAATGAATCTTGGCCTTCCTTATTTCCTAATATTAAATAATATAAAAAAATACATATGCACACCCATCCATAGGATTAGGTGTCAACAGGTTGTATGTAGATGTTGTCACTTACATTTATGTTGCAAAGAGTGGTGCTAGGAGGAATGTAATGTGTTGGGTACTCTGTTGTGTAATGGTGTGTGTTATTGGTTTAAGTTGTTATTAGTCTTATTTGTTGTGTAATTGTTGGTTATGCTAATGACGATACATTTTCTTGTGGTTTATTTTTTGTTTCTTCTATTGTTAGTGATGGCATTATCGGTGATAACATTGTCGGTGTGTGATACGTAGTTGATGCAATTTGTTTATGTTTTTGGCACTATCAAAGTAGCAGCTCGGTGTCATAGTTGTTTGGGGTTCTACGGTTGTGTTGTTAGTGTACGTAGTACGTGTTTAATTTTTCTTTTCTCTTGTTGGCCCTCCTAGCTAGAGGGTAATGGAATTTCACTAACAAATGTACCAACCAAGAACAAATTTTTGTGGAGTGAAATATTCACTAACAATGTATTAAAAAGTAATGGCACTTTTGGTTTTCCTACTATTGTTATTAAACTAAATAAATGTGATGCATGTATCCTTGGAAAGCATAACAAACGATATTTTCATTATTATACTTTTAGAGCATGTAGAAAACTTGGATTGATACACTCGATCTATGTGTCCTTTTGCATGTTCCTTCGATAACGAAAATAAATATATGATTAATTTTATTGATAATTACACCAAAATGTGATGATTTTACTTGTGAAAAATAAATATAAAGCTTTAAAAATTTCAAAATTTTCAATATATTGATTGAAAATGGAGCACAATCATATATTAACTCTTCATATAGATAATGAAAGATAATACACCTAGAATGAATTTGAAATCGATTGTTTCCAATATGGGATACAACATCAAACCATGGTTTGATACAATCCTGAACAAAATGGTGTAGTTGAAAGAGTGAATAGGATTGCCCAGACATGGTTTTCTCAATGGTCTTTTCAAAAATGTAAAATTGATGTTTTGGGTTGAAGCGAGTTCTATGTGTGGTGTTTGTGAATAAAATATATCCATCTCATACTCTTACAAATAAAGACTCCTTATGAAATGTAGTATGGTCACATTTTTTTGGTAAGGCATCCCAAGGTCTTTGGTCTACCTACTATGCCTTGATTCCCCGGGGAAGAAAGAAGCAAGGTTGATGAAAGGAGTCAAAACATGCATATTCTCTGTGTGTTCAAACACCACGAAGACATATCATCTTTAGGATGAGATAAACGAAAATTTTTTCTTTCTAAAATTGTATTTTTCTTGAATTTTTCCAAATTAAGAACATTTTGGCTTGATAACTTATCTTTCAAAAAAGTCATCCATACAAAAACATATCAAAAATTTGGTAGCTATATATGTATTTGACCATTATCGTATATATATTCTTCTCTCTTTCTTGTCTCTCTTTATTATCCTGCTAAACTTGATTACTTCATCACTATTCATTCATCGTATTAATTATGTAAATACTTTGTCATCCTCTTGATTTATTCCACTATATTCATTTATAAAATATTAAAATAAAATAATTTTAATTTACCATTTTTTGTTTTTGTTTTACTATACTATATATATTCAACTTTATATAACTTTATATATATATATATATATATATATATATATATATATATATATATATATATATATTATACAATGTTTAAGTAAAACTAACATAACTATATATTAATTGTCATATGTCATGCAAAAGAACCTTTTAGAGTTTTGTAATATATATATTTTTAAAAGTATATGTTTTCTTATAAGATTTGTGGAAAAAAAGATTAAAATATTTTATAATTATGGAAAATAATTTACGATATGTTATAATTATAAGATTATGGGAAAAAAATTTACAAGATTTTATAATTATGGGAAAAAAATTACAAGATTTAATAATTATAATTATATTAATGATGATTATATTAATTTTTAAAAATATTGTAGAAATGATGTCTAGTAATATTGGTGTGAATTCAAATATATGTTGTAAAACATATGGATCCAAGTGACTCAAATCAAATTGTTGTTTCTTCCCCTTAACATAAAGAATGTTGTCGAAAGATGAGCATCCATCCTACTGGAGCGTTGTGTGTTCCCTTTAACATAAATAAAGTTGTCGAGAGATGAGCATCCATCACACTGGAGTGCGTTAAAGCAAAAGGGAACTATATATTTCTTCGCATTTCTTTTATAGTTGATCCTATTCCATTTTTATTTTAATTATATTTATTATTTTAATTAGTTGTATTTTTATTTTAAAAAAATATTCTATAAAGGGATGTTCCTCATTTTCGTGTATAAATATGAAGAGGTGGGTTCCCCGTGATACGGCTTATGTAAAATTAATGAATTGTTTGACTGATGGATGTTATTGTTGTGTAACCAGCTCCAAAAATACAAGAAAAGAGATATCAACACCTTAGAAATAAGCCACTTCGAGGGGGCAACCTCCAATACATTACATAAATGAACAATTCTTGGATGATACAATTTACAAAACCTCCTTTCTATATATAGGAGTCCATGGGGCCATAATGTAATCCTAGTGGGGCCACATTGTAATCCTAGCTGACCTAACAATAATAATTTAAGGGCACAAAAGTAACAATATGGGGGTTATAAGGGTACAATAATAACAATAAGGGGGTTACACTAACAACAATAAGGGACTATACTAGTAATATAGGGACCTAACATGCCCCTCTCCTTCAAAAAAGTGTTGTCCTCAACGCTTGAGTAGCTCTGGGTGCTTCTGTATAAAATTCTCATCCTCCCATGTAGAATCTTCAGTGGGTAAGTTCTTCCACTTGATGAGTTACTCTGAAATTGATCGATTCCGTAGTTGTCGAGTTCTTGTTTCCATGACCGCTTCTGGTTCCAATATGATTTTTCCTTCCTCATCAAGTTCTGGCAATATTGTTTGAACTCGAAGATTTTCTCCTATAACCTTCTTTAAGCATGAAACATGGAAAACTGGATGTACTCGCGAAGAAGCAGGAAGCTCCAATTTGTATGCCATAGTACCAATCTTTTGCAACACCTTGTAAGGACCATAGTACTTTTGCGATAATTTATTATCCTTCTTAGCTTGCTTGAGGGACATTTGTTTGTATGGTTGTAGCCGTAAAAATACCCAATCTCCTACATCAAAACTTCTCTCGCTGCGATGTTGATCTGCCTGTTGTTTCTTTCGATTTTGTGCCAAATTCCGGTTATCCTTTAAGAGTTGGAGAACTTCTTGTTGATGCTCGATGTGATCTTCCACTACTTGAACCTTTGAATTTTCCCTTAAAGATGATGTGATGGATGGTGGATGATATCCATAAAGTTCCATAAACGGGGTCATTTTTGCTGCAATATGGAAGGAAGTGTTATACCACCATTCAGCGAGAGGTAACCACTTGACCCATTCTGTTTGTTTATCAGATACAAAACAACGAAGATACCCATCCAAAAAATTATTTACTATCTCAGTTTGACCATCAGATTGAGGATGATAAGATGAGCTATGAGCTAATTGAGTACCCAAACAAGAAAATAACTCCATCCAAAAATTTCTAGTAAAAATGGGATCTCTGTCGCTTACAATAACCCTTGGGCTTCCATGTAGCTTTTGAATTGTGTCCATAAATGTAGTAGCAACTGTAATTGCTTTAAATGGATGAGATAATGCACAAAAGTGTGCATAATTGGTAATTCTATCAACTACCACCATGATGACACTCTTTCCTTCAGACCTAGGTAAACCTATGATAAAATCCATTGAAATCTCCTCCCAACATTCACTTGGAATGGATAAAGGTTGTAGAAGTCGGGGGGTCTTAATTGTCTCAACTTTATTCTGCTCGCAAACCAAACATTCCGCCACAAAATTTTGAATATCAGATTTAAGGCCATCCCAAAAAAAATCTTTCTTCACCCTGTGGTAAGTTTTTAAAAATCCTGAGTGTCCTCCTAAAACAGAAGTGTGTAATTGCAAAAGAATCTTTTGTTTTAGTTGGGAATTCTTACAAAGATATAAGCAATCTTTGTACCATAAGGAATCATTTTTCCAACTAAATGTATAAGATGTACTAGGATCTTGCTGCAACTTTTTAATGAGTGTCCATACATCTTTGTCCTTCTTCCATTCATCTCTTGCTTCAGTTATCAAATCTGGTTGGATAATAGAAATGGCACAAAGCAATGCTTCCACCTCTTCATTCTTTCTTGAGAGTGCATCTGCAACAACATTATGCTTTCCTTTTTTGTAGATTATTTCAAAGTCATAACCCAACTTCTTTGTGACCTATTTTTGTTGCTCTTTTGAAGATAATATTTGTTGCAAAAAGTGTTTAATACTATCATGATCATTTTTTACCTTGAAGTGTCTTCCCATTAGGTAAGTTCGCCATTTCTTTAGTGCATGCAGTATTGCTAACATTTCCTTCTCATAAATAGGTTTCTGTAAATACTTTCGTTTGATTGGACGACTTTCAAAAGCAATGGGTCTTCCTTCCTGCATTAAAACTGCACCAATTCCATTTCCTGAGGCATCACATTCCACAATAAAGGTTTTTGTGAAGTCCGGTGTAGCTAAGACCGGTGCTAGGCACATTGCCTCTTTAAGACGTTCAAAGGCCTTAGTTGCTTCAGGAGTCCATGAAAATGCATCTTTCTTCAATAATGTTGTTAGAGGTGCTGCTATTCTCCCATAATTCTAACAAACTTGCGATAATACCCTGTTAACTCGAGAAATCCTCGCAACTGCTTTATGGTTGTGGGGACTTTCCATTCCTTAATGGCTTTAATTTTGTTAGGGTCTACTTTAACACCCTCGTGAGATACAATATGACCCAGATATTCCACCTCTTATACTCCAAAGAAACATTTGGATGTTTTTGCATATAATTTTTTCTCCTGTAATAGTTTGAGCACCCTGTCAACATGTTCAACATGATCCTTCCAAGACCTGTTGTAGATTAGTATATCATCAAAAAATACTAGCACAAATTTTCTAAGGAAGGGTTTGAAAATGGAATTCATCAACCCTTGAAATGTAGAAGGTGCATTGGTAAGGCCAAAAGTCATGACCAAAAATTCATAATGACCCTCATGAGTTTGAAATGTTGTTTTTGGAATATCTTCAGTCTTCATTCTAATTTGATGATATCATGAATGAAGATCCAACTTGGTAAAATAAATTGCTCCATGTAATTCATCCAATAATTCATCAATCACAAGAATGGGAAATTTATCTTTAATGGTGAGCTTATTGAGCTCCCTATAATCCGGACACATGCGCCATGATCCATCCTTCTTGTGTACCAATACTATAGGAGCAAAGAAAGAACTTTGACTAGGTTGAATTATACCCGCCTCTAACATTTCTGCAATCATACGTTCAATTTCTCTCTTTTGGACATAAGGGTATATATAAGGCCTGATGTTTGGAGGAACATTTCCTGGAATCAAATGAATAGCATGATCATGATCATGAATAGGTGGGAGTCCTTTGGAAGTTTCAAACACCTTGGAATGATTGTCCAAGACTTGTTGGAGATCTGCAGAAATAGATGATTTTGATGTTGGAACTTCTAGTGAGCATAATTGTGCAATTACGCCTCGCTGTTCTTTCTTTAGAAGCTTTGTCATGACATTAGAGCTTATTATCCTTCCTGGCTTCCCCGCAATACCCCGTAATTCAACTTCCTTTTCTTCTGAAAAAAATTTCAAGAAAAGTTCTTGAAAATTAAAAGCTACCGTCCCCAAAGATTGTAACCATTGTACTCCTAGTACAACATCAGCACCTCCCATAGGAATGGAAAGCATTGGACTAGTCAATACATATTCCCCCATGGTTAGCTTAATATTATGGCATTTTCCAGAGCAATTTATAGTTCCTCCATTGCAACCATCACTTGACATTCTGGTGCTGGGTATAGGAAACAATTTAATTCCTTGGCTACCTTACAATGAATAAAATTATGGGTGCTACCTGAATCAATCAACACTATTACCTTTTTCTTCTTGATATGTCCTTCTATCTTGAGAGTTTGAGGAGTGGTAATTCCTGCTAGTGCATTACACGATATGGTCGGATTCATTTCTTCCTCGTCTAGGGATGGTTCCTGGTGTATATCCTCTTCTTGTTCATTTTCTTCTTCCTCTTCACAATCTATGTAAAATAATTTCTTATCAGCACACTTATGACCTTTAGTGTATTTGCTATCACAACTATAGCAAAGCCCTTTTGCTCCTTTTTCTTCCAATTTTTGTGGTGTCAACCTTGTAGGTTGTGGAAATCTAGGCGTAGCAACACTTCCTTCTTTATAGAATTGAGTGGTAGGCTTCCTTGTCGCCATAATTTTACATTCAAATTTTCTTGCCAACCTAAATGCCTTCTCCAATGAATCAGGTTCCAGAACGCGAACTTCATGTTGGATGTTATCCTTTAAAGTGCCTATGAAGAGATCAATCCTGTGTTCCTCTGGAATATCAGTTACCCTTATATTCAATTTTGGAAGTCCTCAATGTGCTGCCCCACTAAACCCTTTTGTTTGAGATTTATCAATTGGCTAAAGAAGGTGTTGCTCTTTGTATCCTCATAATGTGCTATCATGGCTCTGATACCAATTGTTGAATCTTTAATTAAACTGAGAGGGGGGGGGGTGAATCAGTTTAATACATACATTCGCATTTTTAAAATTTTCACCAAAGTTATTTACAGCTTAATATGTGAGAAATCTTATTTGCAGCCAATATTAATTTATTGTGATACCATACTTAAGTTGAAAGCAAAAAGAAATTAAGCAGATTGAAATAATTACCTCAACACATAAGAAGCACACATAGAGACAACAGATGTAAGTGGAAAACCATAAAGGGAGAAAACCACATCTTATTATTGTTGTGATGCAAAGGCAAGGTCCAACTTCCTCTCACCACTGTTTTCTGCAGGCACCAACCTACAGGAGGCTCTATCCTCAATTCTGCAAGCTACAACTTGCAAAGAAGCACCAACTCCCTTCAATTTTCTGCAGGCACCAACCTACAGGAGGCTCCAACCTCAGTCAGCTACAACTGACAGCTATCAAGCTACAACTTGATAGGGAAGCTCCAACTTCCTCAATTTATCAAACTGAAAGTTTTCCGATTTACCTCAAATATCAGCCATGTTCTGTAGCTTCTCCTTTTGTTTTGCTTTTCTTAATCTTCTCTGCCTCACACTTCTATATTCTGCCTTCTTTTGATTAACTCTCTTTCTCTCCACTTTCTTTGCATATCAAGATGATATTATTTATAGATTTCCTCACATGACTGTTTGTATTCTACTTGGAATTCGAAATGGAAAGTCATGTCTCTTTGCCTTCTGCCTTCTCACTCCTTTTATCTGCTTACTCAGAAAATATAACTATAGGTATCAATTTAACATTACAGTGGGAATTTGTTCTCTCTCAGAGACTTTCCAATGCATCACAAACAATTAAAATATTTACATTCGAATTACAAAGTGAATTCCAGCTCACTCATTCACCCTCTTGGCTAGCTGCGCATTTGTCTTTTCTTTGACTGTGTTTTGTCTTTTTCTGTGATTGTGTTTTAACTCTTTTCTGCTCTGTATTCTATTTTGTCCTCTACTGTGGTGTAATTGTTGTATATATGTAACAGTGCTTTTATATCAGTACCTTTTAGAAAAATACGTGACTGCTGACTTGTAGCAAGTGTCTTGTTGATGTGGAACATTCCGCAGGCTGGAACATACATATATCACAATTGTATTACATTAATAATCGCCCTCCCCTTAAGCTGAGGCCCGTGGGTCTACAGACCATACGGCTTATCGCAACAACGTTATATATATATATATATATATATATATATGACAGTGCCTTTTAATATATATATATATATATATATATATATATATATAACCCAACTTTGTCTCTTGGCTTAATTATAAGATGATTTAATCATATAATCTGCCCTTTTAATACACCTTAACATACTCTCGGCGCATACAATAAAGCCTGTTTTAAAACATATAGAACTCCTTTCGGGCCCACCTGACACGTTTTCAAATGCGATTGATCGCAATCGCAAATTTCTAATTTGCGATAGTTGCTGTGCAGTTTCAACCAACTGCGATATTGCGATGGTTGCGATATTGCGATATTGCGATGGTTGCGATATTGCGATATTGCGATGGTTGCGATAATGCGATGGTTGCGATATTGCGATAGTGCGATGGCGCAATGTTGCGAAGTTTCGATATTGCGATGGTGTGATGGCGCAATGTTGCGAAGTTGCGATATTGCGATGGTGCGATGGCACAATGTTGCGAAGTTGCGATATTGCGATGGTGCGATGGCGCAATGTTGCAAAGTTGCGATATTGCGATGGTGCGATGGCGCAATGTTGCGAAGTTGCGATATTGCGATGGTGCGATGGCGCAATGTTGCGAAGTTGCGATATTGCGGGTCCCGCCTTATAAAAATTTGTATTATGCGCTCCGTATAACTTCATAAATATGCTTTGGACCTTTGATTATATGATGCGCTGCACATATACTCCTGCGTGGGTAGCGATTCTCGGAATTTGTGTTTATGTTATATGTAACGCCCGGTTGGGTAGTGATTCTCGAAATAACGGCTGTGTCTTTGCAATAACAGTTGTGTCTTTGTATTTGACTATTCCTGTCTTTCGATAACGGTTCTTCCCTGTGCCTTTGCCTTACCTGCTTCTGCTTCTCGACCTGTCTCTGTCTTTGCTGCCTCCATTGCCTTCGTTGTGCAATTCCTCAACATAGTTTAATTAATAGACACCACTTCCACTGTTACCTTATATGATTCCGATTACCCCTGACTGATCGATATTAAAATTAACGCACAACATATTCAATCTTGTTTGACATTTGCTTCCTCTGCTCCTTACTTAGTTTTTTTTTTTTGCTGCCTCTGCTACCTCTCTATTGCCTCACTCTATTGCTGGTTTCTTTGCTGCTTCTGTTGTCTCTCTGTTTCTTTCTCTTCTTCTTGTCTAATGTTGCTCCTTGCTTCCTTCATTCTCCTTTTGCTGCCTCTTCTTTAAATGAACCTGTCTCTGCTGCTCGACCCTCTCTACATCTTGCTGCTATGCTACTCTCTTTGCCTGTCTCTGTCTTTGCTTCCTCCTTTGCCATCAATGACAATATTTCCAACATAGATAATTTTCCATTATTTGCTGCTTAGCAAGAATTGCCGGAGGAATTCCTGTTTAGGATTCCTTCTCCTTCTTGAGAGGTCTCTTAAGGGATTTTTTTTCATTTTCCTCACATCCAGGCTTGAGGCCAAGCATCCTCCATCAAGACAACATTATTTCTGCAGCATATTAATGTTGTGTTGTTGGGTGTTGTAGTGAGGGTTCACTACACCACCTTCATCAGATATTTTCAAAGGAGGAGTCCCTCTTTCCTTTGAGATATCAGATTGGAGGCATTCCGGAGCATATTGTATACTTTGGCATCAAGGCCAACTCATTTCCTAGCCCTATAGCGCAGTTCCATCCAGTGACTGTGTTATTTTGAGAGGAGCATTTGCAGTAGGGCTCTTGCAGATTGTTGGAGGGTGAGATCTTTGGTGAAGGGATCGGCCTTTCATAATAAAGATCCATTGGAGGAGGCACTTTCAGTTTGAGCATCAGATTCAACCATCTCAATCTAGTTCTATTTATGAGTTGCTGCAGCTACCCAGCAACTCCAGCATTTCTATGGAATTGCCATTTTGTATGTCTTGCAGCCAATCCTTTTAGGGATTGTGCAAGATTGTTTCAAGGGTTTGATATCTTGCTCCCCCTATTATATTTGAGCCACATATTGACATATTTTTGTATTGACACTATTATGTAGCAGTTTCCCTTCATGGACTGCGCAGTCATAGCTTGATCATATATATGTAGCAGTGGTTTTGTCATGGTTTATGTACTTGTTCTTTGAGGCTAAGCATTGCTTATCTTGAGTATCATTTTCCTCAAGATCTTGTGTTACACCATTTTTTGGTCATCTAACCTACTATCATTAGATGGACCCAAGTACACCACGTAAGACCAATTTTACCCTTAGTAAAATTGCTTTCACTATGTAAAATAACTTAATAAAACACATTTATTAGGTTGTTTATGGTCTAAACAGGAAACCCCAAAAGGAAATATTAAACAAACCTATATTTGTTTGATTTTCCTGGTCATGTTTAACTCAAAACAAAGAAATTAATTAGATAAATCTTTATTTATCTTATTATTTTCTAGGAATAATTATTTAAATCTTATTTAAATAATATTCCTTGTTAAATATGACTAAATCACCCATAAATAATTAAATAAATCATTATTTATTTGATTATCCTTCAACCACTTCCTTAAAATGATAAATAAATCATTTATTTATTTATTATTCATAAATAAAGGGATTTGACCCAAGTCAAATACCTTTTCCCTCCAACAAATATAATAAAATATTCCATAAAAACTGGATCTAGATTTGGTTAATGTTATTTTAATCATGTACCACGATCTAGAATGACCCAATATTTCAGCTACTTCAGACCCTAGGGTTTCATTTCAGCTTTTTGTTTTTTCTTATTTTTATTTTGTTTTTCTCACATAAAACCCTAAAACATTAAAATTTCTAACTTCCGCGTGTTTCTGGCCCTATTGCGTAGGTGACAGACATCAGCCGCAACTGAGACGACAACTTTTTCGGAAATCTGCCGTCGGGACAGTCGGAGCTTCAGGTCGCACTTTTCAGCCCAGAAACTGCGACCTGGACTCTAGGTCGCACTTTTTGGCCCAAAAAATGCTACCTGAGCGAAAAACAGGTCAAAACTGCGACCTAGACTTTTTTCTGGAATTTTTCTGAAATTTTTCTGGTTTTTGTCTGAACCTCTGTCAGGGTTGTCTGACCTTCGTCTCCACCCTTTTAGACCTATTTTACTCAAATAAGTGGGAATCTAGCCCCCTAGGGCTTCAGTACCCTCCACTTTTGGTGGAAGAGTTTTAGCTATTTCAGGTGTCTGTTTTTTCAGAGTTTCAGCCTTCCTTTTTTCAGATCTGATACCTCCTTTTCAGATCCCTTTTAATCAGCTCTTCTCCCTTTCAAATCACCTCCTGAAGTTTTGTTTGGATCTACCTTTAGGGCCTCCTCCTTGTCCCTTCTGCTTTTTGTTGATTTCCTCCTTTTTTCCAGCCACCTTGCCTCTGCCTCTTGGCTATGTTATGCACATCTTTACAGCAGGTTTCTCCTTTAGATCCCTGTCCCTTTCGACCCTAGATCTATTGGCCTCTTTTTAGTGTATTTTGACTAAATTTTTTCCCTCTGTTAGACTAGTTTTGAGAGACCCGCCTTTTTGGGTTAGATTGATGCATTGTTAGCTGTTAATTTTCTGTTATTTCAGCATTATCTACTGTTCTCTGCAGATTTATTTTCAGTTATGCAACACACTTTTTCTTTTTCTCTCAAAATGTCAGGGTTTAAAAATTAAAATTAACGCACGCCACACACTCACCCTAAGCGAAGAAGAGCCTGGTTCACACCGCCAGACAAAGACTTTAAAACATTGTAAAATCAATTGACACTGCACCTCTTTGCCCTTGTTGGTCGTTCTTCTTCCCCTTGTGTCGTGTTTGTGTTGTCATCATTGCGCCCCCAAGGCGCACCTCCCGGAGACTTCTTGGCCTTCAACCTCAGTTTCCGGTCGGTCGACCTACTCCGTCTCGCCGTCGTCGAGTTAGTCCTCCTCCGAGTCTGCACTCCGACTCCTCTTCTGATTCATTAGGTTCTCCTTTTACTTCTGGTTCTCCCCCTGTCACCTTCACTATGTCTGGTCCAGGGCCTAACGCTAGCGGGAATCCCGGCCCTAATGCCGGGACTACTACTAGCGGAACCGCCACAGGAACTACCTCGGCTGCACCCTTGCTTCCTTACATGGCAGGCCTCAGCCTCCCCGATCTCAATCAGTTGACCAACGACCCTATCCGCCACGATGTTGGTTGGCCTGCTATGCCAACCAAGCTCCCCTCCGACATCCCTAAGTTCGAAGGCCTTGTTGGAGAAGATCCAACCAACCATGTCCGATCTTTCCACATGTGGTGTTCCTCCAATTCCATTACCGATGATTCCATTCGTCTTCGGTTGTTCCAACGCACGCTTACGGGTGAAGCTTCTAAATGGTATGTTGACCAGGCCACCTCTTCCCATACCACCTTTGCGACCATTTCCCAAGCCTTTTTATCTTATTTCCAGCTCCCTCTCCGATACGACACTGGTACAGAGCTTTTGACTTCTTTCCGTCAAACCTCTTCAACCCGCCTTTCCACTCATGTCCAGGAATGGCGGAGAAGACGGAGCTTATGTCGCGCTCCCACCTTCGAGGATCGGGTTTATATGGACTGTTTCCTTCACACTCTCTTACCTCCCATTGGCAAAGATGTCGCCTCTCATTTCCCTCAAACCGAAGAAGCTGCCCTCCAAATTTCCTTGAAATATGACCTGATCTACGCTCAGTCTGGTTATGTTTATACCGTCCTTCCTGACCTCCCCAGGCCCGGTGGCGCTAATGCCTCGTGGGCATCTCATTCCGCCGATGGTATCGTTGGAGCTCTTTCTCATCCATCTGCTCAACCTCCTATGAGCTATGGTCCCCCTCCGAGAGGGGCCAACACCTCTAGCACTTTTCCCCCTCCAGGTAGCATGTATCCAGGATATGACATGCCTTATCCTTTCACCCAACCTCCTGCTTACCTCAATGTTGACCAAACTAACCACTATCCTTATCCGCAGCCTGGTGCTCCAGCTCCTCCAGCATATGCACTTCCACCACCCTTGCCTTCTCAACCCCAGCAACAGCACCTACAGCCCCCTCCAGGGCAAGTATTTGTACAACAGGGCGCGACTAATCCTCCTTCCTCTCAAAGAAGGTGGAGAGGCAATCAAAATAAATCTGCCCCTGGTACTCGTGGACCCAATCCTCAAGGTACTGACCCTAACACTGCTAACCAGCAACAGGGCACTCAACCCAAGCCGGACATGCCTATTCGCACAAATAAGCCTTGTTTGTGTTGCGGTGTTTACGGTAATTACACTCACGATTGTCCCCTCTTACCATAGATGCGGCAGATGTGGGAGTCTCAAGCCACATTGCGAGGACAACATGCCTCCCCTCATGCTCCCCCTAATGTGACCACTACTCAACCAGTTGTGTTTACCGATCCTTTCCCCCAGCAAGAATTCGTGGCTACCCAACCACCTGATGGATAGGTCGCCACTCAACCTTCCTCTTCTGGTTCCTCCGATTCCCAGATCCTCATGATGAACTCTAATCCATCCCCAACCGTCGACCTTCACCTTCAAACTCGGTCTCACCAATACCCCAATCCTTCCACTCAGTCTGCCTCCGAGTCCCCTTCTTCAGGTTCCAATGAGCCTCTTTCGACATATAATGGTCCCTTGCATATCCCTCAACCCAAAGTTGAGGTTCATACCAAGATTCCTAAAGGACCATTACGCCGAAATGCTGCTCCTGGTCGAGCTACTCATTCGTATAGCATAGTAGATGATTTGGCGCAGTCTCCTGCTGCCATTTCCACATTGGAACTCCTCAAATCGCGCCCTTCCCAAAAGAAGGCTCTACTATCTGCCATGGGCACTGTGGATCCTGCTGATGACCAGATGATTTTTTTTTACGCCCATCAATCGGAACATCCTCCCCTTCCTGCCTCTGTAGCCTTCCAAATCCCAGTCAAAATCTGGAACGCTAACGTTTCTCGGTGCATAATTGATGAGGGGGCATCCACCTGTGTGATGTCCGCTTTGGTTTGGAAGCAACACGGATCTCCTGAATTGGCCCCTTCCATGATCACCCTTCGAGCGTGGGATGGCCACGCCTCCCAGCCTATCGGCCTCTTCCGTAATTGTCCTATCACTCTTGCGGGCAAGAATTTTTGCGTTGACGTCGAAGTCATCGACGCTCCTCTAGATTACAACATTCTCTTGGGGCGAAGCTACACCTATGCCATGTTTGTTGTCCCTTCCGCGGTTTTTTGCAAGATGTCTTTTCCTCACAACGGAAAGATAGTCACCATCGACCAGTTGACATATCATGAGCCAAAGTATCAGACCTCCCCTGAGACGACCATCTCTTTTGTAGCCAATAAGAAAACTGTCGATTCCTTGACCAGTGTCTCTCCCGGCGTCTACAAAGACTCCTCTTTGCTTGGAACTTTCCCTGGTATTCCCCCTCCCCCTATCTCTAATCCCAGCTTATCGAATGTTTGCATGATGCAATCGTCTCAGGCTGCCCTTAAGCGACCCTCCTCGGCTAGTCAGCAACCTCAGACTCAACCTTTCCCACCGCAACCCGCTCCTAGCCCTTCACCTGCAGCTGGTAGTCATGAGCCTCTTTATCCTCCTGGAATGGTTCCTCCAAGCCTTAGCCATTTAGGAGCCGTCCCACCTAGCCATTACCCCTCTGGTCAGATGCCATTCCTAACTCCCCCACCAGGAGTATCCACGGTACCTGTCATGGCCACCCTCTCTCTTCCTAACCTGACCCTTGGGATTCCCGTCTGGTACCTTGATCCTCCAGCCCCAACCTTTCCCGGTCAACCCAAACCTTATCTTGCTTTGACCCCGGTTCAACCGGTCCCCAAGACTTCTCCCGCTGCAACAGTGCCCCAGTCACCTCAACAGGAACCAACTCCTGTTGCGACCGCTTTGGGTAAGAAGGGAAAAGCTCGCAAGGGGGCATCAAAGGACAAGGCTGCCCCAACAAACCCTGCCCCTCCTCGGCCTCCAAAGCATACCATCCAGTGTGCTTTGTGTGATGTTGTCGGTCACACCACCCATTCCTGTCCTGACTTGCCTCATCTCAAGCCCATGGTTCATGTCGCGTTCCCTGAGTCCACGATCCCGGAAGCCTCTATTCCTTTCGCGACCGCGATCAAGAACCCCAAGACTATTCACACCAACCACCCCTATGATTTGTGTGATCTCCATGGCCATGACACCCATCTTTGTCCCCGCCTCGAGAACTTCCACACCTCTCTAGCCGCGGTCCACCAATTAGAGGCTAAGTGCAATGAGTCCACCTCTCCCCTATTTGCGCATTTTTCTTCGGCAGAACTACCAGACATGACTACTCCCATTGAAAATCCCCCTCCTGATGTCGAGATGACGGAGCCTTAATCCACAATTTTCTACCTATCATCATCCATGAGACCCTCGGGGAACATTCCCTCTGAATCCTCCCCTGTTGTTTCACTTGACCTTCCTTCAGCAATCACCCTAGGCTCAACATCGATAGATCCTTTATCTGCTTACTTTTCCGTCACCCCTTGTGACGATGCGCATGTGAACCTCTCTTCTCATGATGATGAGTCAGGTAGCTTCGCTGCGTTAGGTGGTCCTTCTTCCACCAATCACCCCATCTTATATCACGATGATGACATTATGGATGAAATCCCCACCTATGACTTTATCCATTCCCCCTTACATCGAACCCATGCGTTCGAACCACATGCACCTTGTGGCCATTACATTGAAACCCAATATTTGGGTAAGGGGGCACCCATATTCGAGAGACCAGGAGAAGAAATTCTCCAAAAATCTCCTAGTCTATCTGGTCGTGTTGACTTTAGTACCATTATTCTTCCACATTTCGAAGAACCTCTAGAGTCCCATATCACTTCAGATCACTCTAGGGATGATACCCCTTATCATTCCCTCAGCTTCCATCAACAACCCAATCTCTTAGACATTGTTGTTGACCAACCTATGGGTTTTCTAAGAGAGCATCAATTCATTATCTCCAAATCCTCTCTTTGGGATAGTGACACCAGGTATGCCAACCCAAAAACTTAAATTCCATTTGATTCCTATATGCAGTACCAAAAGATATTGGTAATCCTCCATTCCCTTTCTCAAACTGCATAACCATAACGAAAACAAATGGCGCACCACATCATTAAAATTTGTTTAGATTCCCATTTTTCTAAATACATTTTGCCATGACCACACCATGCTTGGGGGCACCTATTCCCCTCAACCATAACCCTCCTCAAAATCGAATTTCTTCACTTGTAACACTCATACTAGGGGCACCATTTGGCCTCCATACTTATCCATGATCGTGTTGATGTTCGTCGTGAGTTACCATCTTGTACTCATGTTTTTATGGTCCCCCATTGGACCTTTACTGTGTGGCAGCACCATCAAGTCACCCTTGTTTAGAGCATCCAAGTTGAGTCATCATCGCATTCATGGAGTCTATCCTGAGTCCCTTTGCACCCCGCTATAGTCCCCCATCCTTCATTGCTTGGTCCCTCTCTTGTGTCGCACATTATGGCCTTCAGTCCCACTGTGCCCTATCCCTCATGATACTGTTTCAGTCACTGCCATGTCATTCATGTCCTTTATGCTCTAGCAAGGGAAGTCGTCCATTTTCTACTCAGTCCCCTCCATTCCATCATCATCATTGGTATTAGTCTGTCAGTCGCTCTACTATTTTCTCTCATGCCTTAGTTGAGGATCTCTCATTGCCTCACCTACGGCGGACCTCCTTCTGTCGACATCAGCTCCTTCATTCCAGAGGACAGGTCTAGAGAGCGGTGTACCTTGGTTCCAGCTTCCACTCTTTTTCGGTGCCTCGTATCAGGCAAAGGGATCTCTCATTTCCCTTTGACTTGATTGTTTCTCCACTTCAGCTCCTTTCAGCATGATCGAGATCCGTATGCTTGATGGTCTAGTGATGCAGCAGCAGCTATTGGTGATGCCCGGGTGTGTGTGAGATGTCTCAGCCCTCATGAGGGGGTGGCCCTGCAGGTAGCCCCCCACATTCCCGGATGACCCCTTCATTGCAGCCTTCGATGCAGCTCCATATATTTGATGATGTCGACCTTAGCCGCTTGCAGCGCCTCTTTGATTTGCATGTATCAGTCAGATTTTGTGAGCCCTTCCCCACTTGTAGGGGGCATTTGGGTTGTATTTGTATCTCATGTACTCAGATATTATTGTATAATTCCTGGCTGTTATCCCAGGCACATAATGTATATGGGATCCCTCATTGTATTTTTATCTGGCTCATGATTATGTCGGCTGTACTTTATGGTTCGGTCCCTTGTTTACTAGACACACTATTATTTTGTACTTTGTCTCGGTAGGCATAGGTATTCCTCCCCCGCCGCCTTTAGCACAGGTACCCTCTCATAAAAAGAGACTTGTTGCACCTATAATTCTCGCCTCCTCAGGGTCTAGTTCTTCAGCACATTAGTCTACCTCACATTTCTCTCTCTGACTTCCCTTTTGATGTCTGGTGATTGAGTTCTTACAACGTACTTCGGTCATACGATTTGCTCCTAACACTCGCACGCTGGGGGGCAATCTGTTACACCATTTTTTGGTCATCTAACCTACTATCATTAGATGGACCTAAGTACACCACGTAAGACCAATTTTACCCTAAGTAAAATTGCTTTCACTATGTAGAATAACTTAATAAAACACATTTATTAAGTTGTTTATGGTCTAAACAGGAAACCCCAAAAGGAAATATTAAACAAACCTATATTTGTTTGATTTTCCTGGTCATGTTTAACCCAAAACAAAGAAATTAATTAGATAAATCTTTATTTGTCTTATTATTTTCTAGGAATAATTATTTAAATCTTATTTAAATAATATTCCTTGTTAAATATGACCAAATCACCCATAAATAATTAAATAAATCACTATTTATTTGATTATCCTTCAACCACTTCCTTAAAATGATAAATAAATCATTTATTTATTTATTATTCACAAATAAAGGGATTTGACCTAAGTCAAATACCTTTTCCCTCCAACAAATATAATAAAATATTCCATAAAAGGTGGATCTAGATTTGGTTAATGTTATTTTAATCATGCACCAAGATCTAGAATGACCCAATATTTTGTTATAAATAGGAGGATTTTTCCTATCATTCTTCACCTTTTGTTTCCTATTAGATCACTCTGGATCTAGACTCTTGGTCTGACTTTGAGCCATTATCATTGTCATATTTTCCATTATTCGTTGTGTGAGCTCCCTTTGAGTTCTATCTTTGTCTGGGTTTTCTACACCAACAAGAGAGAGAAATGCTAGATCTGAAGTGCTGAGGACTTCCAAGAACCCATCCCATTGAGGAGAATTGGAAACACCTTCTTGTTTTCCTCCCAGGTGCCCTTAATACAAAAATTCTTTCAAAAAAATATTGTTCTTGTCTTGTCTATTGGATGTATGGAGCAAAACCTTATTTTTACTGCTTAATGTCTCTCTATGCATAGATCTGGTTTTTTGCAGCACTTGTCTTGATCAACTAACTGCAGATCTGAAGATATTGGTAGCCACATTTGATGTTAGGGCTATAAGTTATGCGTAGCTAAAGTGGTCTTTTTTCGTACACTTCGACAAAAGATTCATACTAACATCTTGTATTCATTTGTAGCTGTTATTATTTAATAAAATGGCTATGGATTTCTCTCATGTTTTTATGAGTTGAGTGTTGTTGCTGCACCATTATTGTGCTTGATTATTTTTGGGGCTCCAACTTTATAATATCTTGAAATATTCTCATTTTTGTAGCATTTTCCTAATTTGGGAACATTACAGTGGTATCAGAGCATGATCTCTGGCCCAGCCAGTGGATCTCAACCATCATGCTATCAAGAAGAGAGAAGATGAAGACTCCATTATATGGAGAAAAGAGGGAAGAAGAGCTTACAAAGCTTCTTCCAAAATCTGTACAGGGCATTCATGAAGAATTTGAGAAGATAATGAGGGAGGTTTGTGTAGGATCTCCAAGAGGGTTTGAAACTGAGTCAAACTCTAATTTTTCTTATAGAGAGTGTGAGCATGCAGCTACACCCTATAAGGTACAGCGCAGTCACATGGCCAGCTTTGCCATGGGAGGAAAAGAAAAAGGAGGAATGCCGAAGAAAGGAACTCTTAGAGGTTTCCTACATGAGTATGAATCTCAAACTCAGAAGTTTAGAGATCATATTACTTTTCCAGAGTTTTGCAAGGTCATGGTGAGGAGGAGAAAATAACATAATCAGGATAGATTTCTTCTATCTATATTTGATGGTTCCCCTACTTGTTCATCCAGGGCTTGGATAGAAGAGCTAGACACCTTTCTGCAGCAGCATCAGATTCCCAAAGATGAAGTCATCAGAGTAACAATGTTGCACTTGGGAGGTAAGGTATATGCATGGTGGTTATTTGAGTCATTTACTTTGAAAAATATAAATACCTCTTCCTATGCAATTTTCATTAGAAATTTGATAAAGAACTTTGGTAGGAGGAATTCTAAAACACATGCGGAGGAAAGAATCAAATTCAAACAAACAAAACCCTTGCATGTGATGGAGGAAACCATAGACTCAAAAAAAATTTAGAGAACCATGAAGGAGGCTAATATCTTGCATGATACTTTGTGGGAGGAAATACCTTCATCTTGTATTTGGCACAAGGAGGCAAAGAGATCCCTTTTCCAAAAGAGGATCTAATCATTGGAGGGCTTCCCACTCATGTTGAAGACGCTGAGGGCAATAGCGTTGTGATTCCTAGAGTTGATCTAGTACCCCATGCACAGGAAAGAGGAGCACTTTCTCCAAATAGAGGGGTTCTTGCATCTTTGCAAGGAAGTCCCCAGGATCTGATTCATAGAGGTCCAAGCAAAATCAGTGAGCAACATGATTGTGCAGCATTGTAGCTGGAAGGAGGAGGAAGGAAGGAAGAGCAACATCATATGATGAGGAGTCCACACCCTTCTATATTTCAGAGAGCTAGTGCAAAGAGGAGGCAGACTATATTGCGCTGTTAGAGCAAGGGCAAGGTTTCCCAACCATATGCATAGTCCACTCCTGACATTGATGTCTCACTGCATAGAGGAATTCCACCAGGGAGGCCACCAGATCTATAATTGATGAGAGACATTTTGTCTTTGGGTTCACCACTCTTGGATTGTGGAGAGGTGAAGAGTTTGGAGGAGAAATTTGGCATGGGAGATATCAAAGTAGCATAAAATAGCATGAGGAGAGCTACACACGCCAGATCACCAGTGCTGTCTTTGAGGAGGATTGATCCTTACTGGAGGTCTCAGCTCTTAGTTGAGTACTCCAAGGATCTTGGTGCATGCATGATTATAGATGACCCAAAGACAGATGACAGATACCTAGTCGATGATATGGTCATCTATTTACATGGCAAAGTCTTCTTGACTAGAGATTCTAGTCTCAAGGAGAAGTTATTGCATGCAGCATGTGAGGACTTATTTTCCATGCATTTTGATGCATATCTTGCCTTGGAAGAGGAGCTCATTTGGGAGGGCATCTAGTAATAAATACATCAACATATGGAGAGATGAATATTCTGGATGATGATGGTGAGGATGTCACAGCCACCTTCCTACTCATTTTGAGTAAGGGAGCATTTTCAGTTGAGCCATTTCAGCTTAAGTCTTCGAGTACATAATGGAGAATGTACAATTTCACCTTATGTTTTGTAGTTCTTGTCTTTTTATGAGAAACATAATGTACCAAGGAGGATTATTTCTTCTTTCATATTGTATGATAATGTACTTGAAGCCATTTGTAGTATTGAGATTGGCTATCTCATTGGAGGTTTGTGGGAGAGCCACATGATTTTTGGTGTGCACCATTGACACCCTTTTGTACTTTCATGTTCACATCTTGTAGGATGATTGTGGCAGAAAACAAGTGACTAGAGAAGCACTTGTTTTTGTTTGATTTGCTGCAGGCAGGGCATGAACTGTGCTAGTTCCTTGTATGGGGCCTTGATCCACTTTTCGGTTGTCATTTCGAAACTTGTTCTTATTGTACTATGCTTCCATGTCTTGCTGGTATGTTTATGTTCATGGGGAGGTTTTATTGGAGAGTGGGCTTGAGATTGAGGATGCCCATTGGGAGCATGATTCTCCTCACTATACATGTTGTACATTCCAAGAGAAACCATGTGCCAACCATGAATGCCACATTATATTTTTGTACTTCTTATGGGGAGAACCACTTGAAGAACTTGAGGAGGCATTCCATATATCATAAGGAGATGGATGAGTTAGCATGGTCAACTATTTTCCCTTTGAGGATAAGGGGAGACTCATCTATGAGCCACTCCATTGATATGAGCAAGACATATGGTGAGATTATTGTTGATTTTCATAGTGATTTGTCTATATATATGCATCTCTTAACCATACATGTGCAGGGATTTGCTCAAAGAAGGAATATTATTCCTTCTAGATTTTATGGTCTACATGAGACCATTATGGATGATAACTCCCTAAGAGGATAAGGGGAGGAAATTTCTCATGGAGAACATACATAAATTACACATTACATCATTCACTTTCTCCAGGATAATGGGGTAGCAAGAAAATGGTGGGGAGGCCACCCATCATTTTATTTTCTATGGAAGTGGAGAGTCAAACTCCGTTGGCTTCATTTGAGGGACCATTGTCCTTCACCTTTACTACACATGGTAGCCAGCATGATTCTCCTTATGGTTCCCTTGGTTGATATTGCTTGAGCTTTCCTTGGGAGCATGATTAGAGGAGAGACACATTGGGTGAATGTGTCCTTGGAGGGAGAGAACTCCCACACACTTTGCACTTCATGTTATAAAGGGAGCATGGGAGATGGTATGGCCACTACAAAAACTCATTTGTTTCCTTATGAGGTGAGCCATATGATGGAGGAGATGCCATATGATGATTACTTCCAAATCATCATATATGGAGATACTTGGGCCAGCATGATTTGCAACATTGGAGGAGAGATCCTTAGAGATCTAGTCTTCATCTTGCCACTTGAGGGAAAGTATTTTGCAGCCTAGGATCAACACTTTCCCTACACTCATCATGAGTGGAGAGAAGGACAGTGTGGAGTAGGCTACATTGTCTACCATGAGCATATTTTCATCCCACATACTTTGCCGGAGCCAAAGGTGGAAGACAGTTTCCAAGAGTTTCCTAGTTGGGAGGCAACTCATTTTGCATGGATGATTGCTTGGGGGATGGAGGATCCACATGAGGAAGATGTTCGTAAACACATTATAAACTCCATGCCTTGAGTAGAGGCTATCCAGTTTTGTCCTTGTAGTTGCTTAGGGACAAGCAACATTTGGGAGGGGAGGAATGTAATGTTCCCAAATTTTCCAACAATAATTTGGAACATTAATTTTTGCTAATTTCCCCTAGGAGGAGAATAAATGGGTAAGGAGACCTATGCATAATAAAAATCTCAATAAAATCCCTCTAAGTATGAAAGGGATCATCATTGGAGCTGCTTTTCACACCCTCATGTGTGAACAGGGTTATTTGCAAGTGGACAAGGTCAAGTTTGACCAAGTCAACAACGCTAGGCCAAGAGGTAGAGCACACTTAGAGAAGCAGCGCAGTATGAATGAGAAAAGGATTATTTGGTGGAGGAAACACTAAAAGGAGTGTGACCCATGGAGACGAGCTTTCATTTGTTTAAAAGGAGGACAAGGCAACCATTGTTTCTCATGCTTATGTTTATTCATTTCAATTGTCCATTAGATAAATGTGCATTCTTTGCTGCTTAGAAAGAAATGCCGGAGGAATTCCTCTTTAGGATTCATTCTCCTTCTTGAGAGGTCTCTTGAGGGATTTTTCTTCATTTTCCTCACATCCAGGCTTGAGGCCAAGCATCCTCCATCAAGACAGCATTATTTCTGCAACAGATTAATGTTGTGTTGCTGGGTGTTGCAGTGAGGGTTCACTACACCACCTTCATCAGCTATTTTCAAAGGAGGAGTCCCTCTTTCCTTTGATATATTAGATTGGAGGCATTCCAGAGCATATTGTAGACTTTGGCATCAAGGGAAACTCATTTCCTAGCCCTACAGCGCAGTTCCATCCAGTGACTGCGTTATTTTGAGAGGAGCATTTGCAATAGGGCTCTTGCAGATTTTTGGAGGGTGAGATCTTTGGTGAAGGGATCAGCCTTTCATCCTAAAGATCCATTGGAGGAGGCACTTTCAGTTTGAGAATAAAATTCAACCATTTCCATCCAGTTCTATTTCTGAGTTGCTGCAGCTACCCAAAAACTCTAGCATTTCTGTGGAATTGCCATTTTGTATGTCTTGCAGCCAATCCTTTTAGGGATTATGCACTATTGTTTCCAGGGGTTGAGATCTTGCTCCCCCTATTGTATTTGAGCCACATATTTACATATTTTTGTATTGACACTATTATGTAGCAGTTTCCCTTCATGGACTATGTAGTCATAGCTTGAGCATATATATGTAGCAGTGATTTTGTCATGGTTTATGTACTTGTTCTTTGAGGCTGAGCATTGCTCATCTTGAGTATCATTTTCCTCAAGATCTTGTATTCATTTGTAGCTTCTATTATTTAATAAAATGGCTATGGATTTCTCTCATGTTTTTATGAGTTGAGTGTTGCTGCTACACCATTATTGTGCTTGCTTATTGCGGGGGCTCCAACTTTAGAATATCTTGAGATATTCTCATTGTTGTAGCATTTTCCTGATTTGGGAACATTACAATGACCTCCATGCCATGAGACTAAATTTTCATTTTTAAATTTATTTCCTTGCAAAATAAACCTATGATTGTTTTGAGATAATTTCAGATTTTCAGATAAGCTTTGTGATGATATTTCTATTAATGAAAATGTTTGTTCGAGGAAAATTTTATCATCTTGATCTTGAAGCTCATAATCAATAAATGGAGAAATACTTTGAATGCATTCATTATCCAACATATCTGCTATTGGATCATGAAAAATTTTGAAAGATTGTTGCAATTTATATATGCATTCTAATGGAACTTCATATATTTCTCGGGGTTGTTCATCCTTTAAAAATTGAAATGCTTTAGAGCATAATGGTATAGAATTTTCTTTCAAAATTTCTGAACTTTCTTCTTCACTCCCATATTTTATGTGTATTGTTTGATCACTGTATTTGAGCTACTGAAACTGAACTTCCTCATCCCGCAAACCAGCTAGTGATTTCTCTGTGAAGTTATCTTGAATTTGGAGAACATAATTATCATCATACTGATTGTACTTAGGAAAATCTTCAGAAGAAGGAATGTCATCAATTATACACATTAGATCAAGAGATTTCTTTTCCATTAATCCTGATTTATCTTGATTAGATTGGTTGGATTCTATTTGAAGGTCATCATTTTTCTCAATAGGAGTACTATCAGGAAATGGGCCTTTTTGGGAAGGTAGAAAAACATGAGCATCAACCTGTTCTTCTGTCTCTTCATGGATAAAAACTTTAGTACATACATCAACATTAGAATAAGTAGAAACAATTTCTTCATTATGTAAATATTTTGAGGATGGTTGCATGTTTAGAAGCAGATTGATTTCTTCTTCGGTGAGGGGGGGTGGGAATATTTGAATTTTTAGATTTGAATAACAATTTTTTTTCTCTTATGTAAGAACATATGATGAGGTTGAATATTTTCTTTAATTTCATTCAAAACATTATATGAAACATCATTTGTTACTATAGAGGGGCTTTATGGATCTTGATTCCTCTCCTGATCTATTTCATCTTTGATTAACTCCTCTTGATTATCATGACACTTAACTTGAGAATGAAAGTTATGGATTGCTACTAATAAATATTCAGGATGCCAATTTCCTAAATCTTCATCAATTTTTTTAAAGTAATGTATGATATCTTTAGCTTGATCACAACAATTTTCAGCTAATGATAAAGATGGAAAATCTTCTTTGTAATGCTCATAAGATACCTTGTGAAAATCCTTTAAAGAAAATAAACTAGCAGGTTTGAGAGCTTCATACCATTCCCCTGCTTTTCCTTCTAAGGTTGCCATGAATAGCTTCATGAGGAAATCCTCATGCCAATCACCCTTCAATCTTCATGAGTGTATATGAAATTTAATGAGATGTAACAAAGGATCATCAATATTCTCATCTTGAAACATAGGAAGATTTTTTTCCCAATTTACCTTTGGTAGTTTGTGTGGAAATCCAGGTATGTGATCTCTGCTCATGGGATCATACCTGCGTTGTATTCTTGGGTTCATGTTGTAAATTAGTCATAAAGAAGGGCCATTGTATCTATACAACAAAGCTAGATCCTTCTATAAAATACAATATACATTGAAAAATTTTCTTAATGAGAAAGAACATAATGCCCTGGATTAAGATCCAAGTTGAAAGCCTGATCTTTCCATATTATTCTTTCAGGTTTATTCCTCCAGTAGATTCTTGATAGTGAAATTGATTAGGAGTCGCCAGGTGGATGATTTTAACCTTTGTGTGTTTGATCACTGTCCACCATCATATAGATCAGATCTGAACCAATAAAATATTTTTGAAGAAAATTTTAGTCTTCCCTAGTATGGTCGCCAGTATGTTATCACTTAGTAATTTCTCCAGGTTCAAGAGAGAACTCACCGAGGTGATCGCAGACCAACTTTTAAACTCTAGGATCTAGCCTTCCTAGACTTTAGAGAGGGCTCTCTCTATAAGATTTAACTTTGTTTGTTTTTATAAAATATTAGGCTAGTTATGATTATGAAATTGATTTTGTTTTGATTAGTTTGGTGGGAAAAATCACTGAAAGAGATGGATAGTGGGAAATCTATTTTTCCAGTGGGCTAAGGAGTCAAAAGTCAAACATACAGAGTTGGGATCAAGGTCAAAAAGTAAAATGTTTTCAGGGAAAGATAGATAACCCTTGGAGATCTAGGAAAGTTATTTTTTGAGATGGTATGATCAAGATAAAGAGAAATTAAGGGTTCTTTGATTTATAAAAGGGAAGTAGTAGGCAGAGGTCAAACGATAGAGGGAGCAATTAAGGGTTCGCTACACTGGAAATCAGATGAAAACATAGAAATGAAAAATAGTTAAGACATGGTGCTTTTAACAAATCCTGAAGTAATCCTCCTATTCATTCATTCAAATTTGGAAAACATTATGGATTGCATGTAACAAAGAAAGATAACAATGACAAATTTAGAAAATACTTCACTCCAAATAGCTCATCACATGAATCCTGAAATATGATGCTAGTTGATCTGATCCGGTCTGCTAGTCGAAATTTGAAACACAAAAAGCCTTCAAGTCCAGAAAAATGACTATATAAATATTCATCAATTTATTCCACCAAAATACTTCTAAAGATGAAGTATTTATACAAATTCTAAACAAAAATATCTTGAAAAAATATCAATATTGGTTCACAAATATCTCAAACTGTTTTACATGAATAGAACTCATTAAAAGGACACTCAAAACTAATGAATCTATTTGGAACTATGCTTATGTATAGGTGATGAAAAAGGGGATAAATTTGAATTTGATATTAACTCTTAGATGATGATGAGGCATCTAAGTCACTAACTGTCTCCTTTCTTTGTGCATTCTACTCCAAAAATTCTGCAAACGTGGGGTCCAATGATACCTTTGTATGTCTCAATAGGAAATAGATATGTAAAAATTGAAAGAGGTTATTGTGTATAAATATGTTTGGGATATAAAACTCTCTTAGTTACCTAAAATGAAGCTCCAGATGTTCACAATAGGCTCTGTAAAAAGCTGTGTAAAATAGAGCTTTGCACAGTCTGAAAACTAGGCTGTAAATATGTGCATGTATCTCTCATTATGTAATACCTATGAATAAAGTGAGATAGGTTTTTGTAGTTTGACATCGTAGAAACACAAACCTCCTCCATTTTTCCAAAATTCATCTTGGATTGTGCACAAGATGCTCTGAAACGCTATGACGTAAACAATAAATTTCTGCAAAAATGTCCCTTCTTGCTCTGTTTTCATCTTATAACCTTACTGTTCTTTTAACTGTTTTTACTTTCACTTTGTATAAAATTCATTGTTGTTGAAAGTATTTTCATATTTATTTACCATTTACTGTCTCTGTATTTACTTTTACTGTTTTACCTTGACTCTCACTTTCATCTGATACACTTTAACTTTGATGCTCTTTGACTGTTTTGTTTTCACGGTCACTATGAATTCTTATTTCACTTTTACCATTCACTGTGTAATTTCATATTTCTCTACACAAATGAATTCTTTCTATTCTGCTTCCTGGAATATTTTGTTAAGGAATATCATTTAGAATTCTTTTCTTTGTGAACTTTTGGAGTAAAATAGATCTTTAACTAGTATTTACATTGTTTTATCCAAATTCTCCTTTTGCGAATGACCTGAAAAATGAAATAATTTTTAATGAAACCATGGATGCAGGGAGGTTATAATGGCTTTAAGCGGTCACAATATTGGATTTTATTTTTACATTTTTTAGGCTTTCTGGGTAGTTGAAACTCTATATTTGGGCTTTTTGGACTCTTCGGTAAGATTAAATGGTTTACAGAAGTGTTTCTTGATTTTGACAGAGGTTCTTGGATGAAAATGGGTATAAATTGGTTCTTTTCTTGGATCTTTATTTCAATTTCAATCTTCAACTGAGTTATAGGCTTTCACTGGTTATGAAATTGAAACAGGGGTTTCTTGGGCTTTCTCAATGGATAATTGGGCTAAAAATAATTTGAAATCAAGCATAGAGGGTCAGGGTTACCTGCAGAGGAATTCTAGGCTTAAATTAGAGTTTCATATAGTCTGAAAAATATAAATAAACTCGATGTTTTCCTCTAAAAACTGAATGCAGTATTAAAACAGGGTTTTATCAAAATTTTGACACAGTTTTAGTTTTTTTCATGGAACTAGATGTTGGAATTATGATGCAGAGTGTTGTCCTTGATGGCAACCCACTGAATGAAGATGAAGTTGTGCCTGATAGAATATGTTCTTGATGAAGGAAATATGATGTATCTACAGTATGTACAGAAGGCAATGAAGAAAGGAATTCAGCATGTGCTAAATCTTGATGAAAAGAGTATGTCTCTTGGTATACGCGGATTGTCCTAGGGAAAGTCGCGTATGCACGCGGAAAGGAACGTTCCAAGTCGCGTATGGGAAAAAGCGCTCAAAAAGTGCAAAACCAGGGGTAACCACCATGGTATTGACCCATTGTATTGGGTAATGATTCGCCTAATTGACCCCGTCCAGGAATACCATCGGAAGTAATGTGGTTTTGGCTCATGGTATTGAAAAAAGGGTAAACCTATATAAGGAGAAGAAATTCATTGTGCAAATGATGAGTGTGGGAGAAAGATGTCTGAGCTTGAATGAATACTTCTCTGTGAAGTATATCTGTATGGAAAGGGTAAAGGTTTGATGATAGATCTGAATCTATGATGCACCGATGATAATGGAGGGGATCTAGATCTGAAATGTACTTGTATTTGCTAGATCTGTTTATGGAGTGATTAGATGCAGATTAAGGCGAACATGCATACAGTGAAAGGGTAAATCTGTTGAACATCGATGCGAAGAAGTATCTTGCTCTATAATGATTGAAGATCTATCTCGCCTCCTTCGACGGATTCCTTTCACCTTTTGCACGAACCATGAAGAGAAAACGCGTATCGCAATGAAATATACCTCGGGGTATACCTTTGGCTTTGGATGAACGGACGCGTATATACGCGACATCGGTGAAGGTAAAGCGCGTACGAGCTAGGGTTTCTTTGAGCGAGGGTATGAAATATGCGATCGATATAACATGTTTACCTTTCTCTGTTACGTATTGTAAGTATCTATTGGTGATGAATGTTTGTGCTTAAAAGTTTGGAAAGGGTCCAGTCTGGAAATATGATGAAATGTGGCCTGCAAGTGGTGTTCTATTGAAGTTGTTGGATCCGGTGTGAAAATTGATGAAACGTGGTCCAAGGTGGTGCTGAGGGTTGTAGCCTTCAGTCAGGGGGTTGTAGCTCCCTTCCAGGTGAGGCTGGTAAACGAGATCAGGGGGTCGTAGCTCCCTTCCAGGTGAGGCTGGTAAACGAGATCGAGGGGTCGTAGCTCCCTTCCAGGAGAGGCTGGTAAACGAGTGCGGTGGGTACAAATCTTTGATAAGTCTGCACGGCCACATATGTTGTAAGATGTTTTCTCTATAATAAAATATTGAAGGCTGAGCAACTGCAGCGGTGGTTTTTTCCCGACTTGGGTTTCCACCTAAAAATCCTGGTGTTCATGTGTGATGCTTTGTGTGATGTTTTACTCTTCTCTTACTGTTCATGCTTACTGGTTATTAAACATCTGATGAATAAATGATGGAATGATTCAAGTAAAGATCTAATAACATAATTAGATATCTGTGTATACGCGAGTTTCGTAAAGGGTATCCACGTATATACGCGAGTCTGTTTCAGGAAAGTAGCGTATGGGTTTTAGAAGCAAGAAAAAGTAAAAGTTTTGAATATGCAGTAAATACTGATTCACCCCCCTCTCAGTATTTTTCCCAACAATTGGTATCAGAGGAGGTTCTTCTGCAAAAGCTTGATCGCTTGAAGGAGATCCGTCGCAATGGGAAGTCATGAAGGAGTAATGTCTATAAAGCCACTTCTATTCAATGGAAGCAATCTGATATTCTGGAAGGTAGGAACAAAAGCATATCTGCAAAGTCTTGGTGCGGATGTATGGGAAATCGTGGAAGAAGGTTATCAATACCCGACAAGTATTCCTACTGATGCAGCAGAAAGGAAGAAGTATGAAATCAATGCCAAAGCAGTGAATGTCTTATTAGGAAGCATGTCTGAATCAGAATTTGCTAAAGTGATGCAGCTACATTCAGCAAAAGAAATATGGGACAAAATCATTTTGAGCTATGAAGGAGATACAAAGGTAAAAAATGCAAAACTCCAAACTCTTAGAATTGAATATGAAAATTTGAAGATGCATAGTGATGAAAGTGTTGCCAGTTTCTTCCTTTGTCTAGATGATGTTGTAAATCGAATGAGAAATTTGGGTGAAACCATAACTGATACTACTTTGGTGGAAAAAGTCTTAAGATCCTTGACTTCAAAATTTGATTCTAAAGTTTCAGCTATTGAAGAAAGGCAAGATCTGCAAACTCTCACTATTGTTCAATTACATGGTATTATGACTTCTTTTGAAATGAGGCAAGGAGGCCCTTCTCAAATCAAAGAAGCTGCTTTAAGGCATCAGCAAAAGGAAAAGAAAAGGAAGTTGTCAAAGAATCCAGCTATATATCTGAAGAAGAAGAAGAAGCAAATTTTGTGAGAAGACTTCAACTAGGTACCAGAAAGTTCAAAGGTAAGCTTCCTTTCAAATGTTTCAATTGTGGAAGAGTTGGTCATTATGCTGCAAAGTGTCCTTATAAAGAATACTCGGATAAAGGAAAAGAAGTAGCAAGAAGGAATAAGAATCGATCTAGCACAAGAAAAAGTTATTATACTAATGAAGACAGTGATGGATCATCTAATAGTGAGGAAGAATGTGAAGAAGACTTTAGACTTCTCATGGCCTTTGAACAAAGAGAAGAAAAGGATACTTTTGTGGATGCTCTGGAGGACAATGATTTTTCAAGAAAACAATCAACTCAAGGTAAGCCTAGAAGAAAAGAGCATAATCATAGAGACTCTTGAAAGTCAGCTTGAAGCCAAAGAAAAACGCATTGAGGAATTGGAGTGTGAAATAGTAAGTCTAAGGAAAGATAATGAGAAAGTGAAAACTCTCAATCTTATATTTGCTAAAGGTTCAGAAACCTTAGATGAGATTATCAAGACACAACGGTCTCCTCTTATAAAAACAGGTCTTGGATATACTGGGGAATCCTCCCAGACCTCAGTACCAAATTATCTAAAAGCAGTCACAACTGGTTCTCTTCACTCAGCCACTCAGCAAGGGAACAAAGGTGCTTTACAGGTAAAGCATGATCATCTCAAATCAAGGATCACTAACAGGGAGATCCCTCAAAGAAGCAACAACCAACAGGTAAATTCAAATAGAATATTTCATAATCACCGAAATTTCTACTTCAATGGACAATGTTTCTCATGTCACAATTTTGGTCATAAAGCTGTTCAATGTGTTGCATATAAAACCATCATGACAAGAGAAGCAAGAAAGAAAAGGATGAATATTGAACGAAAGAAGAACACCTATAACAACTTTTCTCCTCTTCAAAACGAAGTTGAATGTACTTATTGCAATAACTTTGGTCATGAAGAATCTGAATGCAGGAGCAAGGTGCAGCCAAAAGAACATGTTCCCTCAAGCTCTAAAGTATGGAAAAAGAAAGAAATACAGGTTGAAAATTGTGGGATAGCATTATTTGCAGAAGGTGAAGAAAATCAATGGTACATTGATAGCGGGTGCTCAAGACACATGACAGGTGACAAAAGCAAACTTCTTACATATAATGCTCTAGAAAAGGAAAAGAAAGTTACTTTTGGTAATGATACCCCTGCTGTAATTAAAGGAAAAGGGTCAGTATTTCTAAAAGAAAAGGTGAAGGCTAATGATGTCATGTATGTGGATGGATTAAGGCATAACCTATTAAGTGTAAGTCAAATGTGTGATCAAGGAACAGAAGTGGTCTTTAGTTCAAAGGAATGTGTGGTTCGTGATCTTGATACAGGTAAAATCATTATAAAAGGAAAAAGAAATCCTAGCAACTTGTATGTACTGAATGGCATAGATCAATGTTACTTGAGCAAGTCTTCAGAAAATTGGCTATGGCATAGAAGGTTGGGGCATCTGAGCTTCTCTCAAATCAACAAAGCAAGTAGACTTCAATCTGTTCGTGGTCTTCCCAATATTAATCTACCAGAAGGCATCATATGCAAATCTTGTCAATTCGGTAAGCAGACCAGAGTACGTTTTAATGCCAAAGAAGGATCATCAATTAAGCCTCTTGAACTCATTCATACTGACATATGTGGACCTATGAGGAAGAAGTCACCACACAGGGAAGAATACTATATCTTATTTATTGATGATTACTCTAGAATGTGTTGGATCTGGCTCATTAAACACAAGGATGAAGCATTTGAAAAATTTCAGATCTTCAAAGCTTTAGTTGAAAATTAAGTAGATCTAAAAATCAAGTGTCTTAGATCTGATTTGTGGAGGAGAAGGAATATACTTCAAAATGAATTCTATGAATTTTGTGAACAACATGGCATAAAAAGACAATTTTCCGTAGCAAGTGTACTCCACAACAAAATGGCGTAGCAGAAGAATGAATAGAACAAATGGCTAGATATTATGCTCGATGATTCGAGCTACCGACATGTTCTGGGGAGAAGCAACACATACAGCAGCAAACATTCTCAACAAGGCACATGTTCGAGTAAATAGTGACAAAACTCCATATGAACTCTGGTATGGTAATTCTCCCTCTGTGAAGCATTTTAGAATTTTTGGATGTAAATGATTTATCAAAAATAATGATGGAAAGCTTGGCAAGTTTGAACCTAGATCAGATGAAGGGATACTTCTTGGTTACTCATCTACAAGAAGAGCATACAAATGTTACAATAAAAGGCTTTGAAAGATTATTGAATGTATTGATGTTGTTATTGATGAGTCTCCTGCAGCTCCTAAAGAAGAAAAACAAGCAACAGAAGAAGATGATGGTGATTTTTGTCCTTCTACATCAAATGATATAGACAATGGATCCAATGAAGAACCTGAAGATGATCTATCTGAAAAATCTCCATCAAGATATGTGCAAAAGAATCATCCTGGATCTCAAATTTTGGGTGACAAGGAATCAGGTGTATGAACAAGGAGAACTCTTGTGGGATCTTCTAATCATCTGGCATTTCTATCCACTATTGAACCTCACAGTGTTAGTCAAGCTAGCAAAGAGGAATGTTGGATTCAAGCCATGAATGAGGAACTTGATCAAATTGAAAAGAATCACACTTGGGAATTAGTTCCAAGACCTCAAGACAAAAATGTCATTGGAACTAAATGGATATTCAAAAACAAGTTAAATGAGAATGGGGATGTTATAAGAAATAAAGCTAGACTTGTTTGCAAGGGGTATGCTCAACAAGAAGGTATATACTTTGAAGAAACTTTTGCTCCCGTAGCTAGACTTGAAGCCATAAGAATGTTTCTTGCTTTTTCAAGCTTCCAAAAAATCAAAGTTTACCAAATGGATGTTAAATCTGCTTTTCTCAATGGTGATCTAGAAGAAGAAGTATATATAGAACAACCGGAAGGATTCATTTTGGGAAATGATGCAAATCTTGTTTGTAGACTTAAAAAGGCTCTATATGGTCTCAAACAAGCTCCAAGGGCTTGGTATTATCGTCCTGACAAATATCTTCACCAACAAGGATTTACAAAGGGGTCCGCTGATAGCAACTTATACACAAAAGTTGAAAATGATAAACTATTGATTGTGGTTGTATATGTTGATGATATCATTTTTGGGCGTAATGAAGAATCTTTGAGTCAAAAATTTGCTTCTGTCATGTAGCAAGAATTTCAAATCTCCTTACTGGGGGAACTAACATTTTTTCTTGGATTGCAAGTGCATCAAACTACAGATGGTATATTCCTATCACAAGCAAAATATCTTAAGCAAATTCTGAAGAAGTATGGAATGGAAGAATGCAGACCTGTAAGGCACACCAATGATAACTCTGGGATGCAATCTCAGTTCTCATGATGATTCTCCCACGGTGAATCAACCAGAATACAGATCAATGATAGGGAGTCTACTTTATCTCACTGGGACTAGACCAGACATTATGCATGTAGTTGGGATTGTTGGACGATTCCAAGCTAATCCAAAAGAGTCTCACCTTCAGACTGTTAAAAGAATTTTCAAATACCTACAAGGAACTCAAGACCTTGGTCTATGGTATCCAAAGAATGCTGATCTTACTCTTCATGCTTACATTGATGCAGATTGGGATGGAAGTGTTGATGATCGAAAAAGCACTAGTGGTGGTGCATTCTATATGGGACCCTGGTTAGTATCTTGGTTCAGCAAGAAGCAAAATTCTATTGCCCTATCTACAGCAGAAGCAGAATATGTGGCTGCCACATCTTGTTGCACTCAACTTCTTTGGATGATGCAAACCTTACAATATTTTCAAATCAAATGTACACCTCCTATCCCCATTAAGTGTGACAATACAAGTGCCATCATTATTTCAAATAATCATGTTATGCATTCGAAGACCAAGCACATTCCCATCAAGTATCACTTCTTACATGAACAAGTGCTTGAGCAAAAGGTGAAGTTGGAGTATGTTCCCTCCAAAGAACAAGTTGCTGATATCTTTACCAAACCTCTGCCCAGGGAAGCGTTCTCGAGTATCTAAGATGTGTCGGGAGTGTTCTCTCGCCGCCCGAAAGAACACCCTCGAAGATAAATTTAGAAGATGGCATTGTATACGCGGGTTCTCTTTCCGAAACACAAATACGTATGTCGCAAAGCACGTACGTAAAACCGCGTATGTCCGATCGTCGACATTTTTCTCGATTGGAGTCACTTTCTCGGCGCACGTACCGCAAGGTCGTTTGGCATCTCCAGGCTCAAGCCATCTCCGGTGGTGTTCCGCTCTCATAATTCGTTTCTAATTTTTTGATGAAGATGCTTTTGATGAGTTGTTGGTGAAAGTGTCTAGGATGCACAAACTAAGGGGGAGCCTTAGTCATATGAAAAGGATGCTTGATGCACAGATTCAGGGGGAGCATTAGCGTTGCTGAGTATAATGCATTGTTGGCATTATGATGGTTCTGAAATATGTTCTCTTTCTTAAGGACTTCTTGGTATTGGTTATGAAAAGTCATATTTGTATTTTTGATGAAAAGGTCATGTGGAGACCCATGATGTAAAATTGTAATATTCAGTCATGTAAGGACTTGTCAAATATGTAAACCCACTTGGTTGGGTACTTGAGTCTCTTATGTAAATCCACTTGGTTGAGTAGCTGAGTCAAATGTGTAAACCCACTTGGTTGGGTAGTTGAGTCTCATATGTAAATCCACTTGGTTGGATATTTGATGTAAGTCTGAGTCTTTGGTAATAGGAATTTCATAGAGTCATATACTTCATTGAAGAATATGTTTGAAGATTCAGCATGAACTCAGGGGGAGCTTGGTCACTTCAGCATATATCAGATCTGCAGAACGCTTCGTCCACATGAGGAGAATAGCATTGGTCACTCCTTTGCCCTTGATGCTACAAGGAGAGTGACATGGTGTCATTGTATTCTTAATGTACTTATCTGTTGTGGTAACCAAACACCATCGTGGTTGCCATCAAGTCCAAAGGGGGAGATTGTTGGAAATATGATGCAGAGTGTTGTCCTTGATGGCAACCCACCGAATGAAGATGAAGCTGTACCGATAGAATATGTTCTTGATGAAGTAAATCTGATGTATCTACAGTGAGTACAGAAGGCAATGAAGAAAGGAATTCATCATGTGCTAAATCTATGGTGAAAAGAGTATGTCTCAAGGCATACGCGGATCTGTCTAGGAGAAGTCGCGTATGCACGCGGGAAACAACGTGCCAAGTCGCGTATGGGCAAAAGCGCTCATAAAGTGCAAAACCAGGGGTAACCACCATGGTATTGACCCATTGTATTGGGTAATGATTCGCCTAAATGACCCCGTCCAGGAATACCATCGGAAGTAATGTAGTTTTGGGCTCATGGTATTGTTTTGGCTCATGGTATTAAAAAAAGGGTAAACCTATATAAGGAGAAGAAATTCATTGTGCAAATGAGGGGTGTGGGTGCAAGATGTCTGAGCTTGAATGAATACTTCTCTCTGAAGTAGATCTGAATGGAAAGGGTTACACTTGAAGATAAATCTGAATGTATGATGCACCAATGATGAAGAAGGGGATCTAGATCTGAAATGTACTTGTATCTACTAGATCTGATTATGGAAGGCTTGGATCTGAATTGAGGCGAACATCTGTCTGAAGTGAAAGGGTAAATCTAAACTGAACATCTGATCTGAAGAAGTATGCTGCTCTATAATGATTGAAGATCTATACGCTACTTCGACGCGGAGGAAGCGCGTATATACGCGGCTTCGCCGAAGAGAAAGCGCGTATGCGCAATGAAATGTACACTGAGGTATACGCTGGTTTTTGTGAACTAAAGCGCATATATACGCGACATCAGTGAAGGTAAAGCGCGTATGCAAACTAGGGTTTGCTGAAGCAAGGGGTATGAAATATCTAATCTATTCTGCTGTGTTTCTGCTATCTGATCTGTGTTAATAAGTATCTGTTGGTGATGTATGTTTGTGCTTAAAAGTATGGAAAGGGTCTAGTCTGAAAATATGATGAAATGTGGCCTGCAAGTGTTGTTCTATTGAAGTTGTTGGATCTAGTGTGAAAATTGATGAAACGTGGTCCAAGGTGGTGCTGAAGGTTGTAGCCTTCAGTCAGGGGGTTGTAGCTCCCTTCCAGGTGAGGCTGGTAAACGAGATCGGGGGGTCGTAGCTCCCTTCCAGAAGAGGCTGGTAAACGAGTCAGGGGGTTGGAGCTCCCTTCCAGGAGAGGCTGGTAAACGAGCGCAGGTGGGTGCCTGCGTGCTGGTCAAGTCTGCGCCAGCACATATGTTGTAATATGTTTTCTCTATAATAAAATATTGAAGGCTGAGCAACTGCAGCGGTGGTTTTCTCCCGATTTGGGTTTCCACCTAAAAATCCCGGTGTTCATGTGTGATGCTTTGTGTGATGGTTTATTCTGTTCTTACTGCACATGTTTACTGTTTATTAAACATCTGATGAATGAATGATGGAATGATTTAAGTGAAGATCTAATAACATAATTAGATATCTGTGTATACGCGAGTTTCGTAAAGGGTATCCGCGTATATACGCGAGTCTGTTTCAGGAAAGTAGCGTATGGGTTTTAGAAGCAAGAAAAAGTAAAAGTTTTGAATATGCAGTAAATACTGATTCACCCCCCCCCTCTCAGTATTTTTCCCAACACTAGAAGCTTGCTTTGAGTAAATAAGCTATTACTGTATTCAATTTCTTTAGCAAGGTATTTTTTCAAATTGATAACAGGCTCAATTTCTCGAAGAATACCTATTTTACGTAGGTATAGGTATTTTAAATAAATTCTGAGGCTTTTAATAGGTCAGTAATATTTTCTGGAAGTTTTATGGAGTCTTTCAGCAGTCTTTAATAGCAAAGTCGGGTTTTTTAATGGTTTTGGGCTTAAAAGTGCATCACTGGCTTGATTTTCTTTACTTGGGAGGAGCAATACAGTCGGAGAATGCAGGAAAGGGATCAATGAAGAAATTTCAGGGTTTCTTAGGAAAATTAGGGTTGAATGGTCCTACAATAAATGGCAGTCATATTGGGCAAATAAGTAGTTTTCAGGCTCAAAGGGTATAAAACTGCAAGTGGTTATCACGTGCATCTGAAGTGGTAAATGGTTTTTAATGGATCGAATGCGATCCAATAGGAATGTGCCACATTGAGGAGAGAGAAAAAGGAAAAAAATCCTATTTCGTGTGGAAATGAAATTATTTAATGTGGGAAACTTTATTTGCGATATCATCTATCCACCATTGGATCGTGGAAGGTTTATGTGAACGATTAAGATATGATCACAAGGTGCATTAAGATTGGAGGGGGGCTGGGGTTTTCATATATGCATCGGGATGGTTTGTTTAAACCTTATAAATAAAACATTTATTTAGTTTAAAACTTTGGGTTGTAAAATAGCGCGGGGTGTAATGTCACATATGATTTAATAAAAACATTTAACCAATGTTTTAACCAATACATGGGCACGAGTTTATATTATATGGTATAAAAAACCTTTTGACAAGTGTTTAAGAACCACAGGGGCGGGGATTTTATTATATTTGATACGTTTAAACCTATGTGGAGAAAGGGCGGGTTTTATTTTCGTCACATGGGATATATAACCATAGGTTAAAACTTAAATATTGGGTTTGTGGGTTATTTTAATTATAAAGGGTTTGATACTATACGAGAGGGTGTATTTTAGGGAGTTAATAAATATAGTTAGAAGTTAATATGAAAAGGGATAATGTATATAATGAATAAAATACACATTTTAACTCTAAGTAAATTGAAAATAAGCATAGCTTGTCTTTGTTGTATTTTTTCACATTTAGACTTAGGATAAAATGCATTTCATGGGTTTTGAGTGTTTTTGAAAGGGAATGAAATTAGTTATTTAGGGTTTCATTTTTACTAAGTAAAAATGGGTTTTACTTAGGAAAAAGGGATTATGATTATGGATGATGGATAAATGTTGATGAATGTGGGTTTTATGTAAGAATTCAATATTTTTAACCATTCAGTCATCGAGCCTTGGGTCTGGTCCCTACAAAAGTCAGAGAAATGATATGAGCCTCCTTATCTAAAGGTTTAGAATATTGGATCATTGTGGAGGAGGGGAAATTAGTAATTTTTGTCCGATGATGCTCTATTACATGATTTCACAACTACTTTCTACCTACCCATCATTATTTCTAAAAAAAATTACTTAATTTTCATGGGTGCATTTAGGCTTACAACCCTAAATCAATTTTACTTTCAAAGCATAAATCTATCTAAGTCTAATATTATTTCATCTGAGGGCTTAGATTAAACTGTTGAGCTCCTCACTTATTCTCTATCTTATCTACTGATTTTTCAAGTTTATACTGTTTTACATATCTTTATTCTCTTTCTAAAACATTAAATTTAAAGCATGAGAGGTCAAGTTTAAGTTGTTTGACCCTCATAGATTGTGGTATTTAGGACAAGCTGCACAATCTTATTTTCAAAAGTAAACTAAGTAGTGGCATTTAAACTTGCAACACTTTCATGATCTTGTTTTATATCTTTTTTCTTTTGGGGTCTATCTTTTTCATAAGTCCTTTGATATTTCTTTTAGGACTTTTTCCCTCTTTTTATTCTTTTTATTTTTCATTTTCAAAATATGGGAAAAAAATTTGCAGAAAGAAAGGTATGTACATATTTACAAGACTATCAAAGTCAATTCAAAAATTATGAATCCTATTATTATAGGACCCTAACAAATACAACAATGTCTTCATTTTTCTTCTTAATTATTTCATCTGCAACTTTGACATTACTAGGATCATATCCTACTTCAATAACCAAATCTTACAATGATTTGATTCTATTCTCCTTAGCTTGAGAGGATGAATTTTCCAACTTGAGCTGATCTGTGATGTTTGCAAGAGTGTTTTGTAGCTTTTATACACTCATTTCTTTATTTGTCATTGTGGAATAAAGCATTTCACCTGCTTGTTTGTGAAATTCTATCTGATCAATTGGATGAATATCATTTGCTTGAACTTCATATGAGGACTTTTTATAATCAACTGATGATTTTGGATGCTTTACTTTAGGCTGCAGGAAGGTCATCTGCATCTTTCTAGTCTTATAATCAAAAGTAGAAAGCAATCTGCTTTGATCACTAGGTGACTGTTTCCAATACTGGTTATATGTATCAGTGTTCAAGGCTTCATTTTTCATCCTTATCTCTCCATATTTCTTCATAATGTCCATCTCTTGCTCTATTTTTTTGCTAGACGAGGACATTTCAACACTGTGTTGCTTATGAATAAGCTGAGTGCTTGAAGTTGAAGGTTGATGTGTTTCTTTATTCACTATAGGAGCTGCAATTTCCTTTGCTGTTATTTCTGTATCAATCACTTATATTGTTTCTACTCCTTCATTGACAGGATTTAATTTAGGTTTCTTCCTGTACATCAATTTAAATTTGGTTTCATTCGTAGTTTCTACAGTATATGATCCTTCCTCTCTAATTCTCTTTGAGCTTTTATCTTCTTGGGCTGGAGTCTGCAAAGTTTAACTAGTATCACCTTACTTCTCTGCCTCAATCAAGGTGTTCTTCAACCATTCAGACTGGTTAGAGTATTTCTAAATGTATGGTTTCTTCTCAAGTATGCAAGGAGTTAGTTTTCATTTCACTCTCAATTTACTTGTTTCTCATAGAGGATCATAATACCATAAAAAATCTTACTAAATTTAAACTCTTGCAAGTACTTTTTAGCCTATGGACCTACATCTCCGCTGTTACAAATGAAAGGGGAAACCTAATTCTTTATTTTGAATTGTGTCTTGTTTTTAGCTACGAAGAACTTGATTGAATCATAATTAAGAATCTGTCTTATATACTCAAGGGAAAATAACCTCATTGGGAGGTATTTGGGAAGTTTATATGCAATAATATTTGATCCATATACTCTTATTTTTGTATAGTTTCAGTACAAGTACCAATCTGCTATTCTATTATTCTCTGACAACTGTAAGACCTTCTTAATTTCCTCACTGATTCTGGGATGTATGCTGTTGTTTAGCATATTGACCATAGGATAAATGAAGCAATAAATAAACTCTCTAAAGGTGGACAATGTGGAATCTTTTATTATTAAAAGAGTCGAAAATACGACTGATTGTGGGTTTCCTTCAACATGAAGCTTTTGAAGATTGATGGCAAATTTATCAGACTGAAATTACCAAAATATGTGAAATAGGATTGATGAATACGTAAAAACACCTTCTTCGGGCATTTTAACCAACTTTTCATGAATATTATCAGAAAGGTATTGGGCAAAATTAAAAATGGTAGCAGGAGGCTAACCATGTGTGAAAGTAGACAAAAAACCTAGTAATGCAACATCAACATATTCATCTGTGAAATATCTAAGAATAAAAGACAATATGCTAATGATATCTCTAGTTCTTTCATAAAATTTTGCAGATGGGTAAGGAGGATTTATCTTGGGAATTTCTACAGATGAAGGCATGAAAGTTTGGAATATCTGGAACCTCTTGGGGAAGTCCAGATTCAGATATAGATGTGTAAGAGCTTCAATGGACAAAGGAATTTCATCTAGCCTGGATTTGATTTGGAGCATTTGGTTTATTGACTCAGCGGTAATAGTAAACATAATTTATTTTCCAGGGTTTATTATGGCTCTCTGGTCAGGGAAATAGAAATATTGACAAAGTCTGATCACTTGTGGGCATTGGAAAGTTTGTGGGAATACATACTTTGGCAAATTATATTCCCAAATGAAAACATAATCAGATTGGTCTATGGATTTTCCATGGCTCCAACAATGGAGCTCAAGAATGTTATATTATGTGACTATGTCATTAATCTTGAATTCTTTATCAACCAGGGGAGTGTGTTCTACATCTACAACTGGGGGTTGTAGAGGATTGATAGATACAATGATTTTGGGAGCCATTGTTTGTTATTTTCTTCAATTGATTAATATTTTGACTTAGAAAAAACTGATTTAGGCCTGTAGGAGCAGCTCTGAAACATTATAAAATTTTGTAGATTGATTTGGATAGAACAAGGGGCTTATCTATGGTCTACAAAGGTATGAACTTGTTCAATTGATCAAACTGTACTCTCTGTGTTCAAAAACAATCTCAGTACCCATAATTCTGTAAAAACAGGTCTAGGATTTGCAGAAAAAAAATGATTTTGGAAGCTACAGGGTTTTCCTTTTAGGTCTGTAGAGGCTTCTACTTGATTTAATTGATAAAATTGTATTCTCTATGACCAAAAGTAATTTTCGGACCTCAAATTTCTGCAAAAGGAAACCTAGGGTTTGTATGAAAGGTTTGAAAGGCAAAAAAGGTTTCCTTTAGTCTGAAAAGGCTTCTATTTTAATTCAATTACTGATTACTTTCTCTTTACATCAAGAAATAGGATTTTTCTTTGAGTAATACCTGGGAAAAATGAAGATTTTGTTTCACAGAGGGGTTTCTAAAGAAGCATAAGTTCTTTGAAGCTTCTGGTCTTTATAACGCTTCAATTCGGTTTTGCAATATCTTGTATCATCAAAGGTCTTGAATTCTGGTGAAAAATGCTTGAAAAAAGGTCGGTTAAGTGATCTGGTTGCTCGAAAATCGGATGGCAATGCTCTTTCTGTGTAAATGGTGTAACAAAAATGGTAAAAGGGTGCAAAGGGAAACTTATATGAATTTTTTATCAAACAGTGTTTACATTAAATGCGTGGTCAATTTGAATTTACTGGGTGGTTTATGCAATGGGCAGGAAAAAACTGCTCAATGGTTTTCGCATGAGCCAAAGTGGTCAGGCGGTATAATTTTTGGCGATATGATCAAATGAAAGGCCGACACGTAGATAGGAGTGGAGCTCCGAAAACCATGGATATCGCAAGGTCAGGGTGTAGTTAAATTTAGGTCTATTGGATGTGCGATAGGCAATGCTGACTGTTGGATTTGATCTGTTAAGATTTGATGGTTGGGAGGATGCGACGGATGTGTCGGGATTGATAGCGTCGGGCCACAGATATTATGATGCGATAGGTTAACATGCATATAAAAGCTATGGTTTAATTGCATAGGGTCGAGACTTTGTAATAATCGTAATTTAATTAATCAATGGGGTTTGGGTAAGTGGGATATTATAAGAGGCGGGGTAGTAATATGTGGGCCCGAAATATATCACAACATGGGGAATTAAACCATAGGTTATATAAAAGATAATGGATTGGGAATAAATTTTTAGGTATTTAATTAAATACATGATAAAGGTTTTATGTGGGATTTAGTACATAAAGTTAAATGTTAGTAATATTTCTAATGTGGGAGGTTAAATACACTAAGTTTTATAGTGTAAAATTACTATCGGGGATGGATAGTTTCAGTGGGGCCCGATATAATTTAATCATTTAAACTTAGGATAAAGTATTTTTTTACTGGTTTTTGGTATATTTTTAAATGAAAAGGGAGATTAGTAAAGGGGTTTTACTTTTCCCAAGGAAAATGTGTTTTAAACTTAGGAAAAGGGATTTTTTTGCAATGGAGAAAAGAGTGAAATAAGGGGAAAGATTAAAAATGAAGGGGATGGGGTATTTTTACAAGGGGAATGATTTTGAAAGGAAGTTAGTAAATGAAATTACCAATTTTCTCCTATCCATGCCTTGTGAAAAATGCTTCTGTCTACCCATATGCTACCCTAACATATTTTCTTCATTTACATGGGTGCATTTAAGCTTGCAGACCCTTATTAATTTTATTTTAAACAAAAAACTGACTAATTCTATCCTTATTTCTTCCAAGGGCTCAGATTAAAATGTTGAGCTCCTTATTATTCTCTACCTAACTACTGATCTGCCAAGATTAAACAGTTTGGCTAGATCTTTATTCTCTATCTATCAACATGAAATTTAAAGCATTAAAAGTCAGGATTAAGCACTTTGACTTTCATGGATTGTGGCATTTTTAACAAGCTACACACAATATTATTTTTCAAAGCGAAGTAAAAAGTAGTGGCATTTGAATTTGCATCACTTTCATGATCTATTTTATCTCTTTTTTGTTTGGGGTTAATTTTTTATTCTTTTTTGATCTTTTTTCTTTCAATTCCTTTGATTTTTATTTTAGGACTTTTACCCTCTTTACATTTTTTATTTTTCTAATATGGGAAATCAATTTTGCAGAAAGAAATGTATTTACATATTGCAAAATTAATCAAATTCAATTAAAAATTATGAATCCTATTATTATAGGACCCTAACAGTGGCTCCACATGGGGATGGCATTTCCTGGTGAAATGCTTAGAACCTTAAGTTCAATGGCCTTGAATTTTGATTGTGCTTACCTTGGAACTATTTTCTGAGTTCTTCATTATTCATACTTATGATATTTTGTCTTTCAAATCTTAGGGCCTTCTCTCCGGGCTTCAATTTTGTAAGAAAAAAATCCAATCCATTATAAAAATGTAATGTTATGTATAATGAGTAAAGTAAACAAAATTAGCTTTTTTTATTCTCGGAAATAGTAATGCTTCAGCATTCTGCCATTGACAGGTCCACCTGGCATATCTGATCCATCCAACTCCTTCAAAAAGAATGCATTGGTTCCTCTGTAACCATAAATAACATAGGGACCTTTCCATAGGAAATCAAATTTACCATGTTTACATTTCTCTTCTCTCTTGGAATCCCACTTAAGAACTTTGTCACCTATGTAAACATCATCTTCCTTAGTCTTCCTATCAAATATATTTTTAATATTATCTTGAACAACTTGAGACTTGAGATATAATTCTTCCCTGGTTTGTTCCAAGTGTATGGTTTTATTTATCCTTCTATGGATATCATTGGTTTCCGCCTGCAGTTCTTGGATCATCTTCATTACTGGTACTCCTAAAGAGGATCTAAAAACAACATCCATCCCATATACAAACTGATAAGGGGATGTACCAATGGAATTATTTATGGTGATTATATATACCCATAAGGCATTTACTAACCTTTTGTTCTAGGTTTTCTTATTGTCTTCTAGTATTTTCTTGATGATATTAACAAGGCTTTTATGGGAGGATTCAGCAAGACCATTATCTTGAGGGTAGTAGGCAGTGGAATGACCAAGGGTAATGTGGTATTTATTACATAATTCAATCATAATTTTAGACTTGAAAGCAGTTTCATTATCAGTAATGATATTTTGGGGGCATCCAAATCTAGACAATATATTATTTTCTAGAAATGAGATTATGACAGTATCAGTGGCTTGCCTAGAAGGAATGGCTTCTATTCACTTAGTGAAATAGTCTGTGCCTTTCAAAATCCATTTGTGTTGGGCTGAAGATGGTGGGTGAATTTCACCAATGAAGTCTAAAACCCATTGCTAAAATGGAATTTATGTGGAGATGGGTTTAAGGGGTAAAGGTAACAAATTTTTCTTCCCTTCAAAGATTTGGCATTTATGACAGGAGGTCACATACTTTTTCACTTCTATAAAAAGTGTAGGCCAGTAAAAACCAGCTCTCAAGATTTTATCTATAGTTGAATTCTAGTAAAGGTATCGTCCGTAGTCACCTGCATGAAACTATTTCATAACTTTATTAGCTTCATCTTTAAGAAAACAATTCAATAAAATGCCACCATGATCTTTCCAAAACAATGCATTATCTATGATACAAATTCATTGCCTTTAACTTTAAAAATCTAGCTTTAGTTCTTGATAATCCAGGAGGAGCTTGTAAATTTAGTAATACAAATATGATATCTGCATACCATGGTGAGTCTGAAAATGCTTCACTGATCTGTGGAGTCACCATTTCTTCCTGATCATCTAATTGGGCAATAAAATTTATATCTAAATCATGACAATTTGATTCAGCCATGAGTTTGGCTAAACCTTGACCTTTAATGAGTTTGGTGGGCTTAATTTCTATGTCATATTCCAAAATGGTGGCAATCCATTTGCCTCTTTTACCATCATTCCCATTCTAAGTCAGAATGTCCTTCACAACTAAATTTGGAACATATGCTATGACGTGTGAATACAATATGTAAACTCTAAAGTCTTTGATAGCTTTCATTAATGCTAGTGCCTGCTTTTCCATTATGTTATACTTTAAAGTGGCATCTCTAAGTGATTTTCTGAAAAAATCAATGGGATGTTCATAGCCCTGATCATTCTTCTGCAGTAAAAATGTAGCAATAGTATGTTTTGAAGTAAAAGAAAAAATAATAAAATATTTTTTGAAATCGGGACTTATTAGGATTGGTGTTCTTGTCAAGGCTTGTTTGATTGATTCAAATGATTGTTTGGCCTCTACAGTCCATTTACCTACTGAATCTTTTTTCAACATGTTATTGAGTTCTCTAATTATTTCTGCTAAGTTTGAAATGAATATTCTGAGAAAATTGATTTTACATAAGAAAGCCTGTAATTCTTTAATATTCCTAGGATGGCTTATATTCAGAATGGCCTCAATTCTAGCTGGGTCTATCCTAATTCCCTCTTTTGATATAATATTACCTAATAGTTTTCCTTTTTCAAGTCCAAAGAGAGTCTTTTTGGGATTTAAAGAAATTCCAAATTTCCTACATTTGATAAACACTTGTCTTAGATGATCCAAATTTTCATTATCAGTTTTTGAAAATACAGTAGTATCATCTAGATAGATTACAAGAAAATCATGAATTTCTTTAGCAAAAACTATGTCCATAGCTCTCTGAAATGTGGATCCTACATTCATTAATCTAAAAGTCATTTTCACATACATGAAAGTACCCCGACGAGTAGTAAATTTTGTTTTTGGTTGGTCTTCTCAGTGAACTAAAATCTGGTTGTACCCAGAGAATCCATCAAGCAATGAAATCCTGGATGAACCAAACAACCTTTGTAGAATATGATCTATATTAGGGAGAGGGTAGTCATCTTTTAAGGATACTTTATTTAAATTCCGGAAATCAACACAAAGTCTGATTTCCCCTGTCTTCTTCCTAGTGGGAACTACCTTTGAAACCCAATCAGAATATCTGATAGGTGCAATTATCTGGGCTTCATACATTATCCTAACCTCTTTTTCAATTAAAGGCATTAAAACTGGATTGATTCTTCTAAGCTTCTGTTTGAAAGGTTTTTGATCTTCTTTTATGGGTATTTTGTGTTGTATTATGCTAGTGTCATAAGATTTTTAAGTCTTCATAACTCCATGCAAATACATCCTAAAATTCCTTAAACAGAGCTACACATTTAAATTTTTGTTCTTGACGTATGGATTTTGAAAGTTTGAAGATTTTTGGCCTTTGTTCTATTCTTATATTTCATTTTTCTATATCTGATCTTAATGGTTCCATCTTTGGTTTTCTTGCAACATCATTTGAATCAAAAAGATCTTCTAAAGGGGCTAATCTCTTAGGTAAAAATTTATTCTTAAGGTTTAAAATATCAGAATCATCATCTGTTAATTCTTCAATCTCTACCTTTTCTAAATTATATATTTCTACTTGAGTGAATTTAATGGGTTTAGTGAAATCTAAGTTATATACATCTATCTCATTGTCTATTTTTATCATCTACTGTACAATTTGTGTCTATGTTACAACTGTGAAATTCTCCCTCAGCATTCATGAAATGATAGATTTGTTCATCCTGTGAAAAAAATTTCCAATATTTTAGATTAACTGGTATTGTAGACCTATGTTTTACTTCTATTATATATTCATGATTTGGTTGAAAAGGTAGATTACATGTACTAGCAAAAGTTGCTAAACTATGTGCTTGTATGTTTTGTTTTCTAGGAATTACAGCAAAGTCACACTCAAGAAATTCTTTCATAAGATCTAATATTGTTTCTCTATATTGGCTTAATCTAGGATTATATGAAGAATATTCTCCTATAATATGTTTTACAATTAGATCAGAGTCTCCCATGATAGAAACTCTTTTGCCTCCTAAATTTCTAACAATATGCAATCCTAAAATCAAAGCTTCATACTCTGCCATGTTGTTTGTACATTTGAAGTTTAATCTAAAGGCATGACCTTCTGCATGATTTTTTTCCATGTTGTGAATCCAAACTCCTGCTCCTGCTCCGAATTTGTTTAATGATCCATCAAAATCTAGGTTCCACATTGATTCATGAAATATGTTTTCACTATCTGGGTATTTCCTTTTCTGTTTTAATTCTGTGTTGTTCTCTATACCAGTTTTAGAATTACATAAAATGAAAGAGTCCATATCAGTAGGTGTAGAATAAATGGGATAATTTCTAGGTCTTTCTACACTACTAACCATGTACTTCATTAATGTCTCTTTGTAAAGTTTCTTGGGTTGGCCAAATACTGAAATAATGGCATAAGACATGTCTAATTGTAGATATCCTTGCAGTTTTTCTCCCCATGAGCGTGATAACAACATTCCATACCTAGGAGGGATATCAGCTACTACAATATTAATGACTATGGTTTTTCCAGGGTATTGAACTAAAGTGACACATAAATCTTTAATTAAGCCTAGACATTTCACTTTACTAGAATAAAATGAGAAGAGATATTTATAAGGTCTAGTGATGTCTAAATTCAAGGTTTCCATAATTTATTTTGGCATTAAATAATGTGAGGCTCCTGAATCTAGCATAGCATTATGTAAAATCTAATCATGAACAATCAAGCTAATGTAGAAAGGAGGAACTCCTCCCTCTTGGTGTTTTCCATTTACATCAGGACCAAATATTAGTTCTGGTTGGTCATCACTCAAATTGACAGAGTCTTCTCCTTCATTCATGTTTAATGTGTTAGTGATATGTGACTTGTATAAGTCACGTTTTACCAATTTTGTTAAAGGAATTGGTATCTTCATTTTGGCAATTTCAGTTTGGATGTTTAATGGCGCTTGTGATTCTACTAACTAAATTATTTCTTCTTTTGTAACTGTAGTTTGGGTGTGTTTCTCTTCTTTTTCTACAGTTGGTTTTTCATTTTTTGTTTGTGTTTCCATTGTTTTACTTCTTTTTATTTTTTTTTCAAGGTTATTTTGAGATACAGTGGAAGTTTTGGAAATTTTTGAGGTTTCAACAATTTTTTTGGTAGCAACTGTTTTTGGATCAACTGATTTTGGATCAGCAACAATTGTTTTTGGATCTGAAGTTGTTGTTTTTGCAATATTTTTTGTCTTATCAACAACAGATATTTGAGGATCAGTTGATGTTTAAACATCAATATCTATTATGTCAACAATTTTAGGACTAGGTGTAATTTGAGGACTAGAAATTTCCTGATTAGGATTTGAATTTTTCTGACTTGAACTAGAGTTTTGTTGGGTTTCGCTAGGGAGGATTTGTAGTACTTTGGTTTTAGGAGCTTATATTGTTTTCTTTGTTTGAGTTTGGGCAGATTTCTTAGTAGGTGCTTCTACATTTTTCTTGCTCCTAAGGTTATATTGCTTATGAGCTTCATTAATTGCAAACTCATAACCTTGCTTGTAATCAAAAGACTCACCAGATTATAATTGTAACTGTTGTAATTCATATAAATCTTATTCTTATTATGTAAGAAAAAATGTGTTATCATCATTAATTCCCATTAGATTGATCTGAGTGTATTCATCACCTTCATTTTGGTGATAAATTTCAGCATAGTTCTCTTGGAAAGGCGGTCTTATTGTTTGATCAGGTGTTGATTCTCTAGATTTACCAGTGTTGGTTTTTTTCCTGAAATTGGGGTTTCTTATTTGAGGACCTTGTTGTTGGTTATCCCACTATGGCTTCCTTTCCATATTATCTAACATATCCATTATTATTTCTAATTTTTTTTCATAGCTATCTATTTTCAGATCTGAAGTTGATGTTTGCTCTTTTATTATCACTCTTCTTTCATTTCTTAATCTAGATTTCTTAGCTATCAAGTTTTCCTCTACAATTACAATATTACTTTGCATCTACTCTAAGGTTTTTTGGTTTCTCTCTCTCAGTTGGAAAGCCATATCTATATCAAATCCATCAGGGAATTGGTTCAAGGCAGAGTCTACAGAAGGTTTAAGATTAGCAGGGATTGCATTGTAAATACTGTTATATCTTGTACAATTGTCCTAAACTGTTTATTTAGGTGCTCCTTTTATGTTTTTGAATTCAGAATTTTTTTGTAATGGATTCTTCTTTTTCTCCCATCTATTAAGAAACATCCTATGGAAAGCAACTAAATAAAAAATACTACCAACAGGAAAACCTTTAAACCACTTATTTACTTCACTAGTTAAAGTTTGAGAAAAAAGTCTCCTCTAAACATCGGCTTCATCTATTTCATGCAGTTCAAAATAGTTTTTCATCTTGTTAACATGTTTTTGGGCAGTGTAATGACCAGTACCATCAAATTGAAATATTTTTCTTTGATAGTCTTGGGGCATGGCATGTAGAGGGGCTTGTAGGACCAATGGGGCATATCTGGCAGCCATGGCTTGGATTCTAGCTGGGATAGGAGGTAAGTTTGAAGTACTTGCATATGTAGTTGGGATTCTAGAAGAGGTGTTAGGAAATGTGGTTGAAGTGTTTGGAAATGCAGCAGCAGTGCTAGAGGGTGAACTTGCAGTATTTTGGGTTGGAAATAAAACTCTAACTTGAAGTGGAAGCTTGGGAATGAAGTATTATGTGGAATGAAGTGTGGTGGAAATAATAAATGAGGTGGGGGTAAACAAGGATGAACCTACAGATTCTAAGTGAATGGTAGAAGGCTTAGGGGTATAAGCAGATAAAGCAGTCGATTCAACAGAATTTTGAAAATAAGATTCATCAATTTAGTTAATCAAAGTTGTAGTTATAACATTAAGTTTATGATAAACTTATAGGGATTTTTCATCTAAATCTAGTGAAATAGTTTCCTTCTTACTTTCAATGAATGAAATGAAATCAGGATCTATTACACTATTATGTATGTCACTTTCTGATTTTGTTTTAAACAAATATTGTTCAAAAGCTAAATCAAATTCAGTGTCTTGTAAACTTGATAATTTATTGGGAAGAGAATTTGCTTTGATCAATGAATTTTTATTACCTAAACTTTCTACTTTTTTTTTCTTTACAATTTTGTCAGGATTATCTACTATGAAAACAGGTTCTAGATCTGGATTATATCTGGTATAGTAGACTCTTCTGGAAGCTAGAATTACAATTTTTTAATGAAAAGTTTACTAAAAACCCTTTAAAACGATCTTAAGGTGAAAAGATAGATAAAAATATTTCCTTTAAGATTCATTTTAAACACTGAGGATTGGTTAGTTCCCTAGTGGAGTCGCCAATAATGTTAACACTCCAATAATTCTCAAGGTTTGTTATAATTTTTTGGTTTAAAGAATATTAGAGGTAACCACAAACCTACTTTTAAGCCTTACGATCTAGCATTCCTAATGCTCAAAGAGGGCTCACTCTATATAATTTATCTTTGTTGATTTTAGTTGATTTTAGGCTAGTTATGTAGGATTACTTGGGCTTTGAATTTGGATTTATTTTGGTGGTGAAATCACTTACTCAGATGGATATATGTATTTCTACATTCCATTGGGCTAATGGAGTCAAAGTGTAAAGTAGAAAAAGCAGGATCAAGGTTCTAAAGGGAAGTATTCAGAGGGCAAGATAGTTTGGTCACTTCAGATCCTTAGGGTGATGGTGAAAATGGTTTCAATTGGGGTAAGAGAGTAATTAAGGGTTCTCAATTACAGATAATGAATGAAAAGATAGAGGTCAATCGAAATAAGGGAGCAATTAAGAATTCCTTTATCTGGATATCAAAAGAAAAACATTTAAAAGATAAACAGTTCAAGACAGAGTGTAATTAAACATATTCTATAATAGCATTTCAATTATATCATTTAGATTAAGCAAACATATGAGCATGTGAAAACTTCAGAAAGAAACAACTGAACAAGTTGAAAATACTTCACTGTAATGGCCCAACACATGAATCTCGTGATATAATCTCTTTATTGCTTTAATCTAGTCTTGCATTTCTCTTCTAGCTTTATCATCAAATTATTTTTAGAAATAACCTTCCTAACTTCTAGGATGGTTTTTGTTCTATCACTGATTCCAATATCTTCAAGTTCTTGCCTATTCTTGGAATTCATAAATTTTATGATCACATTTGCCTCTTCAGGCTTCTTTCCAAGTTCTTATTTTATCTTTTGGATAGCTTCTCTTACTACTTTGGCTAAGTATTTTTGTTCATAGATAACCTGTATGGATGGCCAAATATCATTGACAACTTCAATGATATTGGCCCAAAGCTATTGTTTGGCTTGTGCCATGGGTTCTTTCAATGTTAGATCTTTCTCTAACTTCTTCAATTGCTCATTCAACCTGTTTTCCCTTTGTTCTTCATTTTTGTGCATTATCTTAGCAAGTTAATTTTCATATTCTAGACTTCTAAGCTATTCTTTAAGTCTGTTTATTTCATTTCTTTGAATATACATGTCCTGCATAGCTTTTACTAATTTACTTGCTTCATCTGTAGGTTGTGTTGCTTTTGTTGAAGACTCTGTTGCTGAAGTTGTTGATGAGGTGACAAGCAGTGCTGTAGCCATTGGGACTGTAGGAGCCAATGATTCTGCTAATGTGGAAGGTACAACTATTGTGACTACAGGAATTACAGTGGCAGGGATTTCTTCTCTGGCCTTTTTCTCTTAGACCAACTTGTCCATTTCATTCTCCATTTCTTTGATTTGGGCAGTCAACTATAAAATGAGACTCATCATCTCATCTTTCCAATTCATATCCTATAACACTTCCTTTGCTTGAGGATGTTCAGTAGGAGGCAAATTTAATTGTTTCTTTAATGCAACAATGTCTGCATTTTTCTTCTTAATTAATTCATTTGCAACTTTGAAATTATTAGGATCATATCCTACTTCAATAACCAAATCTTCCAGTAATTTGATTCTATTTTCCTTAGCTTGAGAAGATGCATTTTCCAACTTGAGATGATCTTTGATGTTTGCAAGAGTGTTTTGCAGCTTTTATACACTCATTTCTTTATTTTAAATTGTGTAATAAAGCATTTCACCAGCTTGTTTGTGAAATTCTATCTGATCAATTGGATGAATATCATCTCCTTGAACTTCATATGAGGAATTTTTATAATCAGCTGATGATTTTGGATGCTTTACTTTAGGCTACAGGAAGGTCATCTACATATTTCTAGTCTTATAATCAAAAGCAGAAAGAAATCTACTTGGTTCACTGGGTGGCTGTTTCCAATACTGGTTATATGTATCAGTCTTCAAGGCTTCATTTTTCATCTTTATCTCTCTATATTTCTGCATAATTTCCATCTCTTGCTTTGTTGGTTTGTTAGATGAGGACATTTCAACACTGTGTTGCTTCTGAATAAGCTGAGTGTTTGAAGTTGAAGGCTGATGTGTTTCTTTAATCACTGTAGGAGGTGAATTTTTCTTTGTTGTTGTTTCTGTATCAATCACTTCTATTGTTTCTACTCCTTCATTGGCAGGATTTAATTTAGGCTTCTTCTTGTACATCAATTTAAATTTGGTTTCATTTGTAGTTTCTGCAGTATATGATCCTTCCTCTCTGATTCTCTTTGAGCTTTTATCTTCTTGGGATGGAGTCTAGAAATTTTGACTAGTATCACCTTGCTTCTCTGCCTCAATCAAGGTGTTCTCCAACCATTCAGACTAGTTAGAGTATTTCTCAATATTTAGTTTCTTCTCATGTACATAAGGAGCTAGTTTGCATTTCACTCTCAATTTACTTATTAGTCCTAGAGTATCATAATACCATAAATAACTCTTAATAAATTTAAACTCTTGCAAGTACTTTTCAGCCTCTGGACCTGCATCTCTGTTTTTACAAATGAAAGGGCCAACCTGATTCTTTATTTTGAATTATGTCTTCTATTTATCTGTCAAGAAATTGATTAAATCATAATTTTGAATATGTCTTATATACTCAAGGGCAAATAAACTCATTGGGAGGTATTTGGGTAGTTTATATGGAATAAGATTTTATCCAGATACTCTTATTTCTATATGGTTTTTGTACAATTATCAATCTCCTGTTCTATTATGCTATGACAACTGTAAGACCTTCTTAATTTCCTCACTGATTCTGGGTTGTATGCTGTTGTTCAACATATTGACCATAGGATGAATGAAGGAATAAATAAACTCTATAAAGGTAGACTGTCTGGAGTCTTTTCATATTAAAAGAGTCTCAAATATGACTAATTGTGGGTTTCCTTCAACATCAAGCTTTTGAAGATTGATGGAAAATTTATCAGACTGAAAATACAAAAACATGTAAAATAGGACTGATGAATACTTAAAAACACCTTCTTCAGGCATTTTCACCAACTATTCATGAATATTATCAGCAAGGTATTGGGCAAAATTAAAAATGGTAGTAGGAGGCTGACCAAGTGTGAAAGTAGACAAAAACCCTAGTACTGCAACATCAACATGTTAAACTATGAAATATCCAAGAATAAAAGACAACATGCTAATGATATGTCTGGTTTTTTTCAGAAAATTTTGCAGATGGGTAAGGAGGATTTACCTTGGGAATTTCTACAGATGAAGGCATGAATGTTTGGAATATCTGGAACCTCTTGGGGAATTCTAGATTCAGATATAGCTCTATAAGAGCTTCAATGGACAAAGGAATTTCATCTGGCCTAGATTTGATCTAGAGAATTTGGTTGATTGACTCAGTAGTAATATTAAACATAATTTATTTTTCAGGGTTTATTATGGCTCTCTGGTCATGGAAATAGCAAGTTTTACAAAGTCTGATCACTTCTGGGCACTGGAATGTTTGTGGGAATACATACTTTGGAAAATTGGATTCCCAAATGAAAACATCATCTGCTTGGTCTATGGATTTTTCATGGCTCTGAAGGTTAGATTTTGTGATTGTGTCATTAATCTTGAAATATTTATCAACCAGGGGAGTGTGTTCTACATGTACAATTGGGGGTTGTACAGGATTGATAGATTCAATGCTTTTGGAAGCCATTGTTTGTTAATTTCTTCAACTGATTAATCTTTTGACTTATAAAAAACTGATTTAGGCCTGTAGGAGCACCTTTGAAAGATTATAATAGTTTGCAGATTGATTTGGATTAAACAGGGGCTTATCTATGGTTTGCAAACGTATACAATTTTTCAATTGATCAAACTTTACTCTCTATGTTCAAAAAAAATCTCAGTACTCAGAATTTTGTTAAAATAGGTCCACGGTTTTTATAAAAAAAAGGATTTGGGAAGCTACATGGTTTTCCTTTTAGGTCTGCATAGGCTTCTACTTGATTTAATTGATAAATTTGTATTCTCTATGACCAAAAGTAATCTCTGGACCTCAAATTTCTGCAAAAGGAAGCCTAGGGTGTGTATGAAAGGTTTGAAAGGCACAAAAGGTTTCCTTTAGTCTACAAAGGCTTCCATTTTAATTCAATTACTGATTACTTTCTCTTTAGATCAAGAAACATGCCTTTTCTTTGAGGAATACTTGGGAAAAATGAAGATTTTGTTTCACAGAAGGGTTTTTGAAGCAACATAGCTTCTTTGAAGCTTCTAGTCTTTATAATGCTTCAATTCGGTTCTGCAATATCTTGTATCAGCAAAGTTCTTGAATTCTGGTGAAAAAGGCTTGAAAAAAGGTCGGTTAAGTTATCTGGTTGCTCGGAAATCATTTGGAAATGCTCTTTCTACGTAAATGGTGTAATAGAAATGGAAAAAGTGTGCAATGGGAAACTTATATTCATTTTTTATCAAACATTGTTTACATTGAATGAACGGTCAATTTGAATTGACAGGGTGGTTTACGCAACGGGCAGGAGAAAAGCACTTAGTGGTTTTCGCATGAGCCAAAGTTGTCGGGCGGTATAATTTTTGGCGATGTGATCAAATGAAAAGTTGACACGTAGATAGGAGTAGAGCTCCGAAAACCATGGATATCGAAAGGTCGAGGTGTAATTAAATGTAGGTCTATCGGATGTGCGATAGGCAATGTTGGCCATCAGATTTGATCTGTTAAGATCCGACGGTTGGGAGTATGCGACGAACATGTCGGGATTAATAGCGTGGGGCCAGGGATATTATGATTCGATAGGTTAATATGCATATAAAAACTATGGTTTAATTGCATGGGGTCGAGACTTTGTAGTAAGCAGATTTTAATTAATAAATGGGGTTTGGGTAAGTGGGATATTCTAACAGGCGGGGTAGTAATATGTGGGCCCGAAATATATCACAAAGTGGGGAATTAAACCATAGGTTATACAAAAAATAATGACTTGGGAATAAATTTTTAGGGATTTAACTAAATACGGGATAACTATTTAAAGTGGGATTTAGTACATAAAGTTAAATGCTAGTAATATATATAATGTGGGAGATTAAATACACTAAGTTTTCTAATGTAAAATTACTATCGGGGATGGATAGTTTCAGTGGGGCCCAATATATAATTTAATCATTTAAACTTAGGATAAAGTATTTTTTATGGGTTTTTGGTATATTTTTAAATGAAAAGGGAAATTAGTAAAGGGTTTTTACTTTTCCCAAGGAAAATGTGTTTTAAACTTAGGAAAAGGGATTTTTTGCAAGGGGGAAAAGAGTGAAATAAGGGAAAAGGGTAAAAATGAAGGGAATGGGGCATTTTTACAAGGGGAATGATTTTGAAAGGAATTTAGTAAATGAAATGACCAATTTTCTGCTATCAATGCCTTGTGAAAACTGCTTCTGCCTACCCATCTGCTACCCTAACATTTTTTCTTCATTTACATGGGTGCATTTAAGCTTGAAGACCCTTATTCATTTTCTTTTAAACAACAAACTAAATAATTCTATCCTTATTTATTCCAGGGGCTCAGATTAAACTATTGAGCTCCTTATTATTCTCTACCTAACTACTGATCTACCAAGATTAAACAGTTTGGCTAGATCTTTATTCTCTATCTATCAACATGAAATTTAAAGCATGAAAAGTCAAGATTAAGCAGTCTGACTTTCATGGATTGTGGGATTTTTAACAAGCTACACACAATATTATTTTGCAAAGTGAAGTAAAAAGTAGTGGAATTTGAATTTGCATCACTTTTATGATCTATTTTATCTCTTTTGTGTTTGCGGTTCATTTTTTATTCTTTTTTTATCTTTTTTCTTTCAAGTCCTTTGATTTTTCTTTTAGGACTTTTACCCTCTTTACATTTTTTATTCTTCTAATATGGGAAAAAAAATTTGCAGAAAGCAAAGTATGTACATATTACAATACTAATCAAATTCAATTCAAAATTACGAATCCTATTATTATAGGACCTTAACACTTTAAAGAAGAAATCTATGTGATCATGGAACCTTCTATTGATGTTGATCCAGATTTATGCAGGAACGCCATAAAATACTGAAATAGACATAAAAACATAGATGCAATGGAAATAATGCTTCATTTCATTAATATCAAATAACAGAAATATGCTTACAGACATAATGGAAATCAAATAGCTAGGGTGCTGGTAGCTTATCTCTGACTAGAGATGTGGTGGTTACATGCCTTTGAAATGTGTTACAATGAGGCTCAAGGGCCTATTTATGATTGAGAAAACAATGGAAAACTATATACGTCGAAAAACCTAACCCTAGGAGATGAAGCGCCAAAACTATGGGCCCTGTTTTGGTAAATTGGTGTTTCAACTTCTCAGGGTCGTAACTTTGGCATACTATCTCCGTTTGACACACATGATACATCGTTAGAAATATTTATCCAAGGAATACACCTTCTGGTCTCAAATATTTATTTAAAAGTGGAAACAATCTTTTTCAAAGGTGCGATGCCCAAAAAACATCGTTTAGGGCCTCAAAATGGCTATAGAAGTTCAAGACTTGAAAAACAGCTAAAAATAGTAAGTTGTGCTGAAACTGAAAAACTGAAAGAAATAATGGTGGTATTTAAAATGGAATAGGTGGGTGGCCACCAATATCCACTTGGATCATTAGGGTCCCAAAATGGCTCCAGGAGTGCAGGACCCAAAAACATGCTAAAAATAGTAAGTTGTGCTGAAATTTGAAAGCTGCAAGACTTGATGGTGTGGGTCCAAATGGAATAGGTGGGTGGCCACTAATATCCACCTAGATCAATCCTCCCTCCTTAGGAAGAAATGGTCCCCATTGCATTGAGATCCTCCATGAGATGAGGAAAATTCTGTTGAACTGGGTATTAGATTTTTGGAAGATGTCATGGACCTGCGGCAGACATGCTGGATGCGATTCATAAATGTAGTTTCTTTATTAGCCTCAAATAGTATCTGTGTGGATTCTATTTTTGTAGTTGTATGAGGTATGGAAACATCAAGCGGCGATGCATCGGGGGTCAGATCAATGGAGTGATTTTCCTGGCAGTGTAGAGGAGCCTCTATGAGTGAGGAGAAAATGTCCTCGTATTCCTCCATGAATTTGTAATCTGCTACAGTTGTGCAAGGGAGCACTGTTTCAAGGTTTTGGCCATAATATTCTTCTTTCCCTATGAACAAGTTGTAAGGAAAATAAATTTCCTAGTTTGGGAAACAATCTTATTGCGTTGTTTTTTAGTAGTCAAAGAGATGACAGGAGGCGGTACTACCTCCAGTATCCTGTACAAGTTATTTCCAAAAGTAATAATAATATCATGAGGCTTAAAACCATACACAACATGTCGCCTCCATAAGTATGGTTGGCCCAATAATACATCAGCTACATCAAGAGGAGCAACATCACACACTACCTCATCCGTGAATGGCTTGATATTGTACGGAAGGTGACACTACTGGCAAACGCGTAGATCTCTCCCTAGGTGAAGCCACCCAATGGTATATGACTATGGGTGTGCTATGGTCAGTAGTCCAAGCGGCTTCACGAAATATACTAAAATGAGTTTCTTTTTTCTTCCGCTATCAACAAGGAATTGCAGTGGAGAACCCTTCACCCACATCTTCGAATGGAATAGGCGCTCCCCCTCCTCTAGATCCTCCCTCTGGATCTTGGTGGTGGAAAAAATGGCACTAGGATTCACATCAATGATCTGCTTCCCTTTGTCATTTCCTTTGTCTAGTTTTGACTCAGGATCAGAACATGCATCTGATTTGGGTGCCTTTAGTTCGGCCACCAACGACTGTTTGGACTGACACTCATTTGTGCTGTGAGTGGGGCTATTATGAAATTAACACCACTTTCCCGTGTCCTTATTTGGATTTGTGGTGTTGTTCTGAGTCATCCTGCTTTAGCCTTGCCCCTTGTTCTTCGGTTCGGGGGTGCCTTTCCCTGTCTTTGGATTTGTGGATCCAAAGTCTTGCTTCTTCTAAAATTTCTGATCGATCTTGGCGGCATAGCGATATGTCGTGCCAAGCGATGTAATGTCGAGGAACTCCATTTCATCCTGAATGTGTATGTGCAGATAACTATGGTACTTGAGCATCAAATGTCTCTCTGAATATTTAATACCCAAATTTGTGTGCAAGGTATGGAACGAATTTGTCAATTCATGCACATCTTGATCCCTTTTTTGTTGCAACGTGGTCCATTGGATGTACCTATCCTCATAGCTCCCCATAGGGTAATATTGTTCCTTGATGCCATCTCTGAATGAATTCCAAGTGGGTGCGGCCTAGAACAGAGAGGGTTATGTCCTGTCCTTTTGCTCACAGTAGGTTTCCCACCAATATTTAACATGGGGGGCGACTTTAAGGCCGTGCAATAATAATATTTTCTCTATCAGAAAAATCATGGACCGAGAAATACCGTTCCAACAAATTCAACTATCTACCTATGGCGTCTGCATCCATCTGGCTTTCAAATATAGGAATGTCAAATTTTATCTGTATCTTGAAGGGAGTGGCACCTCCAGAGTGGTTTTTGCATGTATATGTGTCGTAGGTGGGAAACCGTTAAAGGATCTGAGAAAATTTATCCATCATCGCGTTGCTATGTTTCTCAAGGGCCTCCTCAAGCAATATTTTGATACGATATTCTAATCCCTTTTTTTTTTCTTCTGCCATGGGATTGTTGGAAATAATGACAGGGGGGGAATCAATATTCCTTTCAATTATAGCATTATTTAATCTTCAATTATTATCAGTGTTTGTAAAATGATAGCAGCAAACAAGAGGAACACAAATGCACACAGTTTTTAAGGTGGTGACCCACTCCGGGACAAAAACCACCTAATTCTTTTCTAATAATTCTTTAATGTTCAACTCCAATTGAAAAGAAAGCTCCAACTTTCTAGAATCTAGAAAAACATTCTTCTCTAGCTCCCATTGGATGGATGCTCCAATGCCAAAGATTCTTCAGTAGTAAACTGAACGTATGCCCCAACACCCGATGAGCTACAACTCACCCATACCCAATTTTCACCACCCTACAGTAGAATAAACAAGAATGGACTCTCACTGTGGAAAATGGTCCAATTACAAGTCTAGCAGCAGAATGATGGCAGTGAAGAATATATACTAGACCATAACCTGTCTCCAGACACAACCACCTAATGATGATCTCAGAATTCCAACACCTGCTTCTTCAAATCCTTGCAGATAGACATTAGTACAAGTTGTACAATAATGTATTTACTATATGACTACATAATGATACCACAATGATTAGCAGCATACCCACTTGAAGACTTCATATGATGAGCTTCTTGCTGCTATTATGCACCTTGGTTGTTGCACTTGTCATGCTACCCTCTGCTGCACCTTGCTTTGCTTTTCTGCCGTAGAAATTCTGGTCCTTTGCAACCCTTGAAAACACACGATCTAGCTTTTTCTTGCCTTCTAGGAGCTCGATATTGAATCTGGTGTATCTCTGTTATTTCAGATCCTCAATATCTAATTTTTGGTCCTGTAGTATTCCTCTGAGTCTTCTTTCCAATGCCACAGGTCTGACCCAATTTGGATTCTTCAAGAGAGAGTTATACCCAATTTCTCACAATGCCCTAATTATGATCGTTTCAAAAGAGAGCGTACCTCTGCATAGCGTGCCAAGCATGTCACTTTTTCTTCATTTGGATTCAAAATTGATAGAGAAAAATATAGACTATGAAACATCTGAACATTTTTTACTTTTAATTCCAATCCCACCAGACAAGTTATGACTAATCACTGTCACTTCTTTGAGATGAATTTCAAAGAGCCTCGGCTCCCTCTAACCTTGCTGCATCATGCTATATCTCCAACAATATTGTGCACCTTGATCTAAAATGTTTACAACAGATTCCTTAGGATTTTAGCTTTGCCTCATACACATTTCAACTTCTGAAACTTCGTAGAAAAAAAATTAGAGCACAAATGCCATGATGACCTATTTCAGATGGCGAAATCCCTTGCATAAAGAGGAAATGAGGATCACAATTTCTATAAATGCTTAGGTTGAGAGGGGCTTCAACAAGTGAACGTGGGAGGGATTTTAGGAGCTTAAAAATATTAATTATGAATTTTCAATGACTCATGCCCCAACCCCATGGGGTTTTAGCCCACTAACTGGGGGTACAAACTTCAAACATGAATATCTCTCAAACCGTGAAGAATTACATGTATGCACAGAACATCAACTAAATATCCTTGCAAGTTTAAACCATAAAAAGAATTATTAATTTTAATATATTAATTTGGTAGGTAAAAATTCCCATGCAATATTGGGTTAGCCATTGGTGCTGCTTGGGTTGATATCAATGACAACCGCTGATCAAAAATCTCCCCCTTTGGCATTGATGGCAACACAAGTACTCCCCCTGCGATCATGACACCTCTTCCTACAACATTCTCTCCCCCTTTGACATCAATGGCAAAGGGTAACTCCCCCTGAAACACAACCATCCTGCGGACCTGTACACACTTCCACTCGCGCTGACACACAACCGTCCTGCAGACTTGTACACACTTCCACTCCCCCTTTATATTCTGAAAAAGGAAAATCTAATGAGAACTTGGGAGAATCCCAAGCTTCTGGCGAAGATATTCCAATGCTAGCGAATATTTAATATGTGATTCTTTTGGTGCTGCTTGGAATCTTGCTACTTGTCCAACTGCTTGCATAACATCTGGTTGGGAGGCTATTACATATAGAAGAATACTAATCATAGATCTGTACAACCTTTGATCCACATCCTTAGATGAGTCGTCTATGCTCAATTTGCAACCTGTTACCATTGGAGTAAGGATGGGTTTGCAATCTTCCATTTTAAATTTTTTGAGCATTTCCTTGATGTACTTGGCTTGACATATAAATATTCCTTTCTCTTGCTGAGATATTTGAAGCCCTAAGAAGTATGTCAACTCACCAATTAAAGACATCTCGAAATCACTTTGCACCTTTGTAGCAAACTTCTTACTTAGTCGATCATCATTGCTACCAATTATTGTATCATCCTCTTTAGCTATTAGACATGCTTTAGTTGCTTCATCCAGAACATATATGTCGTTTGGAGCTCGACTTGCTGTAGCCACAATTTCACCATACACGCCTTTCCTGATTTCATATTTCGTGGAGTTGAATAGTATTGTGTGTCCTTGATCACACATTTGTCCAACACTGAGCAGATTGTGATTCATGTTTTCAACCAATAGAACATTCTTGGCTAGAACATATTTTCTTCCGAGAGTGACAGTACCTGATCCTATAACATTTGAAGATCCATCATTTCCAAAGTACACGGTTCCACCCTTCTTCTCTTTTAGAGATACAAATTTATTTCTATCTCCAGTCATATGCGTTGAGCAACCGCTATCAACATACCACACATATTTGTTCTTTTGAGCCTTGAGAGCGAGAGCACAATTATCATTCTTCTTCTTCTTCCATGTTCGTTCATTTTGTGGCTTCGAAGATTCTTCTGGAGGATTTTCAAGTCTGCATTCTTTGGATATGTGTCCAAAGTTTCGACATTTGTAACATTCAATATTATTTCTTAAATGTTCAAATCTATTGATGTTTCACTAAGCCCTGGGAGGTTCATATTTGACAGATCTCCTGAAATTGTATTCGTTCCTAGGGTACGTGCGACATTCTACAGCTTTATGACCAAATTTTCCACATGAATAACAATAGCCATAAATAATATGCTGGTACCTGGATGGAAATTTTCGTCTAGGAATTGTCTTCCAAGGCTGTTCTTGCGAATCTTGTCCAATGAAGTCTAGATGCATGTCAGATCTCATAGGTTCATTGTATTTTGTTGTAGAAGGTCCTGCTTCTTCTTCTTTGTAACCGATGCCAGTTTTTTCATTGTAAGATCGTTGATTGTTGATGAGTTCTTGCAATGCCCTTGAGATTTTGGCATATTTTTGGATAGTTTTTACTTTCTTCACTTCCTCACGCAGCGAGACTACTTTGGCTTATAATTATTCCCTTTCTTGGTTGATTTCTTCTAACTTCTTCTGAAGTGAATCTTCAATGCATTTGTGTTCTTCAACTTCAATTTTGAGACCTTGAACTTGTTCTTCAAGAGTTTTGGAATGGATCTTTTCCGCCTTGAGATCTTTTATAAGCTTGATTTCTTCCTCATAAAATTCATCTATGGTCCATCCTTCTTCTTCTTTGTTTGATACCTCTTTCTTATTGTGCTTGACCATAAACAATACTCTCTCATTGGCTTCTTCTTCACTATCATTGTCTTCATCGGATGATGAGCTATCTTCTTTAGAGAGAAAGTTCCTTTTGGATCCTTGCTTGTTGAATTTCTTAAAGCCTTTCTTTCTTTTTGAGTTGCCATTACTTTTGTTTGGACATTTTGCTGCAAAATTCCCAACCTCATTATAGCTGAAACATATCAATGGAAGTTTACCTTTGAATTGTCCCTTACCAATTTGTAGTTTTCTTGTGAAGTAAGCATATTCTTCATCTGAAAGACCTTCTTCATCATCTCCCTTTTCTTCACACTTGCAGGTGCATGTCTTTTCAATTGAAGGTTGTTTATCCTTATTGGTTTTCTTAGATGAAATGAACGCAGTTTCTAGATGCGAAGTACCCTCTTCTTCATCAAGTCTCATTTCATATGCTATGAGAACTCCATGTAATTCCTCTTTGCTGAGTTTGTCCAGATTTGCACTGTATTCTAAGACCGATACCTTTGGGTTGAATCTCCCTGGTAACGTTCTAAGAATCTTCCATATAATAGTCTTCTCGTCAACTGGCTCTCCCCATCCTTCCAGAGTATTGGTTATTTCATTAACGTATTGAAAGTATGCAACAATGTTGAAATATTCTTTCATTTTGAGTTGCTCAAATTTTTCTCTATAGATTTGAAGCTTTGCTTCTTTGACATTTGAGTCACCTGCATATATATTCTCAAGCTTGTCCCATACATTTTTGGCTGTTTTACAACCCAACACCTTATGATAAGCAGATTCAATAAGTCCACTGATAATAATATTCTTTGCTTTTGCATCATTTACCAAATTCTTCTTACCTTGTTCATCTGCGGTTGATGTAATCCATTTTGAACAGTGTCCCATACTTCGCAACCTTGCACCAAGAGATAAACCTCCATTATTCCTTTCCAAAGTGCATAATTGTTTTCATTGAATAGAGGTACACTGTTATTGGTATGCTCCATGACCTCCTTCCAGCTGTTAAACTGCTATTGAAGGAACCAAGCTCTGATACCAATTGTTGGAAATAATGAAAGGGAGGGGGGGGGGGGGGTGAATCAGTATTCCTTTCAATTAGAGCATTAATTAATCTTCAATTATTATTAATGTTTGTACAATGATATCAGCAAACAAGAGGAATACAAATGCACATAGTTTTTAAGGTGGAAACCCACTCCGGGACAAAAACCACCTAATGATTTTCTAATAATTCTTTAATATTCAACTCCAATTGAAAATAAAGCTCCAACTTCCTAGAATCTAGAAAAGCATTCTTCTCCAACTCCCACTGGATGGACGCTCCAACACCCTAGATTCTTCAGTAGTCAACTGAACGGATTCCCCAACACCCAATGAGCTACAACTCACCCTAGCACCACCCTACCACCCTATAGAAGAATAAAACAAGAATGGGCTCTCGTACCAGGGAAAATGGTCCACTTTACAATGATATAGAATGATGCAGAAGAATAAGATATACTAGACATTAACCCCAAATTTGACACAACCACCTAATGATGATCCTAGATCTCCTAACACTGCCTCTTCAACCCTTGGTAGATAAACAATAGTACAATTTGCACAATAATGTATTTACAATGACTAAGTACAATGATACCTTTACAATGATTATATGCAGTGTTGCCCACTTGAAGAATTCATATGATGAGCTTCTTGCTGCTGTTATGCACCTTGGTTGCTGCTCTTGTCATGATACCCTCTGCTACACCTTGCTTTTCTTTTCTACCATAGAAATTCTGGTCCTTTGCAATCCTTGACAACATATGATCTAGCTTTTTCTTGCCTTCTAGGAGCTCGATATTGAATCTGGTGTATCTCTGTTATTTCAGATCCTCAATATCTGATTTTTGGTCTTGTAGTAGTCCTCTTATTATTCTTTCCAATGCCATATGTTTGACCCAATTTAGATTCTTCAGGAGAGATTTATACCCAATCTCCAACAATTCCCTAATTATGGATTGTTTCAGAAGAGTGCACTTTTACGGCATACCACGTGTCACTGTTTCTTCATTTGGATCTAAAATTGATAGACCATAAATCAAAGACTGTGCACTATCCATCACTTCTTACAAAATTCCAATCTGATACTCAGAAAGAGAGTTATGACGAATTTACCAAGGTCACTTCTTTGAGATGAATTTCAGGAGCCTGCAAAAACCCTGACTTCCACACATCGTATCTCCAAAAATATTGTGCACCTTGATCTGAAATTTTTACTGCAGCTTCCTCAGTATTTTGGCTTTGCCTCATAAAAATTTCCACTTCTGAACCTTCGTAGAAAAAATGTTAGAGAGAAAATTCCACAATGACCTGTTTCAGATGGCCAAATCCATTGCATAAGGAGGAAATGAAGATCACAATTTATATGAATGCTTAAGTTGAGAGGGGCTTCAACAAGTGAACGTGGGAGGGATTTTAGGAGCTTAAAAAATATTAATTATGACTTTCCAATGACCCATGCCCCAACCGCATGGGGTTTTAGCCCACTAACTGGGGATACAAACTTCAAACATGAATATCTCTCAAACCGTGAAGAATTACATGGCGTGTCATTTATCAACGGAAATATCTCGACAAGTAGAAACCATCAAAATAATTATTGACCCAAAATATATTAATTTGGTAGGTCAAAATTCCCATGCAATATTGGGTTAGCCCTTGGTGATGCTTGGGTTGACATCAATGACAACCGCTGATCAACAAGTACGTCGGGGTTTGCGAGGCTAATCTTGCAAGGGTTCAACCAGATCAATCCCTAACTCCTTATATCCTGATCGCGTTGGGAACATGCAAAGAAAAATAGAGAAAAAGCAGACCTTCTCTAATACCACTGATCCGTATTTTTGTAGGAACACAATAAAATACAGAAATAGACATAAACACAGAGATGCAGCGGAAATAATGCTTGATTTCATCTTACAAACATAATGGAAATCAAATAGCTAAGGCGCTGGTAGCTTATCTCTGACTAGAGATGTAGCGGCTACATGCCTCTAAACTGTGTTACAATGATGCTTGAGGGCCTATTTATTATTGAGAAAAAAATGGAAAACTCTAAACATCCAAAAACCTAACCCTAGGAGATGAAGCACCAAAACTATGGGCCTCGTTTTGGTAAATTGGTGTTTCAACTTCCCGGGGTCGTAACTTTGGCATGCTATCTCCGTTTGATGCACATGATACATCATTAGAAATATTTATATGAGGAATACAACTGTTGATCGCAAATATCTATTTCGGAGCGAAATCAAAATTTTCCGAAGGTGCGATGCCCAAAAAATGTCGTTTAGGGCCTCAAAACAGTTCCGGAAGTTCAGGACCCGAAAACCTGCTAAAAATAGTAAGTTGTGTTGAAACTGAAAAACTGAAAGAAATGATGGTAGCGTTTCAAATGGAATAGGTGGGTGGCCACCAAAATCCACCTGGATCATTAGGGTCCCAAAACAGCTCTAGGAGTGGAGGACCCAAAAACCTGCTAAAAATAGTAATTTGTGCTGAAAGTGAAAAGCTGCAAGAATTGATGGTGCGGGTCCAAATGGAATAGGTGGGTGGCCACCGATATCCACCTGGATCAGATGTTTACCTACTGATTGTTATTTCTATTATTTTTCATCCTTGAATTGAAGTGGTCATGCTTTACCTTGGTATTCTCTTTGTTCTTTTGCTGAGTGATGAATGTTGTTGTCTGGCTTTAACAACATTTAGATAACTTGGTGCCAAATACTGAGAAGATTATTCGATATATCCGAGACATGTATTTACAAGAGGAGATTTTTGTACCTTGATAATTTCATCTATGGTTTCATATCCTTTAGCAAATCTAAGATTTAAAGTTTTTACTTTCTCAATTTCCTTTCTTAGAATTACTATTTTGCATTCTAATTTTTCATTGTGCTTCTCCTTTTCTATAAGGTTATTCTTTAGAGTATCTATGGATATTTTGTTTTCTTCCAAACATATTGTGAGTTGATTTATTTCTTCAAGAAAATCATTTTCTTCTAAAGCATCCATAAATGTATCTTTAGCCTCACTAGTGTCCTTTTCAAATTCCATGAGTAGTCTAATATCTTGATCAGGTTCTCCTTCTTCACTATTTGATATACCATCACTATCTTCACTAGTATAATATTTCTATCGATAAAACGTTTCTTATTTCCTTTTGACAATTTCTTTCCCTTTTCATGATTGTCTTTATGGGAACATTTAGCAGTGTAATGACCAACTATTCCACAAGAAAAACATTTGAAAGGAAGCTTACCTCTCAACCTTCCAGTGCCAAGTTTTAGTTTCTATACAAAATTTATCTCATATTCTTCTTAAACATACCCTGATACTTCTTGTTCTTCCATTTCCTTTCCTTTTGCAGCAACTCTAAAAACAAATTCTTTGACTTCAGATGGATATCCTTTCCTCATTTCACACGCAGTCAGAATCCCATGAAGCTGAACAATAGTAAGAGTTTTTAGATCCTGCTTCTCTTCAATAACAGACACTTTTGACTCGAATTTAGGGTTAGAGATATTAAAAAAAAAATTACTAGAGTTGTGTCAGTTATAGTTTCACCTAGATTTCTGATACGATTTACGATCTCATCTAGACACAAAAATAAACTAGAAATGATTTTAGCATTATGCATTTAGAGTTTTTCATATTTAATTCTAAGATTTTGGAGTTTAGCACTTTTTACCTTGGCATCACCTTCATAGCTCAGAATGATTTTATCCCATATCTCCTTTGTTGTATTTAACTGCATAACTTTGAAAAATTCTGATTCAGCCAAACTCCCCAATAAATAATTGTTAGCCTTTGCATTGGTTTCATAGTTTTTCCTTGCTAGTAGATTTGTTGGAACTGAGGCTGGATATTGGTAACTGCCTTCAACTATAGCCCATACATCTGCTTTAAGAGACTGAGGATATGATATTGTCCCAGTATTCTATAAGATTAAATTGTTTCCATTGAAGAATGGAGGTGTGATAGATGTTGTCCCATCTTGATTGCTCATCTTAGATGATCTTCGTTCTAGCGAATAAGATTCTACAAAGGACCTTCTCTGATACCAATTGTTGGGAAAATTACTAAGATGGGGGGGGGGGGGGTTGAATCAATATTTGCAATAATCAAAATATTTACTTTTATCTTTACTGATTTCTATACATGACTTTGATTATCCCAACTAGCATATGTACACAACTATTCAAACAAAAACTACCGTATACATCAGATAACTTTATTGTTTAGATAAATATTCAGAAAAATTCTTTAACCCATATCATCAGTTATGCATCAGATAGTTAAGTAGTAAATATGTGTAGTAATAATAGAATAAATCATCACACAAGAGCATCACATATGATAAAACCACCGTTGGAAACCCAATTCGGGATAAAACCACCGTTGATTTCGTCTCTATCTTCAATATTTACTATATAGAAAAATGCTTACAATATTGTACTGATGCAGAATCATATCAGTACACGGGCATCTACTTGCATAAGGCTGCAACCTTCTCTCGTTCTCTAGCTGCTACTGGAAGGGAGCTCCAATCCCTTGATCTCATTTACCAGCCACTGCTGGAAAGGAGCTATAACCCCCTTATCAGAACACGAACTTCTACTGGTAGGAAGCTTCTTCTTCCACACTGAAGGCTTCAACCCTCGGACCCACTGCAGACCATGCTTCATAATTTTTCACACTAGATCCATTAGCTTCAACAAAACTCAACATAAATATCAACACTAATAGATTTAACCCAAACTTCAAACAGAACAATGAGATTACTGTAACCATAACACAACAATAAACCCAAATTTTAGAATCAACATGAAGAATTAATTTCAACCTTGATAATTCATTGTCTTAAATTCATACACTAATTCACTTTATTGAACCTACGTATATACGTGATTTCCTGCACACCAACCTTCATATAGATCTGTGAATACTGAATTTCTATAATTTGATTAGTCACAGAAATAGATCTAAGGCTTTCAGCTAGATTTTTAGAACCCTTAGTCAATCAAAATCATTAATCATATTCAATCACTCATTGATCAGATTTGTTCATATTCAACTAGCAGCATATACAGTATTCAAACAACCCAGATCTACATGAAGACTTCATTAACAGACAACCAAGGAAACTTTTAAGGATGCATATCTATTTGAATGTTTAGAAACCTTGGTGAATCTTAGTAATATCTAATAGAAATATTGTAAATTTTTTTATGATATTTTTGTAACAATATCTAAATTATTGATTATATGATATTAATCTATATAATATCTTGACGATTTTTAAGGTAAAATAATTTCATACACTAAAACTTGGGCGAATTATTTTTAGAATAAATGGACGTTGGCGAATATTGTTTTTTGAAAAAATATATAAAATTAGCCTAGATACGAATATTAGCCCCTAAAATTTTCCCTGTAGACAACAAAATTATAGTAGTAATAAACATATAACCTTTCCATCAAGCTTCAGAAAATGATACGCGATTTTCCTTAAACAAACCCGCATGTATACGTGCTTTCACCATGAATAACCATCATATAGATCTGAAAATATTAATTCTGCATAAAGTTTCAGATCTATAGACTTACCCAGATTTCTTTACTTCACTTTAGCAAACATGCGCCAGGTCAGAGATCTAACAATATCATCAAATATCAAGAAAATACATAGTCATTTCAGGTCTAGAAATCCTGATCCATCATTGTATCCATGGGTACATCATAATTTCAAATCTACCAACAAAAATAACCCATTTCATGAAAATATACTTCAAAGAGAAGTATTCCATTCAAACCCTTACTCCTGCACACATTACACAATGATCTACTTCTCCTTATATAAGTTTAGCCTTTATCAATACCATGAGCCAAAACCACACTAGTGCCGATGGTATTCTTGGATGGAATCAAATAGACGACACCACACTCAATATTGTGGGATAAAACCATGGTAATGCCCCTTGGTATCATAATTTTAGAGCGCAAAAGGCATACGCGATGTGTTTCATTCTTGTATGCGTGTATATGTGATTTAGCCTGCACGAACTCGTGTATAGAACCTTAAATTATGAATATTAAACATATTCTTCTAAAATTATACTTTTCTTCTGCCAGAACTTCTGTAAAACCATTGAGCTTTTCCATAAGTCGTATACTTCATCATTTGCAAAAGAGTTGCCATCAAGGACAACATATGCAACCATAAAAATCATATTTCCAACATTCGGTGTATTTTTGTCTATATTTCTTACCCAAATGCACTGGTAAAAATCAAAGTAAAAAATGCAATTAGTTACAACAATCAGAGCATGAAAATATGAATTATTTTAAGAATTGTGAAAAAATGGGGGAGACATATAGGAAAAAAACAAAGTAAAGCAAGATGCAAATACTATAAATGATACCATGACACTATCATTGTTTGTTTCACCATCCTTGGCATATATTTCAAACTAATGAATGTTTATTTGACATCTTATAACAAGTGTTTCAAAACTTCCAATTGTATAATTGGTACTTTCTTCTAAAAGTGTGACAATTGTAGTATATGGAGTAAGATGGCATTCATAACACAACACTGGTATTGTATCTATTAATAAATCAATAGGGTAACAAATAAGGGTTGATTTCTCTTGATAATTGGTTATGAATATGTATTTTCTTCTTATTAATTTTATTACATTCTCTAAATAAAACACTCTTACCAAAACAAAGCCATGAAAATCACAAAAGATGAACACAGGATATACGCTCCAAGCCACGGAAAAATCGCAGAAGGAGGAAAACCTAACTAATAGTCTCTTCATATAGAATTAGATCAAAATGAGAAATTCAAGACCCAAATATCATGAATAATAACTTCCACAAGACCCAAGTCAACCTTCCTTCAAGTATTCCTCAACCAAGTCTAATCCAATCAAGTCAACGAAGGTAAAATCTCTTCATATTACAATTCCGGTCCTACATCATTTTCATCGTTGCAACAAAGTAACCTATCAAACATGAACTGTACCAAGCTTTCACTTTTTTAGAGTTGCAAAAAACCATCCGATTTTGAAAAGTGTTGATTCATAATACACTTTTTTTTTAAGGATATTTTTTACAATTTAAATTTTCTTATGTATTAAGTATGCACTTTTTTTTTAATTGTTATTGATTTTCATGTGAATTTGAAAAGTGTTGTTGCAACATCAACCCCCTTTTTAATCTTATTTTTAACACTTTAATTTTTTTATATATCAAGTATTGATAAAAAAATTTAAATGTTAACTATCAAACCATTTTTCAAGTTGTTTTATTCCTCTTCTTCATTTTCATCCTAAGATGTTTGTTTTTAAATTTTTTTCCAAATTTCTATTTTTTATTTTTCTTTTCAATGTTCTTTTATAATGAAAATTTTAATTTTTTTTGCGAAATTTTAAAAAAATTATAAAATTGATATTTTGAGGTTAAGATTTTTTATATATTGAAAATAAGTTTGGTGATAATCACATTGGATAAAATATCGTCAACGCGTTTCAAACCAACCACTGTGGTTCATCTTCAGGACCAGATGAGGAACCATATGAAGGCATAAAATAAATAGATGTAGAGATAAGTTTACTAGACGTTGGAATATAACGGCTAGTTTTGACCGAAGGAATCTTATTTATAGTAAATATATTTTAAATAACTAAACAATTGATAAACGAATAAATTATTATTATTAATGAAGTGAATTTTTTGTCCTAAGATGTTTGTTTTTTAAGGGTTTTCCAGATTTGTGTTTTTTGTTTTCTTTGCAATGTTTTTTTATAATGATTTTTTTTTTTTTGAAAAGTTAAAAATAAAAAATAAAAATAAAATATTTTGAGGTTCAAATTTTTTATATAATGAAAAAAAAATTCGATGATAATTACATTGGATAAAATGTCGTCGATTTGTTTCGAACCAGCCACTGTGGTTCATCTTTAGGACCGGATGAGGAACCAGATCAAGGCATCAAAAAATAAATGTAAAGATAAGTTTTCTAGCTCTTAGAATATAACAACTAGTTTTGACCGAAGGAATATTATTTATAGTAAATATATTTAAAATAACTAAACAAATGATAAATGAATAAATTATTATTACTAATTAATTGTTTTGGTCAAAGGAAGTACCCAAACAAAAATAAGGATAAGGACAAATTGAATTAATAAAACAATAAAACTAAATAAAAATGAATAGTAATAAAAACCAAATTTAAAAATATATAACATAAATTAAAAAAAATAGTGGAAATTGTTTTTACTATTACTAGTAAATAACAAAAAAATTGATTTTATTATTAAATTAAAAATAAAATTCTTTTTAACTTAAGTAAAAATGATACAATCAAACTTAACTTGATATGAAAAATTAAAATATAAAATAAATAAACCGATTAATGCGTTAAAAAAAAAAAAAAAACTTAGGAAGACAAGGCAGGGATCCAACACCTGCTAACACTCCAACCATTGTCTCTATTCAGATTTAAAGGCCTCATTTATATTTATAAGGCTTTCCTAAACTTACGATGATGAAATTGATAAATCCTTGCAATGACCCTAGCCTCTTCAATTTCGATGTGATGACTTGTCTTTTTCACATGTTTTGCTAAAATGGAGGAACAATACCTTGCATGTTTATGTTGAAAATGTGCTCATAAATACTCTGATTAATTGAATGACCAATTTCACCAATGTAAGGAGTCGCACAAGAGCATGGGATGATGTAAACACCTTTCCCCTCTTTGGGGTTCACACGGTATTTTACTGATCTTAGAGAGATTCGAACAATGTTTAGGGGCCTAAATGTCAAAGGAACCTTATGATTTTTTAGGATCCTTGCAATCTTATCGGTGGTCCCTTTGATAAATAGAAGATGCACTCAAGAGGACCTATCCTTAACATCTTTTTTAATTTTAGGACCTTTTTCTGCCTTAAGGAAAGTTCTAAGACAGTAGTGCTTGCTATAGCCATTCTTATTAAAGACACTAAGGTGGTAGGTATTTTTATTGTTGAAGCGGTTATCAATAGAAACTCACAACGCCTGTGTGGTGAAGGTGTTGAGAACACCTAGCTTTGGAGCAGGGAAATGATGCGAACTAGCATGAATATATTGATGCGTGTGAGTTTTCTTTCAAAAAACCTGGTGAGAGAAACAACCATCCTCTCTTTTCAAAATAAGAATGTCGAGGAAAGGAAGGAAACCATCAACTTCACGTTACATATTGAACTTAATGGAACTATATTGATTGTTAAGATGTTGGAAAAAGAGTTCCAACTTTTCCTTACCATGGGACCAGCCGATGCAAGTGTCATCCAAAAATATTTTCCAATGTTTAGGTTGAAAAATTGCTAAGGATAAGGCCTTGGATTCAAATTCTTCCATGAAAATATTAGCCACCATCGGGGAAATGGGGGAACCCATGGAAATGCCATAGGTTTTTCCATAAAAATCCCCTTCAAAATTGAAGAATGTAGAGTTGAGAAACATTTCAACTAAGAAAGTTGTGTTTGGATCTGTAATGCGTTTGATGACTTCAATGGCCTCATTTGTGGGGATATTGGTGTATAAGGAGACTACATTGAAACACACCATATTATCATAAGGATCCATCTTTAAACCCTTTAACTCGTTGATAAATGAAGATGAACTTTTGACAAAATATTCAATTCTTCCAACAAGAGGTTTAAGCTCATTGGATATTTGGTAGACCATAAATCCTTAGGGAGTGATAGGGCTTCTCTCAATAAGCTTCTTGCTAAGGGAGCTAACAATGCTACTAGATTTTATGGATAGAGAAACTAATTTGGAAAAACTGTTTAGGGGATTCTTATTAAGTTTTCTATATTTCCCGTTATTGATCTAAAATTATTGTATTATTTTTGCTGTGATAAGTGTCTTTTCAATTTCAAAACATGTGCTTAATCAGTTCATTAGTTTGCATAGGGATTGAGGTGTTTGTCCATGAATTTTAAATGATTTTTAGTGAATTAGAAGCATAAAACAAGCTTGAATAACACTTAACAATAGTGTAAATAGATAAATAAGTCACCACTAAAAAAATACATAGCAGCCATGAGGAATTAACTCACCCCTTTTGGGCTACATCTGCGGGTCCAGCTCCCAATATCATGTTAATCTTTCATTATGCTCAAAATTTTGGTATTACATGTAGTGAAAATGCTCTAATGTTTGTTTTATCTATACCAATGGCTCCAGAATGCTCCAATTAGTCAAAAATGACTCTTCATTCACTCAGAATGGGAAAAAATTGAGTCTCCTACTCTTTTCACTAGTTTCACCTAGAAAAGCTCCACTAAAAGTGGAGAACTCCACTTAACTAGAATTAAAATAACAATCTTCACCACTTAAGGCGTGCTTGCCAAAATTCCACCAAAATGACTGTTTGTATTTAGTGTTAGCAGTTGGAGTGACCACATGCCAACCCCAAAACCATTGGTTAACATAATGGTTGGGCGGAACCCGCATTGGAAACTGCAGTTGGATGTTCAAACTATGGGTTGCTGTCAGGTTTATGGTTGATAGTTAGTGGACCGCGCGGAAGGGTTGACAACTTTTTTTTGCCATGTGAAATAACAAATGAAGGAATTGTTAGCTAGCATATTGTTACATAACCGTCGAATAAAACATTTAAACGTTGCATGTGATATGACTTGTGGAACCACTAGTGGGTTGGGACCGCTGGCGGTTCCCAAATCCCAATACAATTTGTAACAAATAATAAATTTAACCCTCGACCTTAAAGGATAAGATATAATGTGTAGTGCTGATAGTAAGACCTGTGCATGCCCAGTGGGAGTTCCGGGGGTCAATTCTTGCAGCCTCCAACAAAATTTTATCATACCATTTCAGGGACAGGTGGCAGCCTCAGGGCTAGCCACGTGGTGCCCTTTAATTGGCCTCTCCAAACTCATTCGATGAATAAAACCAGGGGACTTGTCAACCTACAGTTGGTTTTGAGGAAGGAATATTCCTCAAAATATTTTGTTTTGCTGACTATGCATCCCTTTTTGCTGACTGTGCATCCCAGTCAAACTTGGTCAAATTGTTGAAAATTTATCTATTTGGAATTTCGATGAGAACATGATATCTCCCTCATACGACATCAATTTTTTGAACCGTTTACAATGCTGAAATCAAGAATACAAGATCTACGCAACCATCCTAGTTTCAACACAATCCTGTAACTTTGAATTTTGAACAAAATTTATGAACTCACGATCATTCCTCCCCATTGGGAAGCTTTTGGACCCCAAAAGACTTGATTACTTGTTCAGTAGATGAGGGTAAAACTCCCTCACCTTTCCAACCTCCATCCACTTTTCCTTGCCTAGTTTAGTGCCTTTGAGCTGAACTCGAAGGTAGTTAACACTTCCCCTCTTTGATGCTCTTGTCCTCCTATCAAGAATTGTATCTTCTTTGAGATCATCTAGAAATTATGGTGAGAAATCTTCAATGGAAAGTAGTTGAACATCACTTCCTTGATCATCGATCAAAGGTGGCTCATACAAGCGTAATTTTTCAACATTAACAACTAAATACATTTTCATATAAGAAGGCATGTCAAGTTGGAAAGCATTATTACCAACTTGTTTTATGGTCTTGAAAGAACCATAGCGAAAGGGTTTGAGCTTTTTACCTTCCCCCTGCATCCTTTCTTTGATAATGTGTAACCATACCTCATCTCCCTCTTGAAACTTGTGAGCAACTCGATGTTTGTCATGCCTCTCTTTGTATTTTCTTCTTTTCTCAAGCTGTTCTTAAACTTGTTGATGTATAATATGAATTTTCTCAATGAACTTTCGAGCCTTATCAATGTCACTATGGCCATCAATTGCAACTTCCTTTCCAAACATGAAGTCTAATGGCTATTTTGGTAAATAAACAAAGCGTACAGTTAGGGTCCTATAATAATAGGATTAATAATTTTGAATTGACTTTGATTAGTCTTGTAATATGTACATATTTTTCTTTCTGCAAAATTTTTTTCCCATATTAGAAAAATAAAAAGTGTAAACAGGGTAAAATTCCTAAAAGAAAAATCAAAGGACTTGAAAGAAAAAATATAAAAATAAATAAAAAGTGAACCCCAAAAAAAAGAGAGATAAAATAGATCATGAAAGTGATGCAAATTCAAATGCCACTACTTTTTACTTCACTTTGCAAAATAATATTGTGTGCAGCTTGTTAAAAATGCCACAATCCATGAAAGTCAAACTGCTTAATCTTGATTTTTCATGCTTTAAATTTCATGTTGATAGATAGAGAATAAATATCTAGCCAAACTATTTAATCTTGGCAGATCAATAGTTAGGTAGAGAATAATAAGGATCTCAACAGTTTAATTTGAGGCCTTGGAAGAAATAAGGATAGAATTATTCAGTTTGTTGTTTGAAAGAAAATGAATAAGGGTCTACAAGCTTAAATGCGCCCATGTAAATGAAGAAAAAATGTTAGGGTAGCAAATGAGTAGCATGAATGTTAGGTCCCTATATTACTAGTATAGTCTCTTATTGTTGTTAGTGTAACCCCTTATTGTTATTATTGTACCCTTGTAACCCCCATTTTGTTATTATTGTGCCCTTAAATTATTAATGTTAGGTCAGCTAGGATTACATTGTGGCCCACTAGGATTACATTATGGCCCCATGGACTCCTATATAGAAATAGTTTTGTAAATTGTATCATCCAAGTAAATTGTTCATTTATGTAATGTATTGGAGGTTTTCTCGAAGTGGCTTATTTCTTTGCCACGATATCTTTTTTCTTCATTTTTTGGAGCTGGTTACACAACATTTGCATCGTAGCTTTGGATTGTAGGGTTTTTGCCACTCTACGCGGTGTCATCGTGGCATTTTCGCTATAATTTTTTTTTCACAAAGGTTAAGAATACAGTCTGTAGCGCGTTAAGCGCGAAATCGTAGTGAAACTCGAAGCGAAAAATTTTAGATCTTGCTTCCGCAATATTTTCAGACAGGATCTGTGGAAGAAGCGAAGGGCCCGAATTTCATCTCAAAGAGCCCATCGTAAAAGACCCGAACCTTTCTCCGATCACCCGATTGCTTGGAGTGTTGTAAAGAGTGGTTGTGTTATTTGGACTTTAGTTTCGTGCTATCAATTTCGCAGTCAAGGAAAACAGTGACATGTGGAAAGTCGTACAAGTTTGCTCTACTGAACTAGTCCATAATTAGGTCATTGTGGGAGATTGGACACAACTTTGTCTTGGAGAATCCAAATCAGGTCAGACCTGTGGCATTCGAAAGATAATTCAGAGGGTTACATTGGTACCAAAATTCAAATATTGAAGTGTTGCAATCACAGAGATAATCCAATTTCAATATCGGGCTCCTCAAAATCAAGAAAAAGGTGTGTATTTTTTTTCCGAATTGCATAATTCTTGTTTGAAGAATCAATTTGAATTGATTCCAAGGGCATATTGTAGAATAGATATCAGTATTGGGTTCTAAAATATTCCCTATAAAAATAATTCAACACCCATTAAGCCTTCAGAAGGCTCTACTATGACTCATGAAGATGAATAAGTGCAACATGATCTATCAAAATTACAAGAGAAAGTGGACCAAATTTCGCTCTCGCAAAGAGAAACAAAAAATGAAATGAAAGTTTTGAAGAAAGGCGTGGAAGCTAAGATGGATGGCATGGAAGCTGGCATGAAAGCTAAGATGGATGACATGAAAGACAACATGGAAAACATGAAAAAGGATCTAAAAGCAGACATGGAAGGTTTGAGAAAGTTGATACAAGAAATGTTTCATAATGGTGAAAAGATAGTAGAATAAACTCATGATGAAAACAAAATAAATGTTAATCGTGATTTCATAAACTCTAATTTTGGCGGGAAGAACCACCATATTCCAAAAATGGAGATGAGGAAGTTTTATGGAAAGGATCTTGTAACATGGATACTACAGATGGAGCAATATTTTGATCTCCATAACGTGCAAAACACACAAAAGGTACACATTGCAACTTTTCATTTAGAAAAAAATACATTTTTATGGCATCGATGGCTTTGCTCCCGTAAAAAATTTTTCACTTGGTCAATTTTTACGGAGGAAATGATAGCACATTATGAGGATACAAAGAGAAACACCTTCTTTAGCCAATTGATAAATCTCAAACAAAAGGGCTTAGTGGCGGAGCACATTGAGGACTTCCAAAAATTGAATATAAGGGTAACTGATATTCTAGAGGAACACAAGATTGATCTCTTCATAGGCACTTTAAAGGATAAAATCTAACATGAAGTTCACGTTTTGGAACCTGATTCATTGGAGAAGGCATTCATGTTGGTAAGAAAAATTGAATGTAAAATTATGGCGACAAGGAAGCCTACCAATCACTTCTATAAAGAGGGAAGTGTTGCTACACCTAGATTTCCACAACCTACAAGGTTGACACCACAACAATTGGAAGAAAAAAGAGCAAAAGGGCTTTGCTACAGTTGTGATAGCAAATACACTAAAGGTCATAAGTGTGCTGAGAAGAAATTATTTTACATAGATTGTGAAGAGGAAGAAGAAATGAACAAGAAGAGGATATACACCAGGAACCAGCCATAGAAGGGGAAGAAATGAATCCGACCATATCGTGTAATGCACTGGCAGGAATTACCACTCCTCAAGCTCTCAAGATAGAAGGACATATCAAGAAGAAAAAGGTAATAGTGTTGATTGATTCAGGTAGCACCCATAATTTTATTCATTGTAAGGCAGCCAAGGAATTAAATTGTTTCCTATACCCAGCACCAGAATGTCAAGTGATGGTTGCAAATGGAGGAACTATAAATTTCTCTGGAAAATGCCATAATATTAAGCTAACCATGGGGGAATATGTATTGACTAGTCCAATGCTTTCCATTCCTATGGAGGTGCTGATGTTGTACTAGGAGTACAATGGTTACAATCTTTGGGGACGGTAGCTTTTAATTTTCAAGAACTTTTCTTGAAATTTTTTTCAGAAGGAAAGGAAGTAGAATTACGGGGTATTGCAGGGAAGCCGAGAAAGATAATAAGCTCTAATGTCATGAAAAATATTCTAAAGAAAGAAAAACGAGGCGTAATTGCACAATTATGCTCACTAGAAGTTCCAACATCAAAATCATCTATTTCTGTAGATCTCCAACAAGTCTTGGACAATCATTCCAAGGTGTTTGAAACTCCCAAAGGACTCCCACCTGTTCGTGATCATGATCATGCTATTCATTTGATTCTAGGAAGTGTTCCTCCAAACATCAGGCCTTATAGATATCCTTACTTCCAAAAGAGCGAAATTGAACGTATGATTGCAGAAATGTTAGAGGCGGGTATAATTCAACCTAGTCAAAGTTCTTTCTCTGCTCCTGTAGTATTGGTACACAAGAAGGATGGATCATGGCGAATGTGTCCTGATTATAGGGAGCTCAATAAGCTCACCATTAAAGACAAATTTCCCATTCCTGTGATTGATGAATTATTGGATGAATTACATGGAGCAATTTATTTTACCAAGTTGGATCTTCGTTCAGGACATCATCAAATTAGAATGAAGACTGAAGATATTCCAAAAACAACATTTCGAACTCATGAGGGTCATTATGAATTTTTGGTCATGCCTTTTGGCCTTACCAATGCACCTTCTACATTTCAAGGGTTGATGAATTCCATTTTCAAACCCTTCCTTAGAAAATCTGTGCTAGTATTTTTTGATGATATACTAATCTACAGCAGGTCTTGGAAGGATCATGTTGAACATGTTGACAGGGTGCTCAAACTATTGCAGGAGAAACAATTATACGCAAAAACATCCAAATGTTTCTTTGGAGTACAAGAGGTGGAATATCTGGGTCATATTGTATCTCACGAGGGTGTTAAGGTAGACCCTAACAAAATTAAAGCCATTAAGGAATGGAAAGTCCCCACAACCATAAAGCAGTTGCGAAGATTTCTCGGGTTAACAGGGTATTATCGCAAGTTTTTTAATAATTATGGGAGAATAGCAACACCTCTAACAGCATTATTGAAGAAAGATTCATTTTCATGGAATCCTGAAGCAACTAAGGCCTTTTAACATCTTAAAGAGGCAATGTGTCGAGCACCAGTCTTAGCTACGCTAGACTTCACAAAAACCTTTATTGTGGAATGTGATGCCTCAGGAAATGGAATTGGTGTTGTTTTAATGCAAGAAGGAAGACCCATTTCTTTTGAAAGTCGTCCAATTAAAGGAAAGTATTTATAGAAACCTATTTATGAGAAGGAAATGTTAGCAATACTGCATGCACTAAAGAAATGACGAACTTACCTAATGGGAAGACACTTCAAGGTAAAAACTGATCATGATAGTCTTAAACACTTTTTGGAACAAAGACTATCTTCCGAAGAGCAGCAAAAATGGGTCACAAAGATGTTGGGTTATGACTTTGAAATAATCTACAAAAAAGGAAAGCTTAATGTTGTTGCAGATTCACTCTCAAGAAAGAATGAAGAGGTGGAAGCATTGCTTTGTGCCGTTTCTATTATCCAACCAGATTGGATAACCGAAGAAAGAGATGAATGGAAGAAGGACAAAGATGTATAGATACTCATTCAAAAGTTGCAGCAAGATCCTAGTACATCTGATACATTTAGTTGGAAAAATGATTCCTTATGGTACAAAGATCACTTATATATTTGTAAGAATTCCCAACTAAAACAAAAGATTCTTTTGGAACTGCACACTTCTCCTTTAGGAGGACACTCGGGATTTTTAAAAACTTACCAGAGGGTGAAGAAAGAATTTTTTTGGGATGGCCTTAAATATGATATTCAAAAGTTTGTGGCTGAATGTTTGGTTTGCCAGTAGAATAAAGTTGAGCCAATTAAGAACCCAGGACTTCTACAACCTTTATCCATTCCAAGTCAACATTGGGAGGAGATTTCAATGGATTTTATCACAGGTTTACCTAAGTCCGAAGGAAAGAGTTTCATCATGGTGGTAGTTGATAGACTTACCAAGTATGCACACTTTTGTGCATTATCTCATCCATTTAAAGCAAGTACAGTTGCTACTACATTTATGTACACAATTCAAAAGCTACATGGGAACCCAAGGGTTATTGTGAGCGACAGAGATCCCATTTTTACTGGAAATTTTTGGACGGAGTTATTTTCTTGTTTGGGTACTCAATTAGCTCATAGCTCATCTTATCATCCTCAATATGATGGTCAAACCGAGATAGTAAATAAATGTTTGGAAGGATATCTTCGTTGTTTTGTATCTGATAAACAAACACAATGGGTCAAGTGGTTACCTCTCGCTGAATGGTGGTATAACACTTCCTTCCATACTGCAGCAAAAATGACCCCATTTATAGCACTTTATGGATATCATCCACCATCGATCACATCATATTTAAGGGAAAATTCAAAGGTTCAAGCAGTGGAAGATCACATCGAGCATCAGTAAGAGGTTCTCCAACTTTACAAACATGAGGAACAGAATTTCCAAGATGCTCCACCAGATCAATGGTACACAAGACCAATATTCAAGATATGTTTTACAAAAGAAGAGACTAAAGTTACTCTACTCAACTCTGCATAAATGTCTCTTACAATTCCAGAAGTGATGATATGAAATATTGCAAATTGCCAAAGAAACCCTAGTGGAAAAGCTGTATAGCTGTATCATGACTATGAGTAATCTTGAGTTTCCATTCTGCATGAGAGACCTCACCACTATAAATGCCACATATTAGGTGAAAATGTTCTGTGTTCCAATGCATTATTCAAGAATCACAATGATATGAGAAAAACATTTGGGAAACCTGGATGGTTCCAAGTTATCAAGAACTGGCTTTATGGAATCGATCAATTTCAGAGTATCTCATCAAGTGGAAGAACTTACCCACTAAATATTCTACATGGGAGGATGAGAATTTTATACAGAAGCACCCAGAGCTACTCAAGCGTTGAGGACAACACTTTTTTGAAGGAGAGGGGAATTTTAGGTCCCTATATAACTAGTATAGTCCCTTATTTTTGTTATTGTAACCCCCTTATTGTTATTATTGTACCCATGTAACCCCCATTTTGTTATTATTGTGCCGTTAAATTATTATTGTTAGGTCGGCTAGGATTGCATTGTGGCCCACTAGGATTATATTATGGCCCCATGGACTCCTATATATAGAAAGGAGGTTTTGTAAATTGTATCATCCAAGAATTTTTCATTTATGTAATGTATTGGAGGTTGCCCCCTCGAAGTGGCTTATTTCTAAGGCGTTGATATCTCTTTTCTTCTATTTTTGGAGCTGGTTACACAACAATGAAGCAGTTTTCACAAGGCATGGATTGCAGAAAATTGATCATTTAATTTACTAACTTTCTTTCAAAATCATTCCCCTTGTAATAATACCCTATCCCCTTCATTTTTACTCTTTCCCCTTATTTCACTCTTTTCCCCCTTGCAAAAAATACCTTTTCCTAAGTTTAAAACACATTTTCCTTGGGAAAAGTAAAACCCCTTTACTAATTTCCCTTTTCATTTAAAAATATACAGAAAACCCATAAAAATTACTTTATCCTAAGTTTAAATGATTAAATCATATATCGGGCCCCACTGAAACTATCCATCCTCGGTAGTAATTTTACATTAGAAACTTAGTTTATTTAATCTCTCGAATTATATACATTACTAACATTTAACTTTATGTACTAAATCCCACATTAAACCTTTATCCCATATTTAATTAGATCCCTAAAAAATTATTCCGAACTCATTATTTTTTATATAACCTATGCTTTAACTCCCCACGTTGTGATATATTTCAGGCCCACATATTACTACCCCGCCTATTATAATATCCCACTTATCCAGACCCCATTGATTAATTAAACTCTGCTTATTACAAAGTCCCGACCGCATGCAATTAAACCATATCTTTTATATGCATATTAACCTATTGCATCATAATATCCTTGGCCCCACGCTATCAATCTCGACACATCCGTCACATCCTCCCAACCGTCGGATCTTAACAGATCAAATCCAATGCCTAGCATTGCCTATCGCACAACCGATAGAGATACCTTTAACTACACCTCGACCTTGTGATATCCATGGTTTTTGAAGCTTCACTCCTATCTACTTGTCAACTTTTCATTTGATCACATCGCCAAAAATTATACTGCCTGACCACTTTGGATCATGCGAAAACCACTGAGCAGTTTTATCCTACCCATTGCGTAAACCACCCTATCAATTCAAATTGACCACGCATTCAATGTAAACATTGTTTGATAAAAAATGCATATAAGCTGCCCTTTACACCCTTTTACCATTTTAGTTACACCATTTAAGTAGAAAGAGCATTGCCGACCAATTTTCGAGAAACCAAATCACTTAACCGACCTTTTTTCAAGCCTTTTTCACCAGAATTCAAGACCTCTACTAATACAAGATATTGTAGAACCTAATTGAAGCATTATAAAGACCAAAAGCTTCAAATAACCTCCACTATTTCAGAAACCATTTTGCGAAACAAAATCTTCATTTTTCCCAGGTATTTCTCAAAGAAAAGGCCTGTTTCTTGATCTAAAGAGAAAGTAATCAGTAATTGAATTAAAATAGAAGCCTTTGCATACTAAAGGAAACCTTCTGTGCCTTTCAAACCTTTCATACAGACCCTAGGATTCCTTTTGCAGAAATTTGACGTCCAGAGATTACTTTTGGTCATAGAGAATACAAATTTATCAATTAATCAAGTAGAAGCCTCTGCAGACCTAAAATGAATACCCTTTAGCTTCTCAAATCCTTTTTTTTCTACAAACCCTGGACCTACTTTTATAGAATTCTGAGTACTGAGATTGTTTTTTAACACAGAGAGTACAATTTGATCAATTCAACAAGTTTATACCTTTGCAGACCATAGATAAGCCCTTGTTTATCCAAATCAATATGCAAACTATTATAATCTTTCTATAGGCCTAAATCAGTTTTTTCTAAGTCAAAATTTTAATCAGTTGAAGAAATTAACAAACAATGGCTTCCAAAAGCATTATATCTGTCAATCCTGTACAAACCCTAGTTGTAGATGTAGAACACACTTCGTTGGTTGATAAATATTTCAATATTAATGACATTGTCACATAATTTAACCTTCTAGATCTCCACTGTTGGAGCCATGAAAAATCCATAGACCAAGAAAATGATGTTTTCATTTGGGAATCTAATTTTTCAAAGTATGTATTCCCACAAAATTTCCAGTGCCAAGAAGTGATCATACTTTGTCAATATTGCTATTTCCCTTACCATAGAGCCATAATAAACCCTGAAAATGAAATTATGTTTACTATTACTGCTGAGTAAATCAACCAAATGTTCCAGATCAAATCCAAGCTATATCTGAATCTGGACTTCCTTAAGAGATTCTAGATATTCCAATATTTCATGCCTTCATCTATAGAAATTCCCAAGATAAATCCTCCTTACCCATCTACAAAATTTTCTGAAAGAACCAGATACATCATTAGCATGTTGTCTTTTATTCTTGGATATTTCACAGATGAACATGGTGATGTTGCAGTACTAGGTTTTTTGTCTACTTTCACACATGATCAGCCTCCTGCTACCATTTTTAATTTTTCCCAATACCTTGATGATAATATTCATGAACAGTTGGTCAAAATGCCCGAAGAAGGTGTTTTTAAGTATTCGTTAGTCCTATTTCACATGTTTTTGTACTTTCAGTATGATAAATTTGCCATCAAACTTCAAAAGCTTGACGCTGAAGGGATCCCATAATTCGTCATATTTTGGACTCTTTTAATAAGAAAAGACTCCACATAGTCCACCTTTATAGATTTTATTGATTCCTTTAGTCATCCTATGGTAAATATGCTGAACAATAGCATACAACCCATAATAAGTGAGGAAATTAAGAAGGTATTATAGTTGTCAGAGAATAATAGAACAGGATATTGGTACTTGTACCAAAACCATACAGAAATAAGAGTATATGGATCAAATCTTATGCCATATAAGTTGTCCAAATACCTCCTAGTGACGTTATTTTCCCTTGAGTATATAGGAAAAATTCTTAATTCTGATTCAATGAATTTATTAGTAGTTAAAAAGAAGACATAGTTCAAAATAAAGAATCAAGTTGGTCGTTTCATTTGGTCCAGAGGCTAAAAAGTACTTGCAGGAGTTTAAATTGAGTAAGTGTTTTTTATGGTATTATGATCCTCTAGGAGTCATAAGTAAATTGAGAGTGAAATGCAAACTAATTCCTTATGTACATGAGAAGAAAACAGACATTGATAAATAATCTAACTAGTCTGAATGGTTGGAGAACACCTTGATTGAGGCAGAGAAGCAAGGTGATACTAGTAAAACTTTGCAAACTCCGGCCCAAGAATATAAAAGCTCAAAAAGAATCAGAGAGGAAGGATCATATACTGCAGAAACTACAAATGAAACCAAATTTAAATTGATATACAGGATGAAGCCTAAATTAAATCCTCTTAATGAAGAAGTAGAAACAATAGAAGTGATTGATAGAAAAACAGAAGCAAAGGACAATGCACCTCCTATAGTGATTAAAGAAACACATCAGACTTCAATTTCAAACACTCAGCTTATTCATAAACAACACAGTGTTGAAATTTCCTTATCTAGCAAATCAGTAGAGCAAGAGATGGACATTATGCAGAAATATAGAGAGATAAGGATGAAAAATGAAGCCTTCAAGACTGATACATATCACCAGTATTGGAAACAGTCACCCAGTGACTAAAGCAGATTTCTTTCTGCTTTTGATTATAAGACTAGAAAGATGCAGATGAGCTTCCTGCGGCCTAAAGTAAAGCATCCCAAAGAATCAACTGATGATTAAATGTCCTCATATGAAGTTCAAGCATATGATCTTCATCCAATTGATCAGATATAATTTCCACAATGAAAAATAAATAAATGAGTGTACAGAAGCTGCAAAAAACTCTTGCAAACATCAAATATCAACTCAAGTTGTAAAAGGCATCCTCTCAAGCTAAGGACAATAGAATAAAATCACTGGAAGATTTAGTTATTGAAGTAGGATATGATCCTAGTAATGTCAAAGTTGCAGATGAATTAATTAAGAAGAAAAATGTTGTGTAACCAGCTCCAAAAAGAGAAGAAAAGAGATATAAACACCTTAGAAATGAGCCACTTCGAGAGGGAAACCTCCAATACATTACATAAATGAAAAATTCTTGGATGATCCAATTTACAAAACCTCCTTTCTATATATAGGAGTCCATGGGGCCATAATGTAATCCTAGTGGGCCACAATGTAATCCTAGCCGACCTAAAAACAATAATTTAAGGGCACAATAATAACAAAATGGGGGTTACAAGGGTACAATAATAACAATAAGGGGGTTACACTAACAACAATAAGGGACTATACTAGTAATATAGGGACCTAACATGCCCCTCTCCTTCAAAAAAGTGTTGTCCTCAACGCTTGAGTAGCTCTGGGTGCTTCTGTATAAAATTCTCATCCTCCCATGTAGAATCTTCGGTGGGTAAGTTCTTCCACTTGATGAGATACTCTGAAATTGATCGATTCCGTAGCTATCGAGTTCTTGTTTCCATGACCGCTTCAAGTTCCAATATGATTTTTTCTTCCTCATCAAGTTCTGGAAATATTGTTTGAACTGGAAGATTTTCACCTATAACCTTCTTTAAGCATGAAACATGGAAAACTGGATGTACTCGCGAAGAAGCAGGAAGCTCCAATTTGTATGCCATAGTACCAATCTTATGCAACACCTTGTAAGGACCATAGTACTTTGGCAATAATTTATTATCCTTCTTTGCTTGCTTGAGGGACATTTGTTTGTATGGTTGCAGCCGTAAAAATACCCAATCTCCTACATCAAAACTTCTCTCGCTACGATGTTGATCTGCCTGTTGTTTCATTCGATTTTGTGCCAAATTCCGGTTATCCTTTAAGAGTTGGAGAACTTCTTGCTGATGCTCGATGTGATCTTCCACTGCTTGAACCTTCGAATTTTCCCTTAAAGATGATGTGATGGATGGTGGATGATATCCATAAAGTGCCATAAATGGGTCATTTTTGCTGCAGTATGGAAGGAAGTGTTATACCACCATTCAGCAAGAGGTAACCACTTGACCCATTGTGTTTGTTTATCAGATACAAAACAACGAAGATATCCTTCCAAACATTTATTTACGATCTCAGTTTGACCATCAGATCGAGGATGATAAGATGAGCTATGAGCTAATTGAGTACCCAAACAAGAAAATAACTCCGTCCAAAAATTTCCAATAAAAATGGGATCTCTGTCGCTCACAATAACCCTTAGGCTTCCATGTAGCTTTTGAATTCTGTCCATAAATGTAGTAGCAATTGTACTTGCTTTAAATGGATGAGATAATGCACAAAAGTGTGCATACTTGGTAAGTCTATCAACTACCACCATGATGAAATTATTTCCTTCGGACTTAGGTAAACCTGTGATAAAATCCATTGAAATCTCCTCCCAACGTTGACTTGGAATGGATAAAGGTTGTAGAAGTCTTGGGGTCTTAATTGTTTCCACTTTATACTGCTGGCAAACCAAACATTCCGCCACAAACTTTTGAATATCAGATTGAAGGCCATCCCAAAAAATTATTTCTTCACCCTGTGGTAAGTTTTTAAAAATACCGAGTGTCCTCCTAAAGGAGAAGTGTGCAATTCCAGAAGAATATTTTGTTTTAGTTGGGAATTCTTACAAATATATAAGCAATCTTTGTACCATAAGGAATCATTTTTCCAACTAAATGTATCAGATGTACTAGGATCTTGCTGCAACTTTTGAATGAGTGTCCATACATGTTTGTTCTTCTTCCATTCATCTCTTGCTTCGGTTATCCAATCTGGTTGGATAATAGAAATGGCACAAAGAAATGCTTCCACCTCTTCATTCTTTCTTGAGAGTGCATTTGTAACAACATTAAGCTTTCCTTTTTTGTAGAATATTTCAAAGTCATAAACCAACATCTTTGTGACCCATTTTTGCTGCTCTTCTGACGATAGTCTTTGTTCCAAAAAGTGTTTAAGACTATCATGATCAGTTTTTACCTTGAAGTGTCTTCCCATTAGGTAAGTCCACCATTTCTTTAGTGCATATGGCTGTTTGTACTATGCCATTTCTTCACTTAAATAGGTTTTTACAAATACTTTCCTTTGATTGGACGACTTTCAAAAGCAATGGGTCTTCCTTCCTGCATTAAAACTGCACCAATTCCATTTCCTGAGGCATCACATTCCACAATAAAGGTTTTTGTGAAGTCTGGTGATCCAGGTGGATATCGGTGGCCACCCACCTATTCCATTTGGACCAGCACCATCAATTCTTGCAGCTTTTCACATTCAGCACAACTTACTATTTTTAGCAGGTTTTCAGGTCCTCCACTCTCGGAGCTGTTTTGGGGGCTTAATGATCCAGGTGGATATTGGTGGCCACCCACCTATCCCAGTTGAACCCCCATCATCAGTTCTTTCAGTTTTGAAGTTGCAACAAAACTTACTATTTTTAGCAGTTTTTCGGGTCCTGAACTTCCGGAGCCGTTTTGAGGCCCTAAACGACGTTTTTTGGGTATTATATTTTACCAGCGAATTCGATCATCAAATTCATCCCGAAAGTTGTAGTCCTCGGATAGAGCTTTCTAATGATGTATCATGTGCGTCAAACGGAGATCGGATGCCAAAGTTACGCCCTCGGGAAGTTGAACCACCAATTTACCCAAACGGGCGCCCATAGTTTTGGTGCCTCGTCTCCTATGGTTAGGTTTTTGGACGTTTCGGATTCTACATTGTTTCTCGACAATAAATAGGCCCTCGAGCCTCATTGTAACACAGTTCAGAGGTCTGTAGCCACCACATCTCTTCTCAGAGATTCGCTACCAGCACCTTAGATGTTTTAGTTCCATTATGTTTGTAAGCTTATTGCAGTCATTCATTTATTAATAAAATGAAGTTTTATTTCCGCTGCATCTTTGTATTTATGGTTATGTGTTTATTCTGTTGCATTCCTGCATAAATCCGGATCAGTGGTATCAAAGCGGGTCTGCTCTTTCTTTGTTTTTCTTTGCATGTCCCCAACGCGGTCAGGGTATAAGGAGTTAGGGCTTGATCTGGTTGAACCCTTGCAAGATTAGCCTCGCAAACCTCGACGACCTCCCATGGCGGAAGAAAAGAAAGACGAGGGAGTAGGAGATCCTATCAAAATACTGCTCGAGGAGGCACTCAAGAAACAAAGGAACGCGATGATGGATAACTTTGCTCAAATCCTTCAACGACTGCCCACATATGGCGCATCTGCATCCAACAGCCACTCTGGAGGCACCACTCCCTTCAAGGTACAGGTAAACTTTGACATTCCTATATTTGAAGGAAAAATAGATGTAGACGCCGTAGACAGATGGTTAAATTTGCTGGAAGGGTATTTCTCAGTCCATGACTTCTCTGACCGAGAAAAGATTATTTTTACACTCCTCAAAGCTGCCCCCCATGTCAAGAGGCGGTGGGAAGCCTACCGTGAGCAAGAGAACGGGGGAACCCTCTACAGGTACCGGCCACACCACTGGGAATTAAGTTAGAGATGGCATCAAGGAACAATATTACCCCGCGGGGAGCTATGAGGACAAGTACATCCAATGGACCACTCTGCAGCAGCAAAGGGATCAAGATGTGTACGAACTGACTAATTTTCTCCATACCCTACGCACAAAGTTGGGTATTAAATATTCGAAGAGACATTTGGTGCTCAAGTACCGCGGCCGTCTGCACAAACACATTCAGGAGGAAATGGAGTTCCTCGACATTACATCGCTTGGCACGACATATCACTATGCTGCCAAGATCGAGCAGAAATTTAAGCAGAGGAAGAGAGACTTTGGATCTGCAAATCCGAAAGGTGCCCCCAAACCGAAGAACAAGGGGCAAGGCCAAAGCAATGTGACTCAGAACAACACCACAAATCCAAAGAAGGACATAGGGAAGTGGTGTGAATTTCATAACAGCCCCACTCACAGCACAAACGAGTGTCGGGCCAAACAGTCTTTGTTGGCTGAACTAAAGGCACCCGAATCAGATGCATTTTTTGATCCTGAGTTAGAACCAGAAAAAGGCAATGAAAAAGGGAATCAGATAATTCATGCGGATCCCGGTGCCATTGTTGCCACCACCAAGATCCAAAAGGAGGGTCCAGAGGATCCAGAGGAGGGGGAGCGCCTCTTCCAGTCGCAGATGTGGGTAAAGGGTTCTCCGCTGCAATTTCTTGTCGATAGCGGAAGCCAAAAGAACCTCATCTCAGCAGAGGTCGTAAAGCGGCTCGGCCTACCGACCATAGCCCACCCGCAGCCGTATACCATCGGGTGGCTCCACCCAGGGAGAGATCTCTGCATTTGCCAGCAGTGCCGCCTTCTGTACAGTATCAAGCCATTCACGGATGAGGTATTGTGTGATGATGCTCCTCTTGATGTAGCTTATGTATTATTGGGCCAACCATACTTATGGAGGTGACATGCTGTGTATGAGTCTAGGCCTCGTGCTGTTATTATTACTTTGGGAAATAACTTGTACAGGATACCGGAGGTAGTACCGCCTCCTTTCATCTCTTTGACTACTGCAAAACAACGCAGTAAGATTGTTTCCCAAACCAGGAAATTCATTTTCCTTACGACTCACTCATAGGGAAAGAAGAATATTGTGGCCACAACCTTGAAACATGGCTCCCTTGCACGGCTGCAGCAGAGGGACAAATACGATGACAATTTCTCCTCACTCATAGAGGTTCCTCTACACTATCAGGACAAGCACTCCATTGATCTGACTCCCAACGCACCACCGCCTGATGTTGCCATACATCCTGCAACTACACATACAGAATCCAAACATGTACTGTCTGAGGCTGATAAAGAAACCAAATTTACTAAATGCATCCAGCATACTCAGTTAAACAGAATTTGCCTCATCTCATGGAGGATCTCAACGCAATGGGGACCATTGCTTCCTAAGGAGGGAGGAATGATCCAGGTGGATATCGGTGGCCACCCACCTATTCCATTTGGACCAGCACCATCAATTCTTGCAACTTTTCACATTCAGCACAACTTACTATTTTTAGCAGGTTTTCAGGTCCTCCACTCTCGGAGCCATTTTGGGGGCTTAATGATCCAGGTGGATATTGGTGGCCACCCACCTATCCCATTTGAACCCCCATCATCAGTTCTTTCAGTTTTGAAGTTGCAACAAACTTACTATTTTTAGCAGTTTTTTGGGTCCTGAACTTCCGGAGCCATTTTGAGGCCCTAAACGACGTTTTTTGGGTATCGTTTTACCAGAAAATTTGATCATCAAATTCATCCCGAAAGTTGTATTCCTCGGATAGAGATTTCTAATGATGTATCATGTGCGTCAAACGGAGATCAGATGCCAAAGTTATGCCCCCGGGAAGTTGAACCACCAATTTACCCAAACGGGCGCCCATAGTTTTGGCACCTCATCTCCTATGGTTAGGTTTTCAGATGTTTCAGATTATACATTGCTTCTCAACAATAAATAGGCCCTCGAGCCTCATTGTAACACAGTTCAGAGGTCTGTAGCCACCACATCTCTTCTCAGAGATTCGCTACCAGCACCCTAGCTATTTTAGTTCCATTATGTTTGTAAGCTTATTGCAGTCATTCATTTATTAATAAAATGAAGTGTTATTTCCGCTGCATCTCTGTATTTATGGTTAAGTGTTTATTCTGTTGCATTCCTGCATAAATCCGGATCATCTGGTGTAGCTAAGACCGGTGCTAGGCACATTTCCTCTTTAAGACATTCAAAGGCCTTAGTTGCTTCATGAGTCCATGAAAATGCATCTTTTTCAATAATGTTGTTAGAGGTGCTGCTATTCTCCCATAATTCTTAACAAAGTTGTGATAATACCCTGTTAACCCGAGAAATCCTCGCAACTGATTTATGGTTGTGGGGACTTTCCATTCCTTAATGGCTTTAATTTTGTTAGGGTCTACTTTAACACCCTCGTGAGATACAATATGACCCAGATATTCCACCTCTTGTACTCCAAAGAAACATTTGGATTTTTTTTCATATAATTGTTTCTCTTGCAATAGTTTGAGCACCCTGTCAACATGTTCAACATGATCCTTCCAAGACCTGCTGTAGATTAGTATATCATCAAAAAATACTAGCACAAATTTTCTAAGGAGGGGTTTGAAAATGGAATTCATCAACCCTTGAAATGTAGAAGGTGCATTGGTAAGGCCAAAAGGCATGACCAAAAATTCATAATGACCCTCATGAGTTCGAAATGTTGTTTTTGGAATATCTTCAGTCTTCATGCTAATTTGATGATATCCTGAACGAAGATCCAACTTGGTAAAATAAATTGCTCCATGTAATTCATCCAATAATTCATCAATCACAGGAATGGGAAATTTGTCTTTAATGGTGAGCTTATTGAGCTCCCTATAATATGGACACATTCGCCATGATCCATCCTTCTTGTGTACCAATACTACAGGAGCAGAGAAAGAACTTTGACTAGGTTGAATTATACCCGCCTCTAACATTTCTGCAATCATACGTTCAATTTAGCTCTTTTGGAAGTAAGGATATCTATAAGGCCTGATGTTTGGAGGAACACTTCCTGAAATCAAATGAATAGCATGATCATGATCACGAATAGGTGGGAGTCCTTTGGGAGTTTCAAACACCTTGGAATGATTGCCCAAGACTTGTTGGAGATCTGCAGAAATAGATGATTTTGATGTTGGAACTTCTAGTGAGCATAATTGTGCAATTACGCCTCGTTGTTCTTTCTTTAGAAGCTTTGTCATGACATTAGAGCTTATTATCCTTCCTAGCTTCCCTTCAATACCCCGTAATTCGACTTCCTTTCCTTCTGAAAAAAATTTCAAGAAAAGTTCTTGAAAATTAAAAACTACCGTCCCCAAAGATTGTAACCATTGTACTCCTAGTACAACATCAGCACCTCCCATAGGAATGGAAAGCATTGGACTAGTCAATGCATATTCCCCCATGGTTAGCTTAATATTATGGCATTTTCCAGAGCAATTTATAGTTCCTCCATTTGCAACCATCACTTGACATTCTGGTGCTGGGTATAGGAAACAATTTAATTCCTTGGCTACCTTACAATGAATAAAATTATGGGTGCTACATGAATCAATCAACACTATTACCCTTTTCTTCTTGATATGTCCTTCTATCTTGAGAGTTTGAGGAGTGGTAATTCCTGCCAGTGCATTACATGATATGGTCGGATTCATTTCTTCCTCTTCTAGGGGTGGTTCCTAGTGTATATCCTCTTCTTGTTCATTTTCTTCTTCTTCTTCACAATCTATGTAAAATAATTTCTTCTCAGCACACTTATGACCTTTAGTGTATTTGCTATCACAACTATAGCAAAGCCCTTTTGCTCTTTTTTATTCCAATTGTTGTGGTGTCAACCTTGTAGGTTGTGGAAATATAGGCGTAGCAACACTTCCTTCTTTATAGAATTGAGTGGTAGGCTTCCTTGTCGCCATAATTTTACATTCAACTTTTCTTGCCAACCTGAATGCCTTCTCTAATGAATAAGGTTTCAAAACACGAACTTCATGTTGGATGGTATCCTTTAAAGTGCCTATGAAGAGATCAATCCTGTGTTCCTCTGGAATATCAGTTACCCTTTTATTCAATTTTTGGAAGTCCTCAATGTGATGCCCCACTAAACCCTTTTGTTTGAGATTTATCAATTGGCTAAAGAATGTGTTGCTCTTTGTATCCTCATAATGTGCTATAATTTCCTCCGTAAAAATTGACCAAGTGATAATTTTTTTACGGGAGAAAAGCCATCGATACCATACAAATGTATTTTGTTCTAAATGTAAAGTTGCAATGCGTACCTTTTGTGTGTTTTGCACATTATGGAGATCAAAATATTGCTCTGTCCTTAGTATCCATGTTACATGATCCTTTCCATCAAACTTCCTCATATCCATTTTTGGAATATGGTGGTTCTTCCCGCCAACATTGGAGACATGAAATCACAATTAACATTTATTTTGTTCTCATCATGAGTTCTTCTACTATATTTCTAGCCATTAGGAATCATTTCTTGTTTTAAGCTTGTCATCAAGCCTTCCATGTATGCTTTTATATGTTCTTCATGTTTTCATATTTGTCTTTCATGTCACTTCCATGCCATCCATCTTCACTTCCACGCCATCCATCTTAGCTTCCATGCCTTTCTTCAAACCGTCCATCTTCACTTCCACGCCTTTCTTCAAAGCTTCCATTTCATTTTTTGTTGCTCTTTGCGAGAGTGAAATTTGTTGCACTTGCTCTTGTAATTTTGATAGATCATGTTGCAATTCTTCATCTTCATGAGTCATGGTAGAGCCTTCTGAAGGCTTAATGGGTGTTGAATTATTTTTAGGAGCCATTTTAGAATCCAATATTGATACCTATTCTACAATATTCCCTTGGAATCAATTCAACTTGATTCTTCAAACAAGACTTATGCAATTCGGAAAAAAATATACACCTTTCACTTGCTTTAAGAGACTCGATATTGAAATTGAATTATCTCTGTAATTGAAAATCTTCAATATCTGAAATTCAACCATGTAGTATCCCTGCGGAAACTTCTTTCCAAATGCCACAGTTCTGACCTGATTTGGATTCTCCAAGACAAAGTTGTGTCCAATCTCCCACAATGACCTAATTATGGACTGGTTCAGTAGAGCGAACTTGTACGACTTGCTACGTGTCACTGTTTCGTCCTTTGTCTCTCAAATTGATAGCCAAGAAACTACAGTCCGTGTACCTGCAACCAATTTTTACGGCACTCAAATCCACTGCCCAGAGAGAGAGTTATTGAACTTTTCCCACGATCACCTCTTTGAGATGCAATTCAGGAGCCTGAAAAAGCACTACCTTCCACAGATCATATCTCCAAAAATATTGCGAACCAAGCTCTGAATTTTTTTGACGAATTTCCTCAGGATTTCAGCTTCGCACCATATGAATTTCAGACTCTGAACCTTCGTACAAAAAACTTTATAGCGCAAATGCCACGATGACCTGTTTATGAGCCTGAAAAGATACCTAACTTCCACAGATGATATCTCCTCAAATATTGCGAACCAAGATCTGAAATTTTTAGAAAACCTTCCTCAAGATTTCAGCTTCACACCCTAGAAATTTCAGCTTCTGAAGCTTCGTAGAAAAAAAGTTATAGCGAAAATTCCACGATGACCTGTTTGGAGCAGCGAAACCCTAGAATCCCAAAGCTCTGATACCAAATGTTGTGTAACCAGCTCCAAAAAGAGAATAAAAGAGATATAAACGCCTTAGAAATGAGCCACTTCGAGGGGGAAACCTCCAATACATTACATAAATGAACAATTCTTGGATGATCCAATTTACAAAACCTCCTTTCTATATATAGGAGTCCATTGGGCCATAATGTAATCCTAGTGGGCCACAATGTAATCCTAGCCGACCTAACAATAATAATTTAAGGGCACAATAATAATAAAATGGGGGTTACAAGGGTACAATAATAACAATAAGGGGGTTACACCAACAACAATAAGGGACTATACTAGTAATATAGGGACCTAACAAAAAATGCATACATTGCTGCATTAAATAAACAATTAAAGTTGTCTCCTACTGAAAATCCTCAAGAAAAGTAAGTGTTATAGGATACAAATTAGAAATATTAAATGATGAGTCGCATTCTACAGTCGACTACCCAAATCAAAGAAATGGAGAATGAAATGGAAAATTTGGTCCAAGAGAAAAAGGCCAGAGAAGAAATCCCTGCCACTGTAATTCCTGTAGTCACAATAGTTTTACCTTCCATATTAGCATAATCATTGGCTCCTATAGTCCCAATGGCTACAACACTGCCTGTCACCTCATCAACAAATTCAACAACATAGTCTTCAACAATAGCAACACAGCCTACAGATGAAGCAAGTAAATTAGTAAAAGCTATGCAAGACATGTCTATTCAGACAAATGAAATTAATAGACTTAAAGAACAGCTTAAAATTCTGGAAGATGAAAAGAAAATTGCTAAGATAATGCACAAAAATGAAGAACAAAGGGAAAACAGGTTGAATCAGCAATTGAAGAAGTTAGAGAAAGATATAACATTGAAAGAACCCATGGCATAAGCCAAGCAACAGCTTTGGGCCAATATCATTGAAGTTGTCAATTATATTTGGCCATCCATACAGGTTATCTATGAACAGAAAGACTTAGTAAAAGCAGCAAGAGAATTTATCCAAAAGATAAAATAAGAACTTGGAAAGAAGCCTGAAGAGGCAAATGAGATCATAAAATTTCTTAATTCCAACAATAGGCAAGAACTTGAAGAGATTGGAATCAGTGATACAACAGAAACCATCCAAGAAGTTAGGAAGGTTATTTATAAAAAGAATTTGATGATACAGCTAGAAGAGAAATGCCAAAATATGGAAGTTTCCTTCACAAGGTTCATGATGAAGTTTGACACTCTCAGACAAAAAGGCCTTCCAAATGAATTATTTATTCATGACAAGCTAATGAATCCAGATGATTATGATAAGAAGATGATAGAAGTGGCTAAGGAGCAAGCCGATAACTCAACCATGCAAGGTATTCCAATAGGGAAGGTACTTTACAAGAATTTTGAGAATCTGTTTTACCTGCAACATGAGGTGAAACACCTATTTTTCAACAAACCTACATTCTCAAAATACACAGAGGCAGATGAAATATTCAGGAGGATGGTAAAAATTAAGTTACCAGAGGCAAAAATTTGGGAAAATTTGACTGATTTACTATGAACATAAAATCCGTCAAACATGGCAGTCAAATGAGGAAAATATCAGTCAGGAAAAGATAAAATAGAGCATGTTTTTTTTACATTTACAGTTTACAGTAAAGAACAAAAGTCAAAATATTAAAGAGTATCAGAGTAAAGAGTATCAATTTACAGCCATAGTTAAAGTCAAGACAGAAATTACAAAGCATAGATGAAATCTGCCAGCGTAGAGGACACTTCACTCCCTAACTGCAGACTTTGTTGAGAAACAAACAGAGACAAATCAACATCAAAATATCAACAATTAAACAACAAATCAATAAAACCAGGGACGGTTTGCATTAGTTAGATAGTTGCCTCTATCTTCTTGCATGAAGATATATATTTTTCCTTGAATAATTCCTAAGTTGTTTTAGGATATTTTGTAAAATTTTTTTTGTAAATACTTCACATTTTGAAGTATTGAGGGTGGATGAATTGTTGAACATTTCTATATTTGTACTATTCTGGAGCCTGAGGGTGATTGTACCAATTTCAAGTCAGCAGACTAGATTAAATCAATAAAGAGATTATATTACAGGATTCATGTGTTGGGCCATTACAGTGAAGTACTTTATACTTGTTCAATTTTTTCTTTCTGAAGTTTTCACATGCTCATATGTTTGCTTAATCTAAATGATATAATTGGAATGTTATTATATAATATTTTTAATTACACTCTGTCTTGAACTATTTATCGTTTATATTTTTTTCTTCTGCTATCCAGATTAGGGAATTCTTAATTTCTCCCTTATTTCGATTGACCTTTGTCTTTTCACTCATTATCCGGATTTGAGAATCCTTTATTGCTCTCTTACCCCGATTGAAACAATATCAGCCTAAGTATCTGAAATGGCCAAACTATCTTACCCTGTGAATACTTCCCTTAGAAACTTGATCTTTCTTCTGCTGCTTGACACTTTGACTCCATTATCCCAATGGAATACAAACCTACATCTATCCATCTGAGTAAGTGATTTCACCACCAAACCAAATCAAAAATCAAATCCCAAGTAATCCTACATAACTAGCCTAAAATCAAATACAATCAACAAAGATAGATCATATAGAGAGAGCCCTCTCTGAGAATTATGAAGGCCAGATCCTAAGGCTTAAAAGTAGGTTTGTGGTTACCTCTAATATTATTTAAACCAAAAAATAATAACAACCCTTGAGAAATATTGGAGTGATAACATATTGGCGACCATACTGAGAAACTAACCAATCCTCGGTGTTTAAAATTAATCTTAAAGGAAATACTTTTGTCTATATTTTCACCTTAAGGTCGTTTTAAAGGGTTGTTAGTAAACTTTTCATTAAAAAACTGTAATTCTGGCTTCCAGAAGTGTCCACTATACCAAGTCTAATCCAGATCCAGAACTTGCTGTCATAGTAGATAATCCTGACAAAATTGTAAAGAAAAACAAAAAAGGAGAAAGTTTAGGTAATAAAAATTCATTGATCAAAACAAATTCTCTTCCCAATAAATTATCAAGATTACAAGAAATTGAATTTGATTCAGCTTTTGAACAATATTTTTTTTAAACAAAATCAGAAGTTAACATACATAATAGTGTAATAGATCCTGATTTCATTTCATTCATTGAAAGTAAGAATGAATCTGTTTCACTAGATTCAAATGAAAAAGCCCTAGAAGTTTATGATAAACTTGATGTTATAACTGCAACTTTGATTAAGGAAATTGATGAAGCTTGTTTTCAACATTAAGTTGAATTGACTGCTTTATCTTCCTATACCCATAAGCCTTCTACCAGTCATTTAGATACCATTCATTTATAATATGTAGCTTCATCCTCGTTTAATACCACCTCATCTATTATTTCCACCACACTTCATTCCACAGAATCCTTCATTCCTAAGCTTCCACTTCAACCTAGAGTTTTATTTCCAACCCAAAATACTGCAAGTTCATCCTCTAGCACTGTTTCTTCATTTTTTAGCACTTCAAACACATTTCCCAGCACCTCTTCTAGTATCCCAACTGCATCTTCAAGTACTTCAACATCATCACCAAGTACTTCAAACTTACCTCCTAGCCAAGCTAGTATCCAAGCTATGGTTGCCAGATATGCCCCATTGGTCCTACAAGCCCCTCTACATGCCATGCCCCAAGACTACCAAAGAAAAATATTTCAATTTGATGGTACTAGTCATTACATTTCCCAGCAACATGTTAAAAAAATGACAAACTATTTTGAATTGCATGAAATAGATGAATCCGATGTTCAGATGAGACTTTTTTTCTCAAACTTTAGCTGGTGATGTAAAGAAATGGTTTAAAGGTTTTCCTGCAGGTAGTATTGTTGATTTAGCTGCTTTCCATAGGATGTTTCTTAATATATGGGAGAAAAAGAAGAATCCATTACAAATTTTGTCCGAATTTGAAAACATAAAAAGAGCACCTAATGTAGCAGTTCAGGACTATTGTACAAGATATAACAATATTTACAATGCAATCCCTACTAATCTTAAACCTCCTCCAGACTCTACCTTGATCAAATTCCCTAATGGATTTGATACAGATATGGCTTACCAACCCAGAGAGAGAAACCAAGAAACCTTAGAGCAGATGCAAAGTAATGCTGTAAGTGTAGAGGCAAACTTGTTAGCCAAGAAAGCTAGATTAAGAAATGAAAGAAGAGTGACAATAAAAGAGGAAAAATCAACATCAGATCTGAAAATTAATAACTTAGAAAAAACATTAGAAACAATGATGGATATATTAGATAATATGGAAAGGAAGCCACAGTGGGATAACCAACAACAAGGTCCTCAAACAAGAAATCCCAATTTTAGGAAAAAAACCAACACTGGTAAATCTAGAGAATCGACACCCGATCAAACAATAAGACCACCTTTCCAAGAGAACTATGCTAAAATTTCTCACAAAAACGAAGATGATAAAAACACCCAGATCAATCTAATGGGAATTAATGATGATAACACCATTTTTCTTACATAAGAAGAAAAATATTTGTATGAATTACAACAATTACAATTAGATTCTCGTGATTATTTTGATTACAAGCAAGGTTATGATTTTGCAATTAATGAAGTTCATAAGCAATATAAACTTAGGAGGAAGAAAAAAAATAGAAGCACCTACCAAGAAATCTACCCAAACTCAAACAAATAAAACAGTAGAATATCCTACAACCAAGGTACTACAAATCCTCCTTGGGGTAACCTAGAAAAACTCTAGTTCAAGTTAGAAAAATTCAAATCCTAATCAGAAAATTTCTAGTCCTAAAATTACACCTAGTGTTTCGGGAAATAACTCCCTAGAGGTTTGTTGGGTCAAAACCTCCACAGATCAGGGCATGCTATTCAAGAAGGACTCACACAACCACACTTGTATGCTAAAACCTAGATAACATCGATAGTAGAACTCACCCGTAATCCTACGTTTGATGTAGATCCCGCGGGGTCAAAACCCCCAGCAACCCTTCTTCCTCTTCAACCTGAAAACCAAGAAGAAACGTGCACGGAAATCTAGTTGTAAAACATATATTTATCCTAAATGTCAGTGAAATCCATGTGAAACATCATATAAACAATAATAAATGCTTAAATAATAATCTTTTCACATATGCAAGCAGATATTAACACGTGAATTCAGGAACAAGATGGTTCTTCTTCCTTACGAACAGCATGTACAGTGATAAAAAGTGGAGAGATCACCTGAATCCTTCCACGATCTTCGAACAGACCGTCGTTCGGATCCATTCCACCCTTGCCTCACTAGGATAATTTCAAGACTTGTGCACACGAGATGACATATAAACTGATGAACATCTCCAGGAAACAAGAGTTTCCTGTAAAAATCTGGGAAAGTGCAGGAGGCACAGGAAATCAGACTTGAATTGGGATTCCAACAGAGTATAATATCTATAATTTCTCTATCTCTTAGGCCATGCACATGAGGGGCTTTTATACTCCCTCAAAGTAGTTTCAATCAGTTTGAAACAGTTGGCCACGTGCTGGGGTGGTTGAACTACTGGAGTAACCATCAACCCAGCCCGAAAATAGGGAGTTTTTATATATTTTTTAATGATTTTAATGGCATACGTGGAAAAGTGTGCATGGAATCACGTATACACGCGGAAAATTCTGGGCATACCCGCGTATGGGATTTTTAACACTGTTTTTTATGAATTTTGTTCAAGTCTGTGGGAATGGGTGCCTAAGGCCAAAGAGACAATCATGAATCACATGAGGGTGAAAAATGATGCTATAACAGATGCCCCCTAATATATGAGGTCAGAAGGGGTACATGATGGCCAAAATGTATTATGCACATAGAAATAAATTCGCAAGGACAAGAGAGGACTTCACCAGATTTCAGCCTGCCAAAAACCAATGAAAGAAAACAGAGAGTCAACTCATGTTGAGGTGGGCATACCCATGCTCAGTAAAAAATATATCATATAGAAAGTACATGATAAATCCAGAATGAATACAAGTATGGCTGAACTGAAATTACATAATGAATCATCTGAGCAGGGCCCGGAAGTACAAGTCGGAATCAATGTCCAAATATCACATTTAGAAAACTGATCAATGATGTTGAAACTGGATGTCTGATCATAAAAGTAACCAAATCTCCAAGTACCAAATCATAAGGGGTGGAATACATGGTACAATCACGCAACTCGGGAGCCAACATATAAGATGCTGCTATACTGACACTACAACATATAAGGGTGGACAGTATCACTGGCAGAAACTGAATGGATTGTCAAAAGTGAACTGAAAAATGTTGATGCAACCTGAGGTCTTCACCGATCTCGACGGAACAATTCTACACAATGGGAATAAATGAGCTGAAGTTGACCATGTGAGAAATTGTTGGATTACCGGTCAATAATGTAAACCGTTAACCAATGCGAGACAACCCACCAATAATGAAAATGAGTGTCAAGGTGCCCCAGTACAATCTAACAAGTGCGAATAAATGAGTTAAAGTCGAACACTTGGAAGAATCTACCAATCAGGAGGCAATGATGAATCCCCACTGTCGATAGCGAAGAGTCTGCCACTGATGACTGTAAACCCTAAGGTACTAAAAAAAGACTCTAGACCTTATTCCCAGAGCAATGAGTCGAAGTCAATGGGAAAAGATCTGTTGGAAGGAAGGCATTAAGGCATCCCACATCAGTCCAGCGCGAGTGTAACCCGCAGGCCAAAATTTGGAAGGAATCGGACGAAGCAAAGTGACGGAACCAAACCGAAGTATGTTTCTAACATGCACAAGATGAAGCTAGAGCACGAAAGAAACCCTCTAAACCAACCAATAATGAAAGCTGACACAGAGGCGAGATATCCACCGATAGGGTCAAATGGAAATCAAGGTACTACACGAATCCCAAGTGTGATAATGTATGCTGACGTCGAACACAGGGGAAATCAGTCACTCAAAGACCCATAATGATGATCAAATGCTGAGCACAAGGTCACCTATCAATTATGGAAATAGGGCCAGGGTGCGGCTCTAGGTTTACTCTCAGAGCCATGTGTCGTATTCGATGAGAGACAAACCCGCCAGCAAGAATTCAATGGGGACCTTCTCAAACCAGCACGAGCAGAAGACCAAAACATCTGATGTGATAGAACAAGATACTGACAAGACTGGGAAGGCCGACTGAATAATGAGTCAAGAGACACTGCAAAATGGCCGACTCTGGTTAGACTTCCCTTGAACAAAAGCACGACTCGTGATGACCATGGAAGTAAAAAGTGACATTGTATAAGTCTGTTATGCAGGAGGCAAAAACAAACTCTCCATATGATTGGAAGAGATAACCAATAGGGGGAGAACTGACCAGTGAAACAAGGCAAAGGCTGAACCTAGGTCAAAACTAAAACCATCCCAAATGAAGGAAATATATAAGTGTATGTGCTTTGTTGAAGGGCGAAAAACTGACACTGCACTGCCATCAAATTATGAAGTTACATCCTGTTCCCACTCTTTTTGTTATATTTGATTTTTTTGTCTTTTTCATATAATAAGCCTGAAAAAGAATAAAATAATGCTATAGTATAATAGATAGAACGAGTATCAAGAAACAGATGCACTAGTTCCTGGGATAGGAACAATATTATGCTCAATGTAAGGTGGCGGAAACTGGTAAGCGATACTCAAAGGAATGTTCCATCCATGGGTAAAAGGGTGTCAAGTCGCGATAGCTAAATGCATGCAATGGTTAACTTGTACAGATAGTCAAGGTCAAAAGTTGGCTTAAACATCGAGTCCAAAATGAAGCCGGCTAAAGGCCAGGATAAACAAATAGCCAATATGCAATGCAATAATACAAATTAACAACACCAGGGAGCCTCTAGGGTAATGGCCAGAAAAATGATAGTGGAGAAGAAGAAGAATGAAGCTTCAACACATAAGTCATGGCGGGACTAAAGAGGACTCCCGAGCCTACATAAAACGCAGCATGGGCAACAAGTGATAGCGAGGAACTAACTAGGAAGCCCATGTAAAGGAAGGCTCTACCACCAAGTCATGATTAAATAATCGGCGAGTGAAATGGTTGAAATACTCATGACCTGATGGGATCGACCCTATGGAAAGTAATCAGAATGGAGGCTAGTATGCAAAATGCAACGGAAAGTGGATTCCCTAACCTATATGCTAGTGAAGATCATATACCTGCCATGACGGGTCAGCAGTGATGGATAAAAAACCGGAAAAAATCTCGAGTTCATCAAAATGTACCTGAAAATATACCAATCTGGGCACTTCCAAGCATCCGGGTTATGCAGATTAAGATAGATTGAAAAAATAAGCATAACAAATTTTTGTGAAAATTTTCAATTTTTGGGCATAAATACACAAGTTACCTCACATTTGGTTCATTGTTACTTGCTGAATTGGGAAAAAGAGTTGTGGAGAAAAAGCCTCTTTCATCAAAACAGGAGCAATCGACAGTCAAACTTCGTCGAATTTGTTAGGTAAGCTCTTAATCCATCCTTGTTATCAATTTTTTCCGTTCATAAGTTGAAAATTTGGAAATTTCACCGTAGAATTATTTGTTTAAAATTACGGTTCTGCACATACGTGGGTTTATATTGACCAAGCCGCGTATATACGCAACTGTGTATAGAGAAAGTCGTGTATGCGCAACCCGGAATGAAAAAACGTGATTCTAATGGACAAATTATTGAATTTTTGCAGGATGACTATATCATGGAGAGAACGTGAGCACAGTGCCATTGACAATGAAGTAATGCAGGACCAATTATCACTCAATATTCTTCGAAATTGTGGATTGCTCAAATTTTTCAAAATGCCAAATATGAAGAGTAATGTCCAGTTGCTCGAAATGCTTGTGAATTATTGGGAACCGGAAGAATATTGCTTCATAATAGATCAAATGCCCATACGTATCAAGGTGGAAGATATCTATTTTATTACTGGACTCTCCTGGAGGGGGGAGCCAGTAGATTTACATGGAAAACCTTTGGGAGGGCTCACCGTGGAAGATTACGTCCATGTCTACTACGTAGAGGGTTCCAAGAAAGTTGGGACTCAAATTGCTATAAAAGATTTAAGATACTTGCACATGAAAATTCTCCTATTTACCATTGGCTGGGTAGCAGGATCTGCTTCCCTACACCAGGCATCCAAGACTCAAATGAGAATAGCTGTGGAATGCTTAACTCATTTATATGATTGGTGCACAACTCTACTAATGAACATGAAGCAACAATTGACTTCCATCCAAAAATCAAATACAAAACATTTCAGATATGGTACAATCTTGATGGAATTCTTCTTCGAGAATATTCCTGTACTGAGACCCAAAGTGATCTCTTCTATCAGCAGTCCAAGGGATCCAAGAATTGCCCGATGGGCTGACTTGATGAAGAGACTGGGGGGAAGTGAACTTCCCCGAACCACCTGGGATGATGAGTTCTTCCAATGGTGGGGAGAACAAATCATTGCTATGGAGGACTATCCCTATGCCGGGATGGATTTTTGTGGCGATCCAGACCTCGTCCTTCCACCTGGCGCGACATGGGGTACAGTCGGTAAGATTGCAATTTTTTAGCTTATATAATTTTTTGGATTTTTTCAATATGTGTGAAAAAATGAAACATGTTTTTGTTTGGATTCAAAGTGACTTAAAATATCATAATGATCATGATACAGATATTGGACCAGTACGACCTGAGGGTTACCCACGACATAAGCCCCGCTGAGGCGAGGCGGAGACAGTAGACCTAGACAGAACTTTCCATGCTATACAGAGGAACTTGGAGGGTTTAACCCGCCAAGTGCCTATGGATGTAGTGGAAGATCTACTCGAGGCCATCCAGAGACGGGTAGTAGGAGTACCTCATGATTGGGTGCGGTTATTTCACCGAGTCGTGACTGCGATCGTGTTCTATAGGAACACAACTTCTGGGCAGGGACCACAGGAGTAGATGGATATGATTTACCGGATGACTGTATATTTTTTGAGATTTGAACATGATCGGGCATAAGCCCAAATTTTATATGACTTATGGATCCAAATTTTGTATAGTTTTTGAACACTCTGATGATATATATACAATGATTTTTGATGTGATGTGACAAATGTATAAAAATGTATGATGTTTTTGATGATTAAATTTTAATGTATTGAATGATTAATATGCCAATCAATTGCTTGATTAGCTAATGAGTCTGCCATCCAAATTTCAGCTCGAGGAATATGAATGAAAGTTAAAAATTGAAATGACCTTTGTAACAAACGTACCCTCAAGAACAACCAGAGTAAAAATGGATCTCGAACCCGATAAGTATTGTTCAACTGCGACACCACCAGCTGGGAGTCCAAGAAAACTACCAACGAATCAACACCCAAAGATATTGCCTCCGAGAGTAGATAAATAACTGCAGTGTATTTTTCTATATTATTGGAAGCAGGACCAATGCAGACTCCTCTTGATACTAACAGCTGACCGGATGGATGATGAAGCACCCAAGCCGCGGAACCAAGTTCCGGGTGTGTTTACTAGCACCATCGATGAAACCAAAATGACTCATGACATCCGACACAACCTGCCAAAGCAGATCAGAAAACATCACCATCCCATCAAAGATCGAAAAAACATATACGAACAAAGAAAAAATACTATATACAAAAAGAAAAATTCCAGGCCGGAGCCTAGGCATAATACTTTCTCAAATAGAGCCCATTTCTGGGCTCCGGCAACTCATTCCCTTTGAAATCAACCAAGGTATATGCTCTTTTTTTAAGGACTTTTTTAACGATAAAGGGGCCATACCACATAGAATTAAACTTTCCTGCCCCCAGGGCATCTTTTTCTTGGGCATAGACCAAAACAAGGTCACCTTCCGAAAAAACCCTAGGCTTGACTGCCTTATTGTACTGAACTTTAACTCGGTTTTTATGTGCTTCATTCATCGTGGCGGTATCCCAACGCTGCTCGTCGAGATGTTCCAGATGAAGGAGACATTCTTCAAGACTAGAAGTGTCAGGAAGAAGTTCAACAGCTAACTTAAGAGAAGGAATCTCACATTCAATGGTAAATATGGATTCCAACCTGTAAACTAGCTGAAACGGAGTAAAGACAGTTGCAGTTTTCACTCACGTCCTGTATGCCCAAAGTGCAGGATATAGCATGATATGCCAATTGGATCGAGCTTTATTGATTGTCCTCTGAATAATTGTATTCAAGGATTTATTCACAGCTTCCACTTGCCCATTGGCCTGAGGATAATACGGAGATGAATGCTCTTGCTGGAAACCTAATTTTAGAGCCAACTCAGCCATCATGCTATTCTGAAAATGACTGCCATGATCAGTGACAATCTCTCTAGGAATACCAAAACGAGCAATAACCTGGTTGAAAAGAAAAAGAGCTGCAGTCTCACCATCATTCCCAAAAGTAGGCATAGCTTCAACCCACTTCGTAAAGTAGTCTACTGCTACAATAATGTACTTGTGACCTTTAGCCGAAGGCGGGTTACAAGTAGTATAATCAATACCCCACTTTGTAAAGGGACCAACAGTAATGACTGGAAAAAGCGGAGCTGGATGAGCGCGCATTTTTCGAGTATAAACTTGACACGGATGACACTTTTTGACCGACTCCACACAATCTTTGAAAATCGAAGGCCAAAAGTACCCAGCACGCAAAATCTTCTGGGCTATAGAAAGCCCAGATAAATGACCACCACAAGCTCCACTGTGGAAATCATTCAGCACAGCCTCAGCTTCTTCGAGAGTTAAGCAACGTCTCAGGATTGAATCAACCCCTCGACGGTATAAAGCATCACCAATGATCAAGTAATTTTTAGCCAAGTGACGCAACTTACGACGCTCATCTTTCGAAAAGGTAGAGGGAAACTTCGCAGTCTGAAGATACACAATGATATCTCCATACCAAGGATCCTGTGGAGAGATAAGAAATAAATTTTCATCCGGGAAGGATTCATCATAGACTATCTCTTCTCCACAGGACAACTCGGAGATTAATTCCGCGAAAACTAATGATTTCTTGGACTTGGCAGACATAAACTCAAGATCAAATTCCTGCAAAATCACAATCCATCTATTGTATTTGCCCCCAATCACTCACCTACTGAGGACAAACTGAAATGGATTGGCTGCTGCCAAAACATAAGTTTTTCGTAGAATAATGTAATGTTGGAGTCGCTGCACAACATGAACAGCTGCTAAAGCTAGCTTTTCTATTGGAGTATACTGGAGTTCAGGTCCTACCAATCCTCGACTAAGATAGTATATAACATGCTCTGCAAGGGCATCATCTTCCTGAACCAGAACCATACCAATAGTAGATTCTGCTGCTGCAAGATACAAAAGGAAATCCCTGCTATAATCAGGTGGACTCAATAAAGGAGCAGAGGTCAATGCTTTTTTCAAAGCATCGAATGAGCGTTGAGCGAAGTCATCCCAAAAGAATGGAACTCCCTTCTTCAAAAATCTCATAAATCCTTTGGTAACTTCAGCATAATTTACGATAAACCTCCGAAGAAAATTATCTTTTCCTTGTAGACTTTGAAGTTGACGAATAGACGACGGGGGATGCAACTGAAGTATTGCCTCAACCTTGAAGGGATCTACCCTAATCCCTTCCCTAGACACAATGAATCCCAATAACCGACCGGATGTAACTGCAAAATCACAATTGTTCAGATTCAACCTAATCTTGTAGAAACGACATCGTTCAAATACTTGACGGAGGTGAGCAGGATGATCCATTCTCTTTCGAGAATGAGCAACTAAATCATCCAAATATGCCTCGATAATAAGTTTGATGTCGTGGAAGGCATATGACATGGCCCGCTGAAATGTAGCCCCAACATTTTTAAGACCAAAAGGCATCTTCTTGTAAGAAAAAGTACCCCAGGGACAAATAAAGGCAGTCTTATGCTAATCTTCAGGACAGATGGTAATTTGATTATATCCAGAGAAATCGTCCATGAAAGAGAAAATCTCATTACCGGCACACTCATCAATGATCTGATCTATAAATGGTGTGGGGTAATTATCTTTCGGGCATGCTTTATTAAGGTCTCTGAAATCAATGCAAACTCGAATTGTTCCTTGTTTTTTATCTACGGGAATAGGGTTTGAAACCCATTCAGTCAAAGAAACAGGGAAAATGAATCCCGCCTTGAGCAGCTTCTCTACCTCGGCTTTGATAGCTGCAGCCTTCCTAGGATTGACTGGATGAAGTTTTTGCCTCACAGGCTTAGCATTTTCGTAAGTCTTGATCTCATGTTGGACAATAGATGGATCTATACCAGGCATTTCCTCATAAGACCAAGCGAATGCATCCCTAAACTCTTTAAAGAGATCGGTGTAAATTTGAATCTCTTCAGGGGAACATTCAGCTCCGATGAAGACATTTTCTATAACATTGGGATCCCTGGAAATGTTCACCGGGATAGTTGGAGAATTCACAGCCATGCTCCCTTCAGCATATACTTGTGTTGGTGCTAAAGGGTTCAGGACTGGGCGAACAGGACCAGGAGACACAGGGCTTGGAAAAATTGATTCAACTTCGCTCAAATCCGGTAAAAAGTAAGACCGATGATGCAAATCATCCCATGGTCTATCTATACCAATCATAGCTTCCAGGATGGCCTCTTCAGATGGAAGAGTGGTATCAAGGAAATTCCAGGGTGAAGAAGAATTAAGTGTCCAAGCCGGAGCCACATCGCCATCCAATTCCTCCGGAGAAAGAGGAGCTGGAATGGACTCTGCAGAGTCAACAATAGATTGATAAGCAATCTCAGCTGCAGACATTGGAAATGCCATTCCACCCACTTGACCTTCCGCTAATGTGGTTGTAGGGGAAGGTAAGATCCAAGGGTCCGAAAAATAATGAGTTCTAAAGAACTCTCTTCGAAGAGGAGCCCTGGAGGATGAGATTGCATTTATATGAACCGTAGGAGGTGGAATATCAAAATTACCCATCAAAGAAGAATACATTCCAACCCCTAAATTCTCAACAGGCGACTTGGCCTTATCCAACTTTGGAATAGTTGAGTCAGTAGATGCATTCAGGTCTATAGGAGAACAGTCCAGTTGATCCACTGTAACAATCCTCCCTTCGTGAGGGAAACAAATAATCCGAAATAATGAAGATGCAATAGCATCCATATCATAAATCCAGTTTCTCCCCAACAGAAGGTTGTAGTCCAAGCTTGCATCAACTATCTCAACCTCTATATTTACAGTTTTGTCCCCAACACAGATGGGAAAAGCTGGGACAATACCATGCGGTCTGTGAGAATGACCATCAAACGCAGTCAGAAGAGTAGCAGATGGAACAGCTGCGGGAGATCGAATTCCCTTCCAACATGTGAGAGACATCACACATGTGGAAGCGCCCTCATCAACGACCGTCTGGAAAATATTGAATTTCAGGTACAATGATTTAATATGAAAAGCCATATGATGGGGGAGTCTATTTTAAAATTAGTCATATCGAATGTAATCATAAGAGAGTTCTTTGGATCGACATCCCCAATAGCAGTGAGCAAAGCACTGCGCTGAGCCGGACAAGATTGGAGCACCTCTAGAGCCGACATGGCACAAGGACTTTGCGCCAGATATTCCACAATAGAGTAGTTCTGGGCAACCCTAGCATTTGGATTAATCGTCATATGCTTATTATATGCTTTGGGCATCCGAGGTATAGGCTCAACAGTAGGCTTCGTGATGTGAAGCGGCTCAGTAGCATCGGGAGAACCCTTGGCTTTCGAAGACTCATCTTCTCCATAATCACGGGATCTCGTGGCGATATCCACGTGAGCACTCATCATGTATATGTTTGATGGAGTTTCCCCTTCCTGGGTGCCCCCAGAGGAAGCCCCAGTATTTTGATTCATGCCAAAAACTAACTGTTGCCCTTGGGGAAAAGGGTTTGTCAACACAGCCTGGGAACTAGAAGAACCCTGTTGAGTTAACAAGCACTGCACATCCTGGATTTTAGGGAAAAGGTGAGTAAGATGGTCTCCAGCACATAACTTGCATGGAAACTTCACTTTCTTTTTATCCTTTGGACCCTCACCAACATGCTCGTTGGATTTATTTTCATTACCCTTCCCATTCTTGCCCTTTTTCTTATTACGTCCCTTCTTCTTCCCTTCGGATTGTTGATTTTCTTTAGGGTTAGAAGTCTAAACAACATTCACCGACAAATATTGAGAAGGCGATGATTCAGCAAGCACAGCCTGACCAGAAGGAGCAGATTGTAAAGACAACTGCTGCAATTGACTAAGCAGGTTAGCTGCACCACTATTGATCGACCCAATAAGTCCATCACCATGAGGACCGGGTTTAGTCTTGGATATGTCCAATTTGGAGCAAGGAGCATTAGGAAAATATTTATGAAGGACCCCAGACTGAGAATATATCAATTCAAGCTGCTGGGCCCTAAAAATGGCTTGCTCCTTGGAAAATACCCCAAACAGGGATACATACTTAGAAATATTTGACTGCAGAGATTTCAGAAACCATTCCAAAAGGAATTCTCCTGGAATATGAGCTTTAATAAGCCTCTTCCTTCTTTTCCATTCCTGAATATGATCAGAAATGTGGGTTGCATCGTCTTGTTTAAAATTAGCTAGGATTTCAGTCCCGACATCATAACGGACAGGAAAATGGAAATGATTTAGACATGTCGTAGCCAGATCTCCAAATGTAGCAAAACGGCCCCCAGTTAACTCAATATACCACTTGGCAGCGTTTCGAGTTAAGGTGCGTTGAAACAATCTCAACCTAATCGAATCGTCGATCAGGGAGTTAGAATAACACCATAAATGGAAGGTGGTGATATGGTCAGCCGGGTCCTCTCCATTCTTGCCTTCAAACTTTGGAATGTCTGAAGGTAGTTTGGTAGGAACCGGAGGCCACCTCAGACTATATCGGATCGGATCATTCGTCAATTTTGACAAATCTGGAAAGTTCAACGTTGCTAGAAAAGGTAAACGAGGTGGAGCCTGAGGATTCCATCCTTGATGGGATGAATTCCCAACATTCTGAAAAGAGTACCCTGGATTTGATGAGGCACTAGGTTGCCAAAAAGGACTTGTAGAAAATTTTGGGCCAAAAGATCCAACATTTGGAGAAGGACCCCCTCCCAACGTAGAGTTACCAAAGACCAAACCAGCTCCCCCTCCTAAAGTATTGAATGAAGAAGAAAGCCCCTGATAAGGGTTCCATGCGTTAGAAAGAGGGGAAAAATTCTGATAGGAACTCGACGAAGGGAAAGAAACATTCCCTTGTTGACCAGCGTAAAACTGATTCCCTGCCCCCACTGTTGTAAATACAGGGTTCCAACCTGTAAAAGTAGTCGAACTCTGACCTCCAAACCAAGGGTTAAAACTCTGAGTCTGAGAAGGAAAAGGAAAAGACACTAAAGAAGTATTTGAACTAGGAATATGCCTAGTTATGAAGGGGAACCCTTGAAAAGAAGCTGACCCACTAGCCATGGAAGACATGGGTGTAGATGCAGCTGCAGCAGCGGAAAAGGAAAAAGAAGGAATCCCACTAGTGGGCATTCCAAAACAAAAGGGACTAGATTGAGAAGCATGTGCTTGGGTGAAACCAAAGCCAAACACAGCAGTGTTAGAAGCAATCGTAGATATAGCAATAGTGCCTCCTCCTTCAACTGAAGTAGGAGTCTGAATGCCTGCAGCACTCACAGCAGAAGCCGCGTTCCCAGTCGTGGCCATCGAAAGGTATGAATAAAAAGGAGGATCTTCTGGTCTTGCAGACTCAGGTCCGATAAACTAAAAAACAAATGGATAATCAGGAGGAAGAGGAGATGGAAGTGACTGAGGAGACTCAGGTACTTCCTCTACTTCTATTCCTAACTCTCCCAGAAACAAGACTCTCGAGGTGAGCGGAACACTCCTCTCGGAACCAACACCAGAAACAACTACAGGACCTTCAAGCCCTTGTGGAGGATCACTCTCCACTGCGTCAGATGCCACAGGGTGATATTCACCTGCTATGTTACTCCTACGCCTTCTTGAAGAAGGCTCTGCACTCTTGAGAGATAACCCCCGGATTCTCCTCGATCGACGAGGCGCTTGATCAGCCACTTTAACAAATTTTAATTAGACTCAAAAAAGTATAAAGCTAAGCAAGCTAGGAGCAAAGAGCAGTCACTACAAAAAATCCCTAAGATACAGCCAAGCAAGCAGCCTTCAGGTATTTCCGCTCCGGGTGATTAGGACCGGACACCAAAATACGAGAGAGAAAAAATAGGACCTCCCGAAAGTAGTCTGGGATAATTACGGCCCAGGCCTACTAGCGAAGGTAATAGAAATAGTTACGCCGACCTCCTAACAACAACCTTTGCCGTCACAAGTACCCAAGCTTCACAAGGGCACCCCCCAAAAGTACCGTTGGAAGTGATACGATGTCTGCCTCAGGTACCACGGGTATTCCCCCCCGCAGTCACCTGTGTGGAACCTAGGAATGGCAACTATGGGCACCAATCCATGTCAGAAGCCGGGCGGAACGGTCTTGAGGCAAGATCCAGCAAATCAGAGAGGGGGTATCTCTCTTCTCGGCCTTCACTTCCCCTCGCGCTTGACTCTCTGGAGGAGAGATTTCCCGGTCCACCTAACAGAGTTGGATTTCGCTCAATTAATAAACTTCTATGTTTTAGTTTGAGAGGCCTTGGAGAGTTAACTCTCCACTCACCTAATCCAAGGCCCTACAACCTAGCTAGTTGGTGTATGACACTTAAATAAAAAACTTGCTAGTTGTTTTTAAATTATAGCGCTTATTTTAATTGGCTATTATATTAGGTCAATGGGATATGGAAATGAAACTTGTGGTGTTTTATGACGCAGAAAAGAAATTAATGAAACCAAAATACATGCAAATTCAGTAATTGCCTTTCGATGAAAAGAAATTTCTACACGGGTTCTACGAGACTATATTTTTTCTTTTCAGATAACAAACTTCACATTCGCAAAAATTATTAAAAAGACTAAATGCTTAAGTGCACCTAATGAAAATGACTAAGAGCATGCAAATTCTAAGATGCAAAATCTAACAAAGCAAAGAGAAATTTCCCAAGAATCCTTCAGTTTTATCAGCTTTTGGTTGTCCACAAAACTAGTTCCCCAAATCAGAAACTCTCCGTATAAAGACACCAAAATATTCTTGAAACAAGAGGAAGAAACCAATGACAATTCCCTTCCCAAATCAAGTCAGAAACCAAAGACAAGAAATCTCAACAAAGCTTCAAAATATGTAACGAAACGAAAACAAAAATGAAAAACAAAATCAAATGACAAAAAAAAATGTTTTTTGAGCTTTTGAATTTTATAAAAAGAAGAGCTCAAAGAGACCAAGAAAACTATCCAATTACCAAGCCAAACAACTCTGAATTTCAAGAAAAACTTCAAAAACACTTCAAATCTTATAGTGCCACTTAGTAGCAAGATTTATATGAGCAAAAGAAGACAAGAAACTCAGTAACTCAGCCCAGAAGAATAGTACAACCTTGCAGCAAACAAAAACTTCAAAGAACCAAGAAAGACTCTTCAAAAATTGCAACAAGACCTTGTCAAATGAACTCAAGAAAACCAACCAAAAAATGGGGAAAAATTGAAGCGCAAGGCAAAACATAAAATGAGGAAAGAGTATATGAGCAGAAGCTCTCTGTTCTAATTAATCAGAACAGCCAAGAATCCCCAGAAAGAGATCTTGGTACTCGAACAAGAAATGCAAGTGCTAAAAAAAACGATTTGCCTAATAAGCCAGTCTTCAACAAAACAAGAGACAAAAATACCAATAACCACTATCAACACAATCCAGAGACTATAAAGACACTACAGGAACAGGTCTCCACAGGCAGACAAGACCAAAAAGTCAAGAAATCAAAAATTTCAAAATTCTCCCAAGCATATGCTACTTGACAGTTTTGCAACAGGCGTGCATACGCGGCTGTGTCAAAGGAAACCCGCGTATACGCGACTTTCTTTAACAAAAACTGCGTGTATAGCGACTGTGTATAGAAAAACTCGCGTATGGAAGGTAAATAATGAAAAACAAAAATGATCAAGCCTGGATAAAGAACCAGGTCTTCAGTCTGACTGAGAAAAAGTTAACTGGACTGAAAATAATGATTAAAACTGTTGGAAACCTTTCGAATAGCTGAAACCACCCAACAGGGGAATCACAAGAATGCGATCCCCAGCGGAGTCGCCAGTTCTGTTTCGGGAAATAACTCCTTAGAGGTTTGTTGGGTCAAAACCTCCACAGATCAGGGCATGCTATTCAAGAAGGACTCACACAACCACACTTGTATGCTAAAACCTAGATAACATCGATAGTAGAACTCACCCGTAATCCTATGTTTGATGTAGATCCCGCGGGGTCCAAACCCCCAGCAACCCTTCTTCCTCTTCAACCTGAAAACCAAGAAGAAACGTGCATGGAAATCTAGTTGTACAGCATATATTTATCCTAAATGTCAGTGAAATCCATGTGAAACATCATATAAACAATAATAAATGCTTAAATAATAATCTTTTCACATATGAAAGAAGATATTAACACGTGAATTCAGGAACAAGATGTTCTTCTTCCTTACGAACAGCATGTACAGTAATAAATATTGGAGAGATCACCTGAATCCTTCCACGATCTTCGAACAGACCGTCATCCGGATCCATCCCACCCTTGCCTCACTAGGATACTTTCAAGACTTGTGCACACGAGATGACATATAAACTGATGAACATCTCCAGGAAACAAGAGTTTCCTGTAAAAATATGGGAAAGTGCAGGAGGCACGGGAAATCAGACTTGAATTGGGATTCCAACAGAGTATAATATCTATAATTTCTCTCTCTCTTAGGCCATGCACATGAGGGGCTTTTATACTCCCTCAAAGTAGTTTCAATCAGTTGGAAACAGTTGGCCACGTGCTGGGGTGGTTGAACTACTGGAGTAACCATCAACCCAACCCGAAAATAGGGAATTTTTATATATATTTTTAATGATTTTAATGGCATACGTGGAAAAGTGTGTATGGACTCGCGTATACACATAGAAAAGTATGGGCATACCCGCGTATGGGATTTTTAACACTTTTTTTTATGAATTTTGTTCAAGTCTATGGGAATGGGTGCCCAAGGCCAAAGAGACAATCATGAATCACATGAGGGTGAAAAATGATGCTATAACACCTAGTCCTAAAATTTTTGACATTACATATATTAATGTTCAAACATCTGTTGGTCCTCAAAAATGAACTGCTGATAAGATAAAAAATTATGCAAAAACAACAATTTCAAATCCAAAAACATCTGCTGCTGATCTAAAATCAGCTGATCCAAAAACAGCTACTGCCAAAACAGTTGCTGAAATCTCAAAAATTGCCAAAACTTCCACTATATCTCAAACTGCCCCTGAAAAGAAAATAAAAAGCAGTAAAATAGTGGAAACACAAACAGAAATTGAAAACCCAACTATAGAAAAAGAAGAGAAACATACCCAAACTGCAGTTATAAAAGAAGAAATAATTCAGTTAGGAAAATCACAAGCACCTTTTAACATCCAAACTGAAATTTCCAAACTGAAGATACCAACTCCTTTAACAGAATTGGTAAAACATGACATATACAAGTTACAGATCACTAACACATTAAACATGAATGAAGGAGAAGACTCTGTCAATTTGAGTGATGACCAACCATAACTAATATTTGGTTCTGATGTAAATGGAAAACACCAAGAGGTAGGAGTTCCTCCTTTCTACATTAGCTTGACTGTTCATGATCAGATTTTACATAATGTTATGCTAGATTTAGGAGCCTCACACAATTTAATGCCAAAAGAAATTATGGAAACCTTGAATTTAGACATCATTAGACCTTATAAAGATCTCTTCTCATTTGATTCCAGTAAAGTGAAATATCTAGGCTTAATCAAATATTTATGTGTCACTTTAGTTCAATACCCTGGAAAAAGCATAGTCATGGATAATTTAGTAGCTGATATCCCTCATAAGTATAGAATGCTATTATCTCACTCATGGGGAGAAAAACTGCATGGATCTCTACAATTAGACATGTCTTATGCCACTATTTCAGTATTTGGAAAACCCAAGAAACTTTACAGAGAGACATTAATGAAGTACATGGTTAGTACTGTAGAAATACCTCAAAATTATCCCATTTATTCGACACCTACTGATATGGACTCTTTCATTTTATGTAATTTGGAAACTGGCATAGAGAAAAACACTAAATTAAAATAGAAACAGAAATACCCAGACAGTGAGAACATATTTCATGAATCAATGTGGCATATACATTTTGATGGATCAGTGAACAAATTAGGAGTGGGAGCAGGAGATTGGATTCACAACATGGAAAACAATCATGCAGAAGGTCATGCCTTTAGATTAAACTTCAAATGTACAAACATCATGGCAGAGTATGAAGCTCTGATTTTAGGATTGCATATTGTTAGAAATTTAGGAGGCAAAAAAGTTTCTATCATGGGAGACTCTGATTTAATTGTAAAAAAGATCAGAGGAGAATATTCTGTGTATAATCCTAGATTAATCCAATATAGAGAAACAATATTAGATTTGATGAAAGAATTTCTTGAGTGTGACTTTGTTGTAATTCCTAGAAAACAAAACATACAAGCACACAATTTAGCAACTTTTGCTGGTACATGTAATCTACCTTTTCAACCAAATCATCAATATACAGCAAAAGTAAAACACAAGCCTACAATACCAGATAATCTAAAATATTGGAAAAAAATTTCACAGGATGAACAAATCTATCATTTCATGAATGCCGAGGGAGAATTTCACAGTTGTAACATAGACACAGATAGTACAGTATATGATAAAATAGAAAATGAGATAGATGCATATAACTTAGATTTCACTAAACCCACTAAATTCACTCAAGTAGAAATAAATAATTTAGAAAATGTAGAGATTGAAGAATTAGCATATGATGATTATGATATTTTAAACCTTAAGAATAACTTTTTACCTAAGGGATTAGCCCCTTTAGAAGATCTTTTTGATTCAAATGACTTTGCAAGAAAACCAAAGCTGGAACCATTAATATCAGATATAGAAGAATGCAATATAGGAACTTAACAAAGGCCAAAACTCATCAAACTTTCAAAAGCCCTACCTCAAGAAGAAAAATTGAAATGCATAGTTTTGTTTAAGCAATTTCCGGATGTATTTGCATGGAGTTATGAAGACTTAAAATCTTATGACACTAGCATAATACAACACAACATGCCCATAAAAGAAGATAAAAAACCTTTCAAACAGAAGCTTAGAAGAATAAATCCAATTTTAATGCCTTTAATTGAAAAATATATTAAGAGAATGTATGAAGCCCAGATAATTGCACCTATCAGATATTCTGATTGGTTTTCGAACCTAGTTCCCACTAGGAAGAAGACAAAGAAATCATACTTTGTGTTGATTTCCAGAATTTAAATAAAGTCTCCTTAAAAGATAACTACCCTCTCCCTAATATGGATCATATTTTACAGAGGGTGGTTGGTTCATCTAGGATTTCATTGCTTGATGGATTCTCTAGGTATAACCATATTTTAATTGAGCTAGAAGACCAACCAAAAACAACATTTACTACTCCTTGGGGTACTTTCATGTATGTGAAAATGCCTTTTGTATTAATGAATGAAAGAGCCACATTTCAGAGAGCTATGGACATAGATTTTGCTAAATAAATTCATGATTTTCTTGTAATCTATCTAGATGATATTACTGTATTTTCAAAAATTTACAATGAACATCTAGATCATCTAAGACAAGTGTTTATCAATGTAGGAAATTTGGCATTTCTTTAAATCCCAAGAAGACTCCCTTTGGACTTGAAGAAGGCAAAATATTAGGGAATATTATATCAGAAGAGGGAATTAGGATAGAGCCAGCTAGAATAGAGGCCATTTTGAACATAAGCCATCCTAGGAATATTAAAGAATTGCAGGCTTTCTTAGGTAAAATAATTAGAGAACTCAATAACATGTTGAAAAAAATTTCATCACTTAAATGGACTCTAGATGCCAAACAATCATTTTAATCAATCAAACAAGCCTTGAAAAGAACACCAGTCCTAATAAGTCCTGCTTTCAAAAATATTTCATTATTTTTTCTTTTTCTTCAGAACATATTATTGCTACAATTTTATTGCAGAAGGATGATCAGGGCTATGAACAACCCATTTATTTTTTCAGAAAATCACTTAGAGATGCCACTTTAAAGTATAACATAATGGAAAAGCAGGCACTAGCATTAGTGAAAGCTATCAAAGACTTTAGATTGTACATCTTGTATTCACACATCATAGCATATGTTCCAAATTCAATTGTGAAGGAAATTCTGACTCAGAATGGACCTGATGGTAAAAGAGAAAAATGGATTGCCACCATTTTGCAATATGACATAGATATTAAGCCCACCAAACTCATTAAAGGTCAAGGTTTAGCCAAACTCATGGCTGAACCAAACTGTCATGCTTTAGATATAAATTTTATTGCCCAATTAGATTATCAGGAAGAAATGGTGACTCCACAGATCAGTGAAGCCTTTTCAGACTCACCATGGTAAGAAGATATCATATTTGTATTACTAAATTTACAAGCTCCTCTTGGATTATCAGGAACTAAAGATAGATTTTTAAAGTTAAAGACAATGAAATTTTGTATCATAGACAATGCATTGTTTTGGAAAGATCATGGTGGCATTTTATTGAATTGTTTGCTTAAAGATGAAGCTGATAAAGTTATGAAAGAGTTTCATGCAGGTGACTGTGGAGGACACCTTTACTAGAATTCAACTCCAGATAAATTCTTGAGAGCTGGTTTTTACTGGCCTACACATTTTGCAGATGTGAAAAAAGTATGTGACCTCCTATCACAAACGCCAAATATTTCAAGGGAAGAAAAAGTTGTTACCTTTACCCCTTAAACCCATCTCCACAGAACAACAATGGGGTTTAGAATTCATTGGTGAAATTCACCCACCATCTTCAGCCCAAAAAAAATGGATTTTGAAAGCCACTGACTATTTTACTAAGTGGATAGAAGCCATTCCTTCTAGGCAAGCCACTTATACTGTCATAATATCGTTTCTGGAAAATAATATATTGTCTAGATTTGGATGCCCCCAAAATCTCATTACTAATAATGCAGTTGCTTTCAAGTCTAAAAATATGATTGAATTATGTAATAAATACAAAATTACCCTTGGCCATTCCACTGCCTATTACCCTCAAGGTAATGGTCTTGTTGAATCCTCCAATAAAAGCCTTGTTAATATCATCAAGAAAATACTAGAAGCCAATAAGAAAACCTGGAACAAAAGGTTAGTAAATACCTTATGGTAAGATAGAATCACCACAAAGAAGTCCATTGGTACATCCCCTTATCAGCTTGTATATGGGATGGATGTTGTTTTTCCATCCTCTTTAGGAGTACCAGTAATGAAGATGATCCAAGAACTGCAAGTAGAAACCAATGATAACCAAAGAAGGATAAATCAAACCATACACTTGCAGCAAACCAGGGAGGAAGTATATCTCAAGTCTCAAGTTGTTCAAGATAATATTAAAAATATATTTGATAGGAAGACTAAGGAAGATGATTTCTACATAGTTGACAAAGTTCTCAAGTGGGATTCCAGGAGAGAAGAGAAAGGTAAACATGGTAAATTTGATTTCCTATGGAAATGTCCCTACGTCATTTATGGTTATATAGGAAACAATGCATTCTTTTTGAAGGAGTTGGATGGATCACATCTTCCAGGTGGATCTATCAATGGTAGAATGTTGAAGCATTACTATTTCCCAGATAACAGTAGTTCATTTTTTTTACTTTAATCATTTTACATAACATTACAGAGTTTAGATTGGATTGGATGTTTTTCTTACAAAGTTGAAGCCTGGAGAGAAGGCGCTAATATTTGAAAGACAAAATATCAGAAGTATGAATAATGCATAACTCAGAAAATAGTTCCAAGGTAAGCACAATCAATATTCAAGGCCACTAATATTAAAGTTCTTAACATTTCACTAGGAAATTCCATCCCCATGTGGAGCCACTTTTAGGGTCCTATAATAATAGGATTCATAATTTTTAATTGACTTCTATTAGTCTTGTAATATGTACATACTTTTCTTTCTGCAAAATTGTTTTCTCATATTAGAAAATTAAAAAATATAAAGAGGTTAAAAGTCCTAAAAGAAAAATCAAAGGACTTGAAAGAGAAAATATCAAAAAAGAATAAAAAATGAACCCCAAACAAAAATGAGATAAAATAGATAATGAAAGTGATGCAAATTCAAATGCCACTACTTTTTACTTCACTTTGCAAAATAATATTGTGTGTAGCTTGTTAAAAATGCCACAATCCATGAAATTCAAACTGCTTAATATTAAATTTTCATGCTTTAAATTTCATGTTGATAGATAGAGAATAATGATCTAGCCAAACTGTTTAATCTTGACAGATCAGTAGTTAAGTAGAGAATAATAAGGATCTCAACAGTTTAATCTGAGCCCTTAGAAGAAATAAGGATAGAATTAGTCAATTTGTTGTTTAAAAGAAAATGAATAAGGGTCTACAAGCTTAAATGCACCCATGTAAATGAAGAAAAAATGTTAGGGTAGAAGATGGGTAGGCAGAAGCAGTTTTCACAAGGCATGGATAGCAGAAAATTGGTCATTTCATTTACTAACCTCCTTTCAAAATCATTCCCCTTGTAAAAATATCCCATCCCCTTCATTTTTACTCTTTCCCCTTATTTCACTCTTTTCCCCCTTCCAAAAAATTCCTTTTCCTAAGTTTAAAACACATTTTCCTTGGGAAAAGTTAAACCCCTTTACTAATTTCCCTTTTCATTTAAAAATATACCAAAAACCCATAAAAATTACTTTATCCTAAGTTTAAATGATTAAATTATATATCGAGCCCCACTGAAACTATCCATCCCCGATATTAATTTTACATTAGAAACTTAGTGTATTTAATCTCTCGCATTATATATATTACTAACATTTAACTATATGTACTAAATCCCACATTAAACCTTTATCCCGTATTTAATTAAATCCCTAAAAAATTATTCCAAACCCATTATTTTTTATATAACATATGGTTTAATTCCCCACGTTGTGATATATTTCGGGCCCACATATTACTACCCGGCCTGTTATAATATCCCACTTACTCGAACCCCATTGATTAATTAAACTATGCTTATTACAAAGTCCTAACCCGATGCAATTAAACCATAGTTTTTATATGCATATTACCCTATCACATCATAATATCCCTGGCCCCACGCTATCAATCCCGACACATCCGTCGCTTCCTCCCAACTGTCGGATCTTAACAGATAAAATCCAATGGCCAGCAATGCCTATCGCACATCCAATAGACCTACCTTTAACGACACTATGACCTTGTGATATCCATGGTTTTCAGAGCTCTAATCCTATCTATGTGTCGGCTTTTCATTTGATCGCATCACAAAAAATAATACCACCCGACCACTTTGGCTCATGCGAAAACCATTGAGCGGTTTTCTTCTGCCCATTGAGTAAACCACCCTGTCAATTCAAATTGACTGCACATTCAATGTAAACTCTATTTGATAAAAAATGCATATAAGCCACCCTTTGCACCCTTTTACCATTTCTGTTACACCATTTACACAGAAAGAACATTAACGACCGATTTCCGAGCAACTAGATCACTTAAATGACCTTTTTTAATCCTTTTTTCACCAGAATTCAAGAACTTTGCTGATACAAGATATTGCAGAACCAAATTGAAGCATTATAAAGACTAGAAGCTTCAAAGAACCTCCGCTGCTTCAGGAACCCTTCTGCAAAACAAAATCTTCATTTTTCCCAGGTATAGCTCAAAGAAAATGCCTTTTTCTTGATCTAAAGAGAAAGTAATTAGTAATTAAATTAAAATAGAAGCCTTTGCAGACTAAAGGAAACCTTTTGTGCCTTTCAAATCTTTCATACAGAAACTAGGCTTCCTTTTGCAGAAATTTGAGGTCAAAATATTACTTTTGGTCATAGAGAATACAATTTTATCAATTAAATCAAGTAGAAGCCTGTGCAAACCTAAAAGGAAAACCCTGTAGCTTCCCAAATCCTTTTTTTTCTACAAACCTTGGACCTATTTTAACAAAATTCTAAGTACTGAGATTGTTTTTGAACATAGAGAGTACAGTTTGATCAATTAAATAGTTTTATACCTTTGCAGACCATAGATAAGCCCCTGTTTTATCCAAATCAATCTGCAAATTGTTATAATCTTTCAGAGGTGCTCCTACATGCCTAAATCAGTTTTTTCTAAGTCAAAATATTAATCAATTGAAGAAATTAACAAAAATGGCTCCCAAAAGCATTGTATATGTCAATCCTCTACAACCCCCAGTTGTCGATGTAGAACACACTCCCCTAGCTGATAAATATTTCAAGATTAATGACACAGTCACAGAATTTAACCTTCTTTAGCTCCACTTCTAGAGTCATGAAAAATCCATAAACCAAGCAGATGATGTTTTCATTTGGGAATCTAGTTTTCCAAAGTATGTATTCCCACAAAATTTCCAGTGCCCAGAAGTGATCATACTTTGTCAATATTGTTATTTACCTAACCAGAGAGCCATAATAAACCCTGAAAAAGAAATTATGTTTAATATTACTGATGAGTCAATCAAGAAAATGCTCCAGATCAAATCCAGGCCAGATGAAATTCCTTTGTCCATTGAAGCTCTTACACAGCTATATCTGAATATGGACTTCCCCAAGAGGTTCCAGATATTCCAAACTTTCATGCCTTCATATGTAGAAATTCCCAAGATAAATCCTCCTTACCCATCTACAAAATTTTCTAAAAGAACCAGACATATCATTAGCATGTTTTCTTTTATTCTTGGATATTTCATAGATGAACGTGTTGATGTTGCAGTACTAGGTTTTTTGTCTACTTTCACACCTAGTCAGCGTCCTGCTACCATTTTTAATTTTTCCCAATACCTTTCTGATAATATTCATGAACAGTCGGTCAAAATTCCTGAAGAAGGTGGTTTTAAGTATTCATCAGTCCTATTTCACATTTTTTTGGACTTTCAGTCTGATAAATTTATCATCAATCTTCAAAAGCTTGATGTCGAAGGAAACCCACAATCAGTCATATTTTGGACTCTTTTAATAATAAAAGACTCCACAGAGTCCACCTTTATAGGTTTATTGATTCCTTCATTCATCTTATGGTCAATATGCTGAACAACAGCATACATCACAGAATTAGTGAGGAAATTAAGAAGGTCTTACAGTTGTAAGAGCATAATAGAATAGGATATTGGTACTTGTACCAAAACCATACAAAAACAAGAGTATATGGATCAAATCTTATGCCATATAAACTACCCAAATACCTCCCAATGAGGTTATTTCCCTTGAGTATATGAGACATATTCTTAAATCTGATTCAGTCAATTTCTTAGCAGCTAAAAAAAAGACCTAGTTCAAAATAATGAATCAGGTTGGCCCTTCCATTTGTAACAGCAGAGATGTAGGTCCAGAGGATGAAAATTACTTGTAGGATTTTAAATTGAGTAAGAGTTTTTTATGGTTTTATGATCCTCTAGGAGTAATAAGTAAATTGAGAGTGAAATGCAAACTAACTCCTTATGTACATGAGAAAAAACCAGACATTGTGAAATACTCTAACTAGTCTGAATGGTTGGAGAACACCTTGATTGAGGCAGAGAAGCAAGGTGATACTAGTAAAAAATTTTAGACTCCAGCCCAAGAAGATAAAATCTCAAATAGAATCAGAGAGGAAGGATCATATACTGCAGAAAATGAAAATGAAACCAAATTTAAATTGATGTATTGGAAGAATCCTAAATTAAATCATGTCAATGAAGGAGTAGAAACAATATAAGTGATTGATACAAAAACATCAGCAAAGGAAAATGCACCTTCTACAATGATTAAAGAAACACATCAGCCTTCATCTTCAAACACTCAGATTATTCAAAAGCAACATAGTGTTGAAATGTCCTCATCTAGCAAACTAGCATAGCAAGAGATGGACATTATGCAGAAATATACAGAGATAAAGATGAAAAATGAAGCCTTGAAGACTAATACATATAACCAGTATTGGAAAGAGTCACCCAGTGACCAAAGAAAATTGCTTTGTTCTTTTTATTAGAAGACTAGAAAGATGCAGATGACCTTCCTATAACCTAAAGTAAAGCATCCCAAATCACCAGCTGATTATAAAAAGTCCTCATATGAAGTTCAAGCAGATGATCTTCATCCAATTGATTAGATAGAATTTCACAAACAAGCTGGTGGAATGCTTTATTCCAAAATTACAAATAAATAAATGAGTGTACAGAAGTTGCAAAACACTCTTGCAAACATCAAATATCAAATCAATTTGGAAAAGGCATCCTCTCAAGCTAAGGACAATAGAATAAAATCACTGGAAGATTTGGTTATTGAAGTGGGATATGATCATAGTAATGTAAAAGTTGCAGATGAATTAATTAAGAAGAAAAATGCATACATTGATGCATTAAAGAAACAATTAAAGCTTCCTCCTACTGAACATCCTCAAGAAAATGAAGTGTTACAGGATACAAAATAGAAATATGAGATGATGAGTCTCATTCTACAGTTGACTGCCCAAATAAAAGAAATGGAGAATGAAATGGACAAGTTGGTCCAAGAGAAAAAGGCCAGAGAAGAAATCCCTACCACTGTAATTCCTGTAGTTACAATAGTTGTACCTTCCACATTAGTAGAATCATTGGCTCCTACAGTCTTAATGACTACAACACTGCCTGTCACCTCATCAACAACTTCAACAACAACAACACAGCTTATAGATGAAGCAAGTAAATTAGTAAAATCTATGTAGGACATGTCTATTCAGACAAATGAAATTAATAGACTTAAACAACACCCTAAAAGTCTAAAATATGAAAAGAAACTTGCTAAGATAATGCACAAAAATGAAGAATAGAAGGAAAATAGTTTGAATGAGAAATTGAAGAAGTTAGAGAAAGATCTAACATTGAAAGAACCTATGGAACAAGCTAAACAATAGCTTTGGGCTGATATCATTGAAGCTGTCAATGATATTTGGCCATCCATACAGGTTATCTATGAACAGAAAGACGTAGACAAAGCAGCAAGAGAAGCTATCCAAAAGATAAAAGAAGAACTTGGAAAGAATCCTGAAGAGGCAAATGAGATCATAAAATTTATTAATTTCAAGAATAGGCAAGAACTTGAAGATATTAGAATTAGTGATAGAAGAGAAACCATCCTAGAAGTTAGGAAGGTTATTTCTAAAAATAATTTGATGATACAACTAGAAGAGAAATGATAGAATATGGAAGTTTCCATCACAAGGTTCATGATGAAGTTTGACACTCTCAGACAAAAAGGCCTTCCAAATCCATTAGTTATTCATGACAAGCTAATGAAGCAGGATGATTATGATAAGAAGATGAGAGAAGTGGCTAAGGAGCAAGCCAATAACTCAGCCATGCAAGGTATTCCAACAGGGAAGGCACTTTACAAGAATTTTGAGAATCTGTTTTACCTGCAACATGAGGTGAAACACCTATTTGTCAAGAAGCCTACATTCTCAAAATACACAGAGGCAGATGAAATATTTAGGAGGATGGTAAAAAGTAAGTTACCAGAGGTAGAACTTTGGGAAAAATTTATTGATTTACTATTAAGATCAAAGCAGTCAAACAGGGCAGTCAAACGAGGAAAATATCAGTCAGGAAAAGATAAAACAGAGCATGATGTTTTACATTTACAATTTATAGTAAAGAACAACAGTCAAAATATTAAAGAGTACCAGAGTAAAGAGTATCAGTTTACAGTCAGAGTTAAAGTCAAGACAAAAATTACAAAGCTAAGATGAAAGCTGCTAGCGCAAGGGACACTTCACTGCCTAATTGCATCCTTCATTGAGCAACAAAAAAAGACAAATCAACATCAAAATATCAACAATTAAACAAAAAAAAATAAAAGCAGAGACAACTTGCATTAGTTAGATAGTTGTCTCTATCTTCTTGCACGAAGATATTTCTTTTTCCTCGAATAATTCCCAAGTTGTTTTAGAATATTTGTAAATTTTTTTATATAAATACTTCACATTTTGAAGTATTGAGGGTGAATGAATTGCTGAACATTTCTGTAGTTATACTATTCTAGAACCTGAGGGTGATTGTACCAATTTCAAGTCAATAGACTGGATTAAAGCAATGAAGAGATTATATTACAGGATTCATGTGTCGGGCCATTACATTGAAATAATTTCTACTTGTTCAATTGTTTCTTTCTGAAGTTTTCACATGCTCATATGTTTGCTTAATCTAAATGATATAACTGGAATATTATTACAGAATATGTTTAATTACACTCTATCTTGAACTGTTTATCATTTATATTTTTTTCCTCTGATATCCAGATTATGGAATTCTTAATTGCTCCCTTATTTCTATTGACCTCTTCCTTTTCACTCATTATCTGGATTTGAGAATCCTTAATTGGTCTCTTACCTCGATTGAAAACATTTTCACCATCAGCCTAAGGATCTGAAATGACCAAACTATCTTGCCTTGTGAATACTTCCCTTTAGAACCTTGATCTTGCTTATGTTGCTTGACAGTTTGACTCCATTAGCCCAATGGAATATAGACCTACATCTATCCATCTGAGTAAGTGATTTCACCACCAAACCAAATAAAAAATCAAATCCCAAGTAATCCTACATAACTAGCCTAAAATAAAATACAATCAACAAAGATAAATCATATAGGGAGAGCCCTCTCTGAGCATTATGAAGGCTAGATCCTAAGGCTTAAAAGTAGGTTTGTGGTTACCTCTAATATTCTTTAAATAAAAAAATAATAACAACCCTTGAGAATTATTGGAGTGATAACACATACTTCAAAAGGTGAGGTTTGTGTTGAAGAGTGCTTTGCCGAGTTTTAAGCATGCTGAATAATGCAGTTGTTCATCCCACAACTTAGGATGTTCGCTGCAATATCCTCTCAATATATGCACAGCGATTTCATTCACCACCTAGGTTTGTCCATTTGTTTGTGGATTAAAAGCGGTACTCTTTTTCAACTTTGTGTCCATCATTCTCCATAGATTTGACCGAAAATTCCCAATGAATATGGAATCCCTATCACTAAAAATAGAAGTTAGCAATCCAAAATGAACCCAAACATGTTGAAAATAAAGTTCAGAAGTAATGGTTTTCTTGCATGGCATAAGTATACACATTTTACTGAATCTATCCACAACGACGTAAAGATAATCATGATGTATTCTTGACATAGGTATACCACCAACAAAGTCCATGGAGACACTCTCCCATGGCCTTGATGGTACCGGTAGTGGCGTGTACAACCAAAGCTTCCTATTACTAGGCTTACTTGTTATACACATAGAAACAACTCTTATAAAACATGACGCACTATCTATCATGTGAGGCCAATAGCAATACCTCTGTGGATGTGCCACTGTTTTTCTTACCCCAAAGTGTCCAAAATTAAGAGAAGAATGAGATTCTCTCATGACACTTAGCCTCTCTCCTTGTGGAATACATAGCTTTCCCAAATGAAACAGAAAATTGTTATGCATATGATAATATTTTTCTTCAACTTGATTCCTTTCACTCAAACTAGCATACACATCTTGAAAATCAATGTCATGTGCATACTGTTCTATGTAACTCTCATGTACAACAGAATCATTTTTGAGTAAAGTAGATGCACTAATGATTGGTCTTGAAAGAATATCTACAACTTTATTAAGAATACCTTTCTTGTACCTTATAACCAGGTGAAACTATTGAAGAAATCCCGTCCACCTGAAATTTCTTGATTGCTGCGATTTTGTTTGCGACTGCAAGTACTGTAATGGTTGGTGATCGATGTGTACAATAGTCTCCTTACCCATCAAGTAGTGTTTCCACTTCTTTACACTTTGTACCAACACATTAGTTCTTTGTCATATGTAGGATAAATAGTGACAACACCATTAAATGTTTCAGAATGAAAGACGATAGGCTTAACATGTTGCAAAAGTACTGCGCCCATGGCATAATCACTAGCATTGGTTTGTATCTTGAATGGCTGTCTCAAATTTGGTAATGAAAGGACTAGAGATGAAATAATCTTGTCTTTTAAAGCTTCAAAAGCTTCTTCTTTTTTTGCCTCCCCATTGGAAGCCTTTCTTCACACTTGTCACTGCATGCATAGGAGATGCGATGGAAGAAAAGTTAGCAATAAACTTTCTCCAATATTAAGTTGCACCTAAGAAAATTATTACCTTGGTAACTATTTCGGGTGTGGGCCAATTCACAATGGCCTGCACTTTAGAAGGATCAATCCTCAATTCTCTTTCTCTTACAATATGTCCCAAATAGACCAAAGAAGTATTTCCAAACTCACACTTTGACATCTTAAGAAACAATTTCTCTTTCTTCAAAATATCACGCACTCTATTCACATGCAAGACATGATCTTCTGTTGTTTTTCTGAAAATTAAAATGTCATATAAATAGAAAATAAAAAATTCATCAAGGAATGGACGCAAAACACTATCCATAACTCGCATGAAAGTTGTCAATGCATTACAAAAACCAAAATGCATAACTAGCCATTCAAAGAGTCCTTGTTTGGTTCTGAATGCAGTTTTCCATATATCAGTTTCTGCAATTCTTACTTGATGATATCCACTTCGTAAATCTAGCTTAGTGAAAAAAATTTCTTCTTTCAGTTGATCAAGCAAATCATCTGTTCTTTGGAGTGGGTAATGATTTTTACCATAATCTTGTTTAAAGCTCGAAAATCTACACGCATGCGCCAAGTCTCATCTTTCTTTTGTATCAAGACTATGGGTGAACTACATGGTGAGGTGCTTGGCCTTATGATTCCTTTTTCCAACATCTCTTTTATTTACCTCTTTATTTCAGAATTCTCCATTATCGACATGCCATACATGCCGATGTTTGGAAGATGACAATCTTGCTGCAACTGAATCTCATGTTGAATCTATCTTTTTGGAGGAAATCATGTTGGCTCCTCAAACATCTCATGATGCTCATTAACTAAATCATATAAATATAATTTCAACTCAGGATCACATCCCTCAAATGATTCATGATTAACATCAACTTTAGGCTTAATCATAAGAAGAACAAAATTCTTACTTGAATTTACCAGCCTCTTTACATGTCTAGCATTTACCATAGTAATGTTTGTCTTCTTGTGGTGTGCTCTAACAATGTTCACTCCTTGCCATATTTGAATAAATGATACTTGTTATCATGGTGATGGAATATCTCTTTCCTGTCACACAAGTAAGGACTCCCTAATACAATACCAGTGATATCAAGCATAACCACATCTAATTCAACTTTGTCAACAAAATTTGTAGTGATTTCAAACCTCAATATGCATTTATTTGAAACCTATAGATTTTCATCCTTACAAATCCAACCCAATGGATATGGTTTTGGATATGGTATGGTCTTAAGGTTAAGTTTATTGACCAAATATTAAGAGATTAATTTTCGTTGTGATCTACTATCAAACAATGTGTCAATATTGGTATGCCTGGATATGACCCTCACATGAAACAACTCTATTATTTCTTCTTCATTTGGAGTGTTTATGTGACAGTTTGATGTACTGGTATTGGGTTTAGTTTCAAATTATTTTCCCTTCATGTTCTTCAATCCCATGTATATAATCTTAGATTCATCACCTAACTCAGATCCTAAATCATGTTGATCTGTAGCAGCATTTTTCTGTTTCCCTTTGTTATTGGGTTTCTTTGGCCTCATTTCAAGATGTAATTTCCAACAATGAGTTTCATCATGGCCTTCTTTTGAACAATGCTTACAAACCAATTTTTCTCCCTCTTTCTTAATAGATGCATTCTTTTTTCTTTTACCTTTTGAGGTATTTTCCTTGGTTTTACCCTTAAAATGTTTCTTTCTACCCTCTTCAAAAATGTTCTTCCCTCTAGCTTCTAGATGTGTAGCCTGAACAAAAACTTCATCTAGAATGGTGGGGTTAAACATGAAAATATTATGTTTTAGGTAGCTATGTAAGCCTCCTATGTACTTGAGAAAAGTATCTTGGCTCTAAAAATCCACCCCTAATAAGAGAGCTCTTCTCCTAAATTCTTGGGTGTATTCTTGCACATTTTGTCCCTTTAATTGCTTAAAGTTCTGCGAGTTCATGATGGCTTTTTGCATATGAGCTAATAGATAAAATTGTTGTTTTATAACAGTAATGAAATCTGACCATGATAGAATAATATTAACATGTTTCTTGATCTCCTCCTTTGTCTTAGCTTCCCACCAAACAAGTGTTGCACCTTCCATTCTCAATGAAGCTAATTGAATTTTGGTATCATCATCTTGAAGGTTCTGGATTCTCAAATAGACCTCTAATTTCCTAATCCAATTATCAAGATTTTCTACATTGACTTCACCATTAAACATTGGCAATTCAAACTTAACATCAAGTTTTAAAAAGGTTCTTTTACCAGTGCTCTTTGACTTGTGTGGCTTATTTATTGAAGAATAAGTAGAGGATGATGATGATGAGGGTGAGGATGATGGCTCTCCATTGCCTCCATTTCCCTTCTTTGACTTATCTTCATCATGGTGACCTCCTGAAGATCCTTATGTTTCCTTGTGAATTTTAGATCCTTCTCCTTCCAGTCTCTCATTCCTTTCTTGATAAAGGATTCTAACCATCTCAGTCATGTCAAGAAATTATTTCCTGAACACTGTTTCTTCCTCCTTGGGATCAAATTCTTCATGGATTTATCCTTCCTCATGAGGCATGCTTAATGGAGCTTCTTCTTTTTTAGGAGGTGAAATAGGTGGTGGAGATTGTGGCAATATTTATCTCCTTTGCTTTGGCTTCTCTTGAGACCCTTCTACTTCCACCAATTTTTCTTCTCCTATCTTGAGCTTGAGCCTTGTAAGCATCTAAAACTTGAAAAAAATTAAACAATTCTTTGCAAAAAAAACACCAGAGAATAAACTCTATCTCTGCTACCAATCTCATCTGAAATGGTTGTATTAGTTTTGTTATGCTAAGTGTATTTTCAGTTTAAAAACATGTGCATAATCAGTTCATTAGTTTGCATAGCGATTGAGGTGTTTGTCCATGAATTGTAGATTTTTTTAGTGAATTAGAAGCATAAAAAAAGCTTAAATAACACTGAATAGCAGTGTAAAATAGAGAAATAATTCACCACAAGAAATTTACACAACAGGCATGATGAAGCAGTTCACCCCTCCTAGGCCACATCTGTCGGTCCAGCTCCCAATGGCATGTCCATCTTTTATTATGCTCAAATTTTTTCTATTACATGTAGTTATAGTGCTCTAATTGTTTTTTTCTCTACACCAATGGCTATAGAATGCTCCAATTAGTCAAAAATTATTCTTCATTCACTCAAAATGGGCGAAAATTGAGTCTCCTACTCTTTTGCCTAGTTTCACCTAGAAAAGCTTCACTAAAGCGGAGAACTCCACTTAACTGGAGTTAAAATAGCAATATCCGCCACTTAAGGCGTGCCCACCAATCTTCCACCAAAATGACCATTTGCATTTAGTGTTAGCGGTTGGAGTGGCCACATGCCTACCCCAAAACCCGTGGTTAACATAATGTTTGGACGGAACCCATGTTGGAAACTGCAGTTGGATGTTTAAATTGTGGGTTGTTGTTGGGTTTATGGTTGACGGTTAGCGAACCGTACGGAGGAGTTGACAACTATTGTTTGCCATGTGAAATAACATACGACAGAACCGTTACTTGGCGGGTCGTTACATAACCATCAAAGATAGCATTTAAACGTTGCATGTGGTATGACTTGTGGAGCCACTGGTGGGTTGGGACCGCTGACAGTTCCCAACCCCCAATACAATTGTAACAAACAATAAATTTAACCCGCGACCTTAAAGGTTAAGATCTAATGTGTAGTGCCGACAGTAAGACCTGTGTGCCCAGCAGGAGATCCGGGGGTCAATTCCTGTGGACTCCAACAAAAATTTAGCATACCATTTTAGGGACACGTGGTAGCCTTAGGGCCAGCCACATGGCGCCCTTTAATTGGCCCCTCCAAACTCATTTGAAAAATAAAACAAGGACACTTGTCAACCTGTCGTTGGTTTTGAAGAAGAAATATTCTTCAGAATACTCCCTTTTGCTGACTCAGCATCCCTTTTTCCTGACTGTGCATCCCAGTCAAACTTGCTCAAATTGTCGAAAATTTACCTGTTTGGCATTTCGATCAGAATGTGATATCTCCCACATACGACATCGGTTTTTCGAACTGTTCACGGTGCTGGAATTAGGAAGACAAGATATACCCAACCATCCTAGTTTCAACCAAATCTTGTAAATTTAAAGTTTGAGCAAAATTTATGAACTCCTGATCAGTTATTGTAAAGGTGATATAAAATTTTTCTTTGGTAATCCTCTTTGTCTAAGATAACAACAATACAAATAAAATAAGTGTCAATAAAAAATAATAAATTTAAACACCCAACAAAAAATACAAATTTTGCATATAGATATAATTAAAAAAATACGTATTTGAGACATTTTTTGCTAAAAATAACATGTTAAATAAAATATGAAAAAAAGAATAAAAAAGCTGAAAAAATAACTAATTTTATGAATTTTATATAAAAAATTAATGAAATTTAGAAACAAAATTAAAAAAAATGGTTGAGGTCAAATTTCAAGTACAAATAAAAAAATGACATATATATATATATATATATATATATATATATATATATATATATATATATATATATATATATATATATATATATTTTAAAAAATACATTAAAATTAAAAAAATAAAAATAAACAAAAAACATTAAATAAATAAAAATTATAAGAAAAAACAATTATAAAAAAAATCATTTTTTTTTTAAATAAAATAAAAAACCGCGACCCCTCAAACCCTAGGCAGTGGCTTGGCCAATTCCAAGAATCATCCAAGCCCACTCCTAAGGCTTGAGGGGTCGCGGGCCCTGGAAAGCATAGCTACTAGAGCTCTCCCGCACATGGCCTGAGGTCAGGGAAAATTTTAAGGATGTTAAATTATCTTGAAGTTTAAAAAATTGGCGAATCTCACTAGTCCATAATATGAAAACTATAAAATATTTATTGAAGTATTTGTAAAATTATTCAAATTTATAATGATTTTATATGTACTTTCTATATAATGTTGGCAATTTTTAACGTAAAATAATTTTATATCATAAAGTTTGGGCGAATCATTTTTATAAAAAATGGAAATTGGTGAATCTTTTTTTTGGAAAAATCATGGAAAATTAGCCCACCTGTGAATATTAGCCCCTAAAATTTTATATGCCTGAGGTGTTGTGGGCCTTGGCGGGTGGAGCTGCACGAGCTCCCCCTGCCTAGACCTAAAATCCATCGAGCTCCCCCTACCCATACCTACAATCCATCGAGCTCTGGGCGAGGGACTGACCGATGCAGGGGAGATGTACGAGCTCCCCCTGCTTAGGTCTCGAGGGGGCACGGGCCTATGCTGGTGGAGCTCTTGCATCTCGGACCGCCCAGGGCCAAAAGTGCTCATGCTCGCCAAGGCTAGTGACCCTGCAAGCCCTAGGAGGGGGCCTGACCAATTTAAGAATCGGTCAGTACTAAGGGGCCACCATTTTTTATTTTTTTAAAATATTTTAAATGTTTTTTATCATTAATTTTTTTATAATTTTTTTTAATGTTCTATAATTTCTTTTAGTGTTTTTATTTTACTTTTTTGTTAATTTGAATTATTTTTATTATTTTTTATTATTTTTATATTAATGACTTTATTTTTATCTATTTTATTTTATTTTATTTTATTTTAAATTCAATTATTATGTATTTATTTTAATGTTTTTTATTTAGTTTTTTAATTATTTAATTAGGTATTATTTATTTATTTATTTTTGTAAAATCTCTTTCGGTAATAATCACATATAATAAAAAATTGTCGACGCATTTTGAACCAATCAGTGTGGTTCATCATCAGGACTAGTCCTGATGATGAACCACACTGGTTGGTTTGAAACGCGTCGACAATTTTCCATTATATGTGATTATTACCGAAAGAGATTTTACAATTTTATTTGAATCACAAAAGCATAGGTTCTATATATATATATATATATTTTAATTTTCTTAAATGATGTTGCTTTGAGAAATGTTAAATTGTTTTTTAATTAATTTTTTTATATTAAAAAAAAATTGTTGTTTTTTTTTTAATTTTTATCTTTATAGGTTAATTTTGTTTTTGTTTTTTTGTTCATTTCTTATGTTTGATTTTTTTCATGGTATTATTTTTTACTTATTTTTTGTTTGGGTCATATATATATATATATACGTGTTATTATTTTTTTAAACTTTCTTTTTTTCTATTTTTTTTTTTTTTTTTTTTTAAGTTTTAATTTTTGTTTTCTTTTGCATTTTTTCATTTTTGTTTATATATTTGTTTATTATTTTGTTTTATTTTATTTTTTCTTCGGGGTTTGTGTCAATCCTCTACTAGTAATCCAATCCCATTATGTGTCAATTTGATAGTTGATTTTAAAGCTTTCACTATAATGGATCGAGTTTGCTCCACAATGTGTCAATTTCATGGTTGGTTTTAAAGTTTTCATTGCAATGGGTCGAGTTTTCCTACACTCCATGCCAATTTGATGGTTCATTTTTAATTTTTGTCGCAATGTGTCAAGTTGTCTTAGGCTAAGATTTGAAAATAGCTATTTTTTTAGCATTTAAAAAAAATTACCCTTGGTCTAATGACTCTTTCATTCAAGTGTTCATTTTTAAAGTTTTTTTAGTCATAATAGTTTTTCATAATGTCATGGTTGAAATATGTTGAAAACTTAAGGTTTTTTGTAGTCGTGATTTTTTCTTTTAATTTCATAGTTGAAAATTTGTCAAATTTTAAGGTTTTTCTAAGACATGATATTTTATCTTTAATGATATGGTTCAAAACAGTTATAAGTATTTTTTCTTTAGCATCATGGCTAAATATTGTTCCAATTTTAAGGTTTTTCAAAGACGTGATATTTATCTTTAATTCTATGCGTAAAAATCTTTCGAATTTTAAGGATTTTCAGAGTCATGATATTTTATCTTTAACGTCGTTGCTAAAGAATGTTGAAAATTTACCCCAAAAAATAAATAAATAAATAAATAAAAATAAAAATAAAAATAAAAAAATTTGTTATTCTAGCATCAACATTTTTCATTTTCAGGGTGTTTTTTGCACACAAAAAAATGGTTTTCACTTCCATTTTTAAAAAAATGTTGAAAATTTACTGAAAAAAATTGTTGATGCAGCATCAACACTTTTCATTTTTAGGTTGTTTTTTCATGTTTTTTGGGGGTTTTTTGGCTAGAGTTCTCGTTTTAAGGTTACAATTCCCATTTTATAGGTTACTTTGTTTTGTCCCAACAACTCCGTAGAAATATAATTCTGGTTCTATAATTCGTAGAGTTCCCCAATGCTTCACACATGTGAACAAAGATTGATAAAAGTTCATTTTTTCTTCCTTCTAGACCTTCACTCTATGTCCTTTGACTCTTGCTCTTTCTTCTTTGGATTTTTCTCATCTTATTTCTCTTGCTTGCATAGAAATTGAAGTTGCTAATGTGTGCCCAAATGAAGTTGAATTGTCCCTTCGAGGGATGACTTGTCCAGATAAGGCCGACAAGGCCGACTTGGTCAGAAACATAAAAATAAAATAAAAATACAGTTAAATTTTAAAAAATCTAAAAAAATACATTATAATTAAAATAAATAAATAAACAAACAAACAAAAAACATTAAATAAATAAAAATTATAAGAAAAAACTATTATAAAAAAAATTTAATTTTTTTTAGAAATAAAATAAAAAACCGCGGCCTCTCGGGCCCAAGGCGAGGGCTTGGCCAATTCCGGGAATCATCCAAGCCCACTCCTAGGGCCTGAGGGGTCACGGGCCTAGGCAAGCAGAGCTACCGGAACTCTCCCACACATGGCCTGAGGTCCTGTGGGCCTTGGCGGGTGGAGCTGCACGAGCCCTCGGCGAGGGAATAAACGATGCGGGGGAGATGTACGACCTCCCCCTGCCCAGGTCCTGAAGGGCCATGGGCCTATATGGGGGGAGCTCTTGCAGCTCGGCTCGCACAGGGTCGAAAGCGCTCCTGCCCGCCGAGGCTATTGACCCCACAAGCCCTAAGCGAGGGCCTGACCGATTCTGGAATCACTCAGACCCCTGCCTAGGTACTAAGGGGCCACGATTTTTTATTTTTTTTAAGTATTTTAAATGTTTTTCATAATTTACTTTTTATAATTTTTTGTTAATGTTTTCTTTTTAATTTTTTTTAGTGTTTTTATTTTAATTTTTTATTAATTTGAATTATTTTTATTAATTTTTATTGATTTTATTTTAATGATTTTTTATTTTATTTTATTTTATTTTATTTTAAACTCGATTATAATGTATTTACTTATTTATTTATTTATTTATTTATTTTTTAATTTTTATTATTTAATTAGGTATTATTTATTTGTTTTTTTCTTATTTTTATTTGTTTTTATTTTCTTAAATGATGTTGTTTTGAGAAATATTTAATTGTTTTTTAATTCATTTTTTTTATATTTTAAAATATTTTTTTGGTGGTTTTTATTTTTATTTTTTAATTTAAATTTTATCTTTATAAGTTAATTTTGTTTTTCTTTTTTCGTTTTTTTTGTGTTTGATTTTTGTTTTTATTATTTTCTACTTACTTTTTGTTTTGGTTATATATATGTGTGTCTGTTATTATTTTTTTAAACTTTTTTTTTGCATTTTTGTTTTTATTTTTTTTCAATATTTTAATTTTTGTTTTCTTTTGCATTTTTTCATTTTTATTTATATATTTGTTTATTATTTTGTTTTATTTTATTTTTCCTTCAGGGTTTGTGTTGATCCTCTATTAGTAATTCAATCTCATTATGTGTCAATTTGATAGTTGATTTTAAATTTTTCGTTATAATGGATCAAATTTTCCCCCACAACGTGTAAATTTCATGGTTGGTTTTAAAGTTTTCATTACAATGGGTCGAGTTTGCCTACACTCCATGTCAATTTGATGGTTGATTTTTAATTTTTTGTTGCAATGTGTCAAGTTGTCTTAGGCTAAGATTTTAAAATAGCTATTTTTTTAGCATTTAAAAAAAAAAATACTCTTGGTCTAATGACTCTTTCATTCAAGTGTTCATTTTTAAAGTTTTTTTAGTCATAATAGTTTTTCATAATGTCATGGTTGAAATATGTTAGAAACTTAAGGTTTTTTGTAGTCATGATTTTTTGTTTTAATTTCATAGTTTAAAATTTGTCAAAATTTTAAGGTTTTTCTAAGTCATGATATTTTATTTTTAATGATATGGTTCAAAACAGTTATAAGTATTTTTTCTTTAGCATCGTGGCTAAATATTGTTTGAATTTTAAGGTTTTTCAAAGAAGTGATATTTTATCTTTTATTTCATGCCTGAAAATTGTTCAAATTTTAAGGATTTTCATAGTCATAATATTTATATTTAACATCATTGCTAAAAAATGTTGAAAATTTACCTCGAATTTTATTTCTTATTTTAGCATCAATAGTTTTCGTTTTTAGGGTGCTTTTTGCACACAAAAAATCGGTTTTGACTTCCATTTTTAAATAATGTTGAAAATTTACCAAAAAACAATTGTTGATGCAGCATCAACACTTTTCATTTTCAGTTTGTTTTTTCATGTTTTTTGGAGGTTTTCTGGCTAGAGTTCTCGTTTTGAGGTTACAATTCCCATTTTATAGGTTACTTTGTTTTGTCCCAACAACTTCGTAGAAATATAATTTTGGCTCTGTAATTCGTAGAGTTCCCCAATGCTTCACACATGTGAACAAAGATAGACAAAGTTCAATTTTTCTTCCTTCACTCTATGTCCTTTGACTCTTGCTCTTTCTTCTTTGGATTTTTCTTATCTTATTTCTCTTGCTTGCATAGAAATTTAAGTTGCCAATGTGTGCCCAAATGAAGTTGAACTACTCTATATATACACATCTAGGAGGTCAAATTGTCCCTTCCAGAGACGACTTGTCTCGACAAGGCTGACTTGGTCAGAAACATAAAAATAAAATAAAAATACACTTAAATTTTAAAAAATATAAAAAATACATTAGAATTAAAAAAAAAAACATTAAATAAATAAAAATTATAAGAAAAAACTATTATAAAGAATTTTATTTTTTTTTAGAAATAAAATAAAAAACCGCGGCCCCTCAGGCCCTAGGCAAGGGCTTGGCCAATTCTGGGAATCATCCAAGCCCATTCCTAGGGCCTGAGGGGTCACAGGCCTAGGCAAGTAGAGCTATCGGAGCTCCCCCACACATGGCCTGAGGTGTCGCGGGCCTTGGTGGGTGGAGCCGTACGAGCCCTCGGCGAGGGACTGAACGATGTGGGGGAGATGTACAAGCTCGCCCTGCCTAGGTCTCGAGGGGCCACGGGCCTATGTGGGGGGAGATCTTGCATCTCGGCCCGCACAGGGCTGAAGGTGCTCCTGCCCGACGAGGCTAGTGACCCCTCAAGCCCTAAGTGAGGGCCTGATCGATTCTGGAATCGCTCAGACCCCTACCTAGGTACTAAGGGGCCACGATTTTTTATTTTTTTTAAATTATTTTAAATGTTTTTTATAATTAATTTTTTATAGTGTTTTTATTTTAATTTTTTATTAATTTGAATTATTTTTATTAATTTTTATTAATTTTATTAATTTTATTTTTATTTTAAATTCAATTATAATGTATTTATTTATTTATTTTAATGTTTTTAATTTTGTTTTTTTAATTATTTAATTAGGTATTATTTATTTGATTTTTAAATATTTTTATTTGTTTTTATTTTCTTAAATGATGTTGTTTTGGGAAATATTTAATTGTTTTTTAATTCATTTTTTTATATTTTTAAAATATTTTTTGGTTGTTTTTTTTTTTTTTTTTAATTTAATTTTTATCTTTATAAGTTAATTTTGTTTTTCTTTTTTTGTGTTTGATTTTTTTTTTAATATTATTTTCTAATTACTTTTTGTTTTGGTTGTGTGTGTTATTATTTTTTTAAACTTCCTTTTTTTGCATTTTTGTTTTTATTTTTTTGCAATGTTTTAATTTTTGTTTTCTTTTGCATTTTTTTATTTTTATTTATATATTTATTTATTATTTTGTTTTATTTTATTTTTTCTTCAAGCTTTGTGTCGATCCTCTACTAGTAACCCAATCCCATTATGTGTCAATTTGATAGTTGATTTTAAAGTTTTAGTTATAATGGATTAAATTTGCCCCCACAATGTGTAAATTTCATGGTTGGTTTTAAAGTTTCATTGCAATGGGTCGAGTTTGCCTACACTCCATGTCAATTTGATGGTTGATTTTTAATTTTTTGTTGGAATGTGTCAAGTTGTCTTAGGCTAAGATTTTAAAATAGCTATTTTTTTAGCATTTTAAAAAAAATTACTCTTGGTCTAATGACTCTTTCATTCAAGTGTTAATTTTTAAAATTTTTCTAGTCATAATAGTTTTTCATAATGTTATGGTTGAAATATGTTGAAAACTTAAGGTTTTTTGTAGTCATGATTTTTTGTTTTAATTTCATAGTTTAAAATTTGTCAAAATTTTAAGGTTTTTCTAAGTCATGATATTTTATCTTTAATGATATGGTTCAAAACAGTTATAAGTATTTTTTCTTTAGCATCGTGGCTAAATATTGTTCGAATTTTAAGGTTTTTGAAAGATGTGATATTTTATCTTTTATTTCATGCCTGAAAATTATTCGAATTTTAAGGATTTTCACAGTCATGATATTTTATCTTTAACATCGTTGCTAAAAAATGTTGAAAATTTACCTCAAATATTTTTTTTTGTTATTCTAGCATCAACAGTTTTCGTTTTCAGGGTGTTTTTTGCACACAAAAAATTGGTTTTCACTTCCATTTTTAAACAATGTTGAAAATTTACCAGAAAAAATTTTGTTGATGCAACATCAACACTTTTTATTTTCAGGTTGTTTTTTCATGTTTTTTGGGGTTTTTTTTGCTAGAGTTCTTGTTTTGAGATTACAATTCCCATTTTATAGGTTACTTTGTTTTGTCCCAATAACTTTGTAGAAATATAATTTTGGCTCTTTAATTTGTAGAGTTCCCCAATGCTTCGCACATGTGAACAAAGATAGACAAAAGTTCAATTTTTCTTCCTTCACTCTATGTCCTTTGACTCTCTCTCTTTCTTCTTTGGATTTTTCTTATCTTATTTCTCTTGCTTGCATAGAAATTGAAGTTGCCAATGTGTGCCCAAATGAAGTTGAACTACTCTATATATACACACATCTAGGAGGTCGAATTTCCCTTCCAGGGATGACTTGTCCAGACAAGGCCGACTTGGTCTTGTGGGTGAAAAAATGATTGTTTTGACTCAATTTGTTTTTTCCTTTTTCTTTGAAAAGTACAAATGGGAATTGACTCTAGTACAATATCTTGACTCATGAAAAACATTATTTTTAATCAATAATCCCTAAAAAAATGAAGAATATGCTTGACTAATGAAATAATAATAATAATAATTATTTTTATTATTTTTCTTTTACATGAAATACACAATGACATAAGTACAATGATAATTATGAAGACCAAACCTAGTTACAATTTCCAACACTCCGTCTTAATTAGGGAGGTATTCATAATAACATAGCAAGATACAAGGATTCTTTCAAATTGAAATACTCATAAGAAGAGTCTGGATTCATATGTTAGTTTTTATAGCTACGTCGAATGGTGTTCTAGTCTCAAATTTTGTTGAGAGGTTAAAACACCGGAGTTCTCCATAACCCAAAAATCATTTTTGGAAATTCCACCTAGAGACAGCTAAATTAAATTAATTGACCATCATAGATTTTTTTTCAAAGTCTAACTTAGAAAAGTTGGTTAATTAATTGTAATTAGTTTAGAAATGTGAGAATTCCCTAGAAACTCACACAGATCAACTTGGAAATGATCTCATTCATTGATTAATTTTTAATTTTTGCCGTTGGAATCCCAACTAGAGATTATAAGAGGATGTCAATGGGTAGATGGAGAAAAATACTTGGAGAACGCATTTCCTTGGGAAATTCAAATTTTCCAGAGAGGAGCATTCTACCAGAAGAGTTTGAGCTAGAGATAGGATGCAGAGACAGAGAGTGGTAGAGATAGTGAGTCCGGATGAATTTTCCATTTACAGAGAGTTAACTACATGAGGGATGAGTTTTCTCAATAAGGCTTCACAGAATCTTCAGAGGAAGATTTTAATTTGGCTAGACAAAGGGTCAATTTAGTTTTTGGAGGCCAGGATAATTTCTAGAGGGTCCATTTAGTCATTCTTGGAGGCTAAGTTGGGCTAGACGGCTTGATTAGAGCAACAACCAGGCCAAGTGTGTGAGGGAATGTGCATCATCGACACATAGGTTGATGCAAGGATTTGGTGGAGCCTAATTGGTGCCAGTTTTGGAGTTGGATCAATGTCGGGTGAGACATAATTTATCTCACTAATTTTTATGGCCATTTTATCTTGTAGAGGATTTCCAATTTGGGCATCCATTTGTAATCAAAATTTCTCACTACTACATAATAATAAAAACCCTTAGTTGTTGCACCAATTTTTCGACATTGAGTTTTTCCGAGGAAATTTGTCCAAAAATAACTGTCAATTTTTATGTGTGTGTGCTAAGATTTATCAATTCCTATTTTTGATTCCACAGTATTTTATTTGGTGAAAAAAATGTTGTGTGAATATTTCGTTATTTTTTGTAAACAAAATAAACTGTATAATTAATTTATCAGTTATAAGAGATGTTTCCAGTTGTCGCATTTCAAGGAATTTTCACATGGTATCAGAACATATTTGACAAACAGGAAGCCTAGAGGTAGAAGAGAGAAAATTTTGTTGTTCAAAGGGAGTAGTAGGAAAAAATTTACAGAGACTGTGCAATGCCTTGCAAGGCATTGCAAATTGTTGGGCAAGGGTTTGATTTTCAGTTGGAGGATGGCAGAAAATTCAATTTGTCTATAATAGTGATTCCAGTAGGAAGAGGGAGAAATAACAACTCTGTATTTTTGCAAAGAAGATTTCTTTTCTGGGCACATAGGGTTTTGTAGTAGTCTGCATAACAGAACCAGTGTTGGGCAGAAAAGAAATATCACATAGAATTATACTCAGGATGTCTTCAGTAAATTCTCTAGAAATATTCAGTATGGCCATGGACAAATTTGACATATTTGATGTTCATAGAGCTTCATAATTATCTTCTAGATTATAGGATGGATTTTCTTTCTTAAATATCTCATCTTCATAGGGTGTTTAGTATATTAACAATAGTTGATCATCCCACATGACAGCGGTTAGAGAGTATTTCTCTAGCTACAATGAAGAGAAGATGGAATTTCAGATTAAAATGGGAAACAAGACCAAGTGCACTCCAGTGGGGAGAGGTACCATCAATGTTTAGAGGGATCCACGAGAATGTACCAGTGCTACAGATGTAAATAGCATGTACCAAGATTTGGAATGAACCTGATTTCAGTATCCCAGGTACATGATAAGGGATATGATGTCCATTTTGTATGGAAGAAGGTGTTTTTCAAACAACCAATCTAGAAGAGGGTGAAATAGATTATAGTTTAAATAAACAGGTTGTACATGTTACACCTCAATTCTCTAATGGCACTGATAGATAGTGAAAAAATCAGGGGGGAAGACCTGAATGAGTTATGGCATAGGAGAATGAGACATTTACAACATGGAGAAATTATAATTATCAGGGAGACAATGAAAGGTGCTCCAAAACTTGGCACGAAACATGATGATGTGTGTAGAGGATGCGGGCTTGGGAAATATGTTAAGGAAAAATTCCCAAGAAGTAAAAATAGAGAAGATGGCTTGTTGGGAATGATACATTGAGAAATTTGTGGCCCTATGTCCACTAGATCTCTCAATGGGGCCAAGTATTTGTCACCTTTATTGATTACCATTACAGGAAAACTTGGATCTACTTCTTAAAGATCGAGGATGAGGTCTTTGATTTCTTAAAAGAGTTGAAGGCTCTAGTGGAGAATGCGATAGGGAAAAATATGAATATGCTTCACTCAAATAATGGTGGAGAGTACACAAATAAATACTTCACATATTTCTCTTGGAAGGAAGGAATCAAAAGAGAGTTTACAGCTCCATACAATCCACAACAGAATGGGGTAGCGGAGAAAAAGAACATATTTATAGTTGGGGGAGGAAAAGTGATGTTATATGACCAAGATTTTCCCATATTTCTATGGGTAGAGGAATGTAACACAACGGTGTATATACAAAATAGGGTTCCTCATAAGGAATTGGGGAATATAACACTAGAGGAGGTCTTCTCAGGAAAGAATCATGAGGTAAGTCACTTCAAGATCTTCGACATCATAGCTTACTTCCATGTGTCAGATGATAAAAGTACCAAATTGGACCAGACTATAGAAAATGGGTTCCCATTGGGTATAGTGAAAGCTCAAAGGCATGCAGGATCTATGTTCCTAGCAGTAGGAAGATCGCAGTTAGACAAGACAAAGTTCATGGAGTACATATCCTTCAAGAAGTATCGCGAGATGCCAACAGGTGGTTAGAATGAATTAGCAGAAGGTCCATGGTCTAGCAGTAAGCACAACCATAGGGGTATCCATTGGGACCACCAGTAGGATAGTCATTGGGATCTAGTATAGTTACCAGTACTAGTATTCTCTCAAGTATAAGGGATTTAGTGAGTTCATAGTAGATGGATCAACAGGGGCAGGATGAGGAGTTGGTTGACCCTCCTACCACTAGTGGTTGAAGCAGTAGGGAAGTTCATCAAACATTGATATATGTGTAGGAGTTCATTGGATCTCCTAGGATTAAAAAAAAGAGAGTGCATACATCCTAATAGATACCATGCATTGGAAGCTCAAGTTGAATAACATTCCCACTATAAAGAGCTTACACATCATTAGGTGTGGATATATTCCATGGTAGAATAGTACAATTATATCATGATGAACGATGTTTGAGAGGTGATGTTGAGGCCTGTGGAAAATTCATTTGTAGGTTCTCGATAGATCTACAAGATCAAGTATGCTACACATGTCATCGTCGAGAAGTAAAAGGTTAGGTTTGTGGAAAATGGGTATGCATATAAATAAGGGATAGATTATGAGGATAGATTCTATATAGTTCCCATATACACTTCTATCTGGGTAGATATATCCCTAACAACTCATATGGGGTGGCAGATTCACCAGATGAACATGAAGACAACATTCCTGAATAGGGTGATAGAGGAAGAGTTGTACATATAACACCTAGAGGGATTCAAAACACATGAATGTTGCACACGTGTATAGGATGAAAAAATATCTATATGGTCTCAACCAAGCTCCCAAGGTATGGTATGGTTATATCGACAACTACTTGCAGCACATGGGATTTGTCAAGAGTGACCCAAATCTCAAATTTTACTAATTGAGGGTAGAGGATGAGCCCATCATTCAATTTTTGTATGGGGATGACCTATTCTTGACAGGGTGATCTGGGCTCATAGAAGAATATAAGAGGAACATGGAAACAAAGTTTGATATGAATTACTTTGGTTTGATGCACTATTTCCTAGGATTGGAAGTGTGGCAGAAGGACAGGAAGATCTTCCTTGGTCAATGGATATATACTACAAATATTCTGAAGAGGTTCAGAATAAAATTTTGTATACCCATGTCTACTCCCATGATCACCAACTGGAAGAAGATAGATGCATCATATGAAAATGATGTTAACCCCACCTTTTAGAGACAACTCATCAGTTCTCTCATGTATCTAGTCAGCACTAGGCCGCATATATCTTCTTCATGGTTAACACTCTCAGTCAGTTTATGGTGGGGACAAAGAGAGTGCATTTCACAGTAGCAAGGAAAAGTTTTAGGTATTTGTGTGGCACAATAGAGTATGGGTTGAGATAACCTGATGTAATGGCGTCAGATTGAGTGGATTCATAGATGCAGATTGGGAAGGCAGTTTAGTGGACAGGAAAACTACCTATGGGTATTACTTCATTGTTGGATCAGGGATGGCTCTTGGTGCAATAGGAAGAAAAATTCAGTAGCACTGGGCTTTGTAGAATCCGAGTATATGGAAGTAGCACACCTACATGCAAAGCTATATGGATTCAGAAGCTGCTGCTGAGCTTGTTCAGGCAAAGGAAAAAGGTGACCAATGTATACTATGATAATCATAGTTGAATCAAACTCTCTGAAACACATACATATTCAATTCAATTTCATTTCATTAGAGATTATGTGTTGCGTGAAGTGGTCTAACTACAATATGTTCCCATAGAAGAGAAGTTTGCAGATATAGTCATGAAAGCTCTAGGAAGAGCTAAGCTCGTCCATTTTAGAGAACAGATGGGTGTAGTGGAGAACCCTTTTTAGTTACAAGGAAAAATTATTTTGGATGTTTCTCAATTGAAGTAGCAACAACAAAAGTTGAGAGGCAATGTTAGTTTACTTGCAGTGCGTATGTAGAGTTGGCATCAGTACAGGTTGTACAATGTAGTGTAAGTAGCAGCATAGATGCAACATGGTTCAACTACAATCTGTGGCAGATGAATCACAGTTAGTGCAGTGGTTTGTGGAAAATCTCGGAAACTACAGTTTTTAGACATCAACAATATGTATGGAGGATAATGCAGATCCAGGGTGTCGTGGCAGATTTTGTAGCACTAGAGAGAGAGTCCCTTCCTTGCTAAGTGAGAGTGTCAGTTTTTGTAGCATCAGATGGTGTTCTAGTCTCAAACTTTGTTGAGTGCATAAAATAAAGGAGTTCTCCATAACCTCGAAATTCCACCTAGAGATAGCTCAATTTAATTAATTTACCATCATTTAAATTTTTCCCAAGACTAACTTAGAAAAACTGGTCAATTAATAGTAATTAATTGAGAAAGGTGAGAATTCTCTAGAAACTCACACAGATCAACTTTGAGATGATCTAAAACATCAATTAAGTTTTAATATTGGTTTTTAGAATCCAAAATAGAGGTTATAAGAGGAGGTCGATGGAAAAACATACTTGGAAAACGAGTTTCCTTGGGAATTTCGAATTTTTCAGAGAGAAACATTATGTCAGAAGAGTTCGTGCTAGAGTGGGGACACAAAGACAAATAGCAGTAGAGATAGCGATTCTGAAGGAATTTTTCCATTTCCAAAGAGTCAACTACGGGATGGATGAGTTTCCTTAGTGAGGTTGTGCAGAAGCTTCAAAGGCATAGTTCAATTTGGCCAGACAAAGGGTCGATTCAGTTGTTGGAGGCTAGGAGAATTTCCGGAGGGGCCAATGAGTCATTCTCAGAGGTTAATTTGGGCTATAATGCTTGATAAAATCAGCATCTAGGCCAAGCATGTGATGGATTGTGCAACATTTGTGCAGAGGCTTACACAGGGGCTTCGTGGAGCCCAGTTGGTGCCAATTTTGGAGCTAGATCAGTGTTGAATGAGACATAATTTGTCTTGCTAATTTTTGTGGTTAGTTTATCTTGTAGAGGATTTTCATATTGGGCATCTGTTTGTACTCAAAATTTTTCAATGTTGCATAATAATAAAAACCCTCAGTTGTTCCACTAGTTTTCTCACATTGGGGTTTTCCAAGGAAATTTGTCCAAAAAAATTTGTGTCAATTTTTATGTGTGTGCTAGCATTTTTCCTTTCTTTTTTTTGCTTCCATAATATTTTATTTGATGAAGAAATAATTGTGTGAATATTTCAATATTTTTTCATAAAAAAAATAAACTACATAATTAATTTATCAGCTAGAAGAAATATTTCCAATTGTTGCATTTCAAGGAATTTTCACATGATAAGCATCATCAAGCATCAACATAATAACCAACATTTTCAATTTGAAAAATAGAAATTCCTTCACTAACAAGTTGTAACTCTCCACTAGATTAGAGCACAATGATGGGATCCATACATTTGAACACCACCACCACCGCCTCTCAAGGCACATGCCCTATCCAGATATTCAACAAGTACATATTACAAGACTATTATTATCTTGGATTCCCAATCCTCAAAGAATATTGGTCCTCTTTGGCTACACTGATCTTGGATACCATGTCCTATCCTCAAAGGGTATCAGTCCCTGGGGCTACTCCTATCCTGGATTCCAAATACTCAAGAAGTATTAGTCCAAATATGCTTATCCAATCCTCCATTCTTGCTACCAGTTCCTTCACTAGACTTGTGGTTGTTAGTCCCTGCCTAGTGCATGACACATGGAGAGTATGGTTTCCATAATCACTCCCTCCCAACCGGGGAGGAGATACTTACTCATAACCAGGGATACATAACCACAAGTCTCTTCTTGTCTCAATTATCAGCTACTTGTTCTTATTTGGATTTCTTAGTTTTAGTTGCAAGGCTCCTATTCTACATCATCATATCATATTGAACTTCGACCTTCGTAGATGTCAAATGTTTTGTGGAGCCAAACTCTTTCACAATCCATCTTCATGATAGGATTTTAGTCATCGTCCTTTTATATCACTTTGCATTAACCACTATTTGTAGTATATTTGGAATCAAAAGTATCTTGTCAAAGAAATTATAATAGATCCAATTATATCTAACTTTATCCATCTAAGGAAAGTGAACTTATTCTAGATTAGTGCTGAATCCATCATACCATCAAGTGACCCTCAAAATATCTCATGAATTCCTATTTCAAATTGATGCCTTTCATGCCTTTATATTGTACAAAATTATTCTATGTTTTTCTTTAAATGAGTCATATCATATACCAAACATAAATATGTGTTTCATCATCATCATAGTTATCAAAACAAGTGATGTTATTCCAAACCTAAAGTTGTAATATTCTTCGAGTCATTTAGTGCTTCTAGCTCCCTCTGATGTCAACATTACTTTCTGCCTCACATTCTTCAATATATAATAACATAAGTTGATCAATATCTATCATGTGTTTTACCCATCTATCATGCTACTATAAACAACCATATGAAATGGCCTTGAATTTCTATTAGATCAAGGTATTCTCATGCTCTCAATTATATTATTGATCCATATTCATCATGCCCTTCCTTTTAAATTTCATTGGATATATAAGCATTATTTCTAATGAAGATCGTTTTCTAAAGATATGCATACCTCTTACATCGAGTGGAATTCATTTTGAATGAACATCTTTAAATTTATTTGAAAGTGGTGTCTATGATGAGATTCCTTCCTTAAGATGCGAGGTGTTTCAATTATTCATTCATGCTGTTATTAGATAATCTTCATACCTTCAAGATTCTTACATTTCTTTGATGTTTCTTCCATGATATTCTTAATGAAATTTTCTCTTTCCATGTTAATGATTATTCCATACACTAAATAAATTTTGTATAATAACCTTGACTTGCTTATAGTTCTACTTTTATAATGGATCCTTGTAGTTCTTTTCTTCTAAATGATTGTTTTTAGATCATCATGATACACTTTAATTTCGCATGAATTATGAAGTGATATATGGTACAATCTATTATATCCTTGCTTTGATAGATGTTTAGATGATTTCTTCCAATAAAATGAAGTTGACTATGTGGACTCTAGTTCTTCATATGCTATGTGCTTCTTTCCATAATTCCATAATTTGCAGAATCCAAGACTCTTCAACAAATGTAATTGCATAGCTACTGTAACTGCCATCTTCTAATTGAAGAGAAAACAAAATATTTATAGAAATAGTAGTGGTAAATGTCCTTCAATAGTGTATATCCTTATGATCTTTAATTTTTAGTTTCTTTTTGGGTTCTTCATTTTCTTCTGCAATGTGAGCTCCACTTCTTTTCTTTCTCTTATTGTTCTTCCTGTTTTGAGGATCCCTCGGACAATCCATTTTGAAGTGTCCATATTCATTACATCCAAAGCATTGTACTTTGGAAATGTCTCAACATATGTGTGGAAAATTGTTTTTTTTGTTTCTATACTTCCAACAAGGTTCAAATCTTCCAAACTTTCCAAGATTCTTCTTTGATCTAGTAGAAAAATCTTGAGACTTTTCATTGGTGGATTAAGTTTCATCCTTGGATTTCAATCTTGTTTCTTCTATAATACACAAAGCGCATACCTCATCAAAGTTTGGAGTTTCCTTTCTTGAATAGATATTGGTCACAGAAATACTCCAATCCAAAGGTATAACATTGAGTACACAAGTTGTCAATTCTGAGTCAGATATGACTTCTCCAAGACCTTGTATTTGATCTTTCAATTGTGATAATTTCACAAGGTATGAAGCCAAGTCTTCATCTTTTGAAAAACTTATTTTGTAAAGTTGATTCATCAAATATATGTTTTGACCTATAGTACTAACAACATATAGATTTACCAACTTGTCATAGATTCCTTTAGATGTGCCCAAATCCGCAACAAAGGGGATACAATGATATTTGATGGTCTCAATGAGAATTATTTGAGCCCTAAATTCTTATTTATTATACTTGGAAAATTCTCGAGTGTTGTCTTTATCTCGTACTAAAACTTTTCCTACAACGTGATTTGTGACTTTATTTTCTATGAGAACCAAATCAATTCTATTTTTCCAAGCTTGAAAGTTTGATGACCCATTGAATTGTTTCCCTTCTCATAAAATGATGCCATTTTATTTTAAAATTGAAACATGGAGAGTAATAAAGTAATTACTTTTCAAAGGATCCTAAATTCTTGGATGAAAATGATCTCTTCTTGATGCTTCCAAATATTTTAACGACTTTATGAGTCTTCCAAGATGTCCTTGAGTGATGACTTCCAGGATTGTTGGTACAATAATATCTTCAGGTTCCTTCAATGATGATGATACTTTCAAGATTTTAGATTATATTCCCAAAATATTGATGCTTCTAAATATATTCATAGATTTCTTCTATAGAGAGGTATTCTTTAAGGACTTATTCAATGATGAATGGTGAGTGGACAAGAGCCTCAATGAGAGGAGAGAGAGATAATTACTATATTAGTCTTCTTCCTTGTGTCGTTCCTTATGCCATTTTCAAATTATGTCTTCTAAAGTAGTTGATGTAAGTTTCTTCAAATGAGTCAACAAAAGTGATCTTCAAACTACCTTCTCCTCACCTTGGCTTTGATACCATGTTGAGAAATCAATAGGGTAGAAAATAAGGGTCGATTTCTATTAATTGATAATTGCTTTTGATGTGTTGCATTCTTAATACTTTTATTATGTTCTCTTCATCAAAAAATTACCAAAACATAAACCATGAAGATCACAAAAGAAAATGAACAAAAAATATAGGCTCCAAGCCAGGGTAAAGCCTTGGAAGGGGGAAAACCCATCCAATCTTCTATTCTTATAGAATTAGATTAAAGTGAGAAATCTGGACCCCTAAATCATGACCAATACCTTCCACAAGACCCAAGTCAACCTTCCTTCAAGCCTTACTCGACCAATTCAATTCCAATCAAGTTGATGAAGTTCAAATATCTTTAGATTAGAATTTCAGTCCTGCAAGTTACTACAGTTTCCCTAGCACCTTCGCAGAAACATAATTTCAACCCTTTAATTCAAAGAGATGCCTGATTACTTCGCACATGTGAACAAGGATAGACGAAAGTTCAATTTTTCTTCCTTCTATACCTTCACTGTCTCACCTTTGATTCCTGATATTTATTCTTTGGTTTTCACTTGTATTCTTGCTCTTGATTACATAAAAATTGAAGTTTCCAATGTATTTCCAAATGAGGTCAAAATTCTCTCTATATATACACATTTAGGAAGCTGGATTGTCCCTTCTAGGGTCAACTTGTCTAGGAAGCGCTGACTTGGTTTTGTGGGTGAAAAAATGACTATTTTGACTCAAATAAAATTATTTTCCCTTTTTGTTTCAAACTTCCAAATGCAACTTGACTCTAGTACAATATATTGACTCATGAAAAATATTCTTTTAAGTCAATAAACCCTAAAATAATGAAGAATGTGATTGACTAATGAAATAATAATAATAATAATATATTTTTCTTGTTTTTATTTTATATGAAATATTAAATGACATGAGTACAATGATAGTTATGAATATTGAACCTAGTTACAATTTCCAATACTCCCTCTTAACTAGGGAGGTATTCATAATTTCATATCAATATACAAGGATCCTCCCAAATTGAAATATTCTCATAAGAAGAGTTAGTATTGTTAAGCATAATCAAACATCAACATGATAACAAAAAATGTCAATTTTCAAACTAGCAAGTCATTGAATAACAATCTCTAACTCTCCACTAGATTCGAGCACAATGCTAGGAGGAATAAATTTGGACACCACCACCGCTACCTCTCAAGGCACATACCCCATCCAAATGTGCACTAGGTAATTCTGTTGAAAATTTTGCATTTTCCGAATGGTTGGTGGAATTTATTATGTTGGCATTTATGTCAACCAGACTAACATTGAGGTCAGAAGCAACAGATGTTGGAAATGAAGAGCATGTTGTTTAGGGGGAGTCCCATGGTTACTATAGTATTATATATATAATCATCATAGTAGCAGGCTTAGTGGAGAATCCATCAAAAGATGACCGTGATGGTTGGGGAGTCCCAGACTTTGGAGGAGATTATGTCTTATAATATCAACTTAGCTTCTCTTGAAAGTGGCATAGTTGGAAAGTTCACTAGAAGAACTTTCCAATGGTATGTTAAAGTATGGAAAAGGATTTCTTGATTAGGAGTTACAACTAGTTGAAGGTCAGAGACAAAAAGGTTATTTTGTTTAGTACTTAGCCATATTTTTGAACTAAGGTCGAGAGTTAGGTGATTCAGGCCTAGTCGGAGGTTAGGTCACGCAAAAAGTTTTAGAAGGAGAAAAAAGCTCTGACCCCCGACGTATGAGGGACCATCTCCTAGTCGGGCACATGTATTAGTCTGTAGTCGGCCAAGTTGGGAGGTCGGTCTAGTCGGGACTAGTTGGAGGTAGGGTCATGTAGCAAATTTTAGCAGCAGAAAAAAACTCCAACTCCTAACCCCCAATCTATGTGGGACCTGGTACATGCAAACAATTGGAAGAATGTGATTGGCTCACTGTGATATGATGACATCAATGTGGCAGATGATGTTAGCATGGTGTGGTTGTACGAAGGACATGTGGTAGGTGTTAAAGAATCAATCCAAATATATATTAGGGTTTGATTTTTCAATCTTAATAATTACTTTTGATTATGTTGGCTTATTTTATTTCTTTATTATCTTATCATTCATCAAGAAATTACCATATTATGTGTGTATGAACATAAAAACAAGAGACACGAGATATAGGCACTATGCTAGGGAAAACACCCCCTCAAGGGGAAAACCCAATCAAGATAATCCTTCTTTTCAATAGTATTCTTTGAGACTCTTCACCCTAGACATGAGACAAACTTTCCCTCCACACCGAGTTAGCCTTCTAGATCTTCGACCTAGCAACAAAAACTTCCAGTCTTCCAACAGCTTCATAGATTTGCAGCAGTAGCAACATCAAAACTTCAGAGACTTAAATCTTGCAAGAGAAACCGTGAAACAAAGAGATTCCTTCAACAAAATTTCAATTTTCTCTTTCTCTTTCTCCTAGACCTAGCTCGCACTTCTTTTGCTTCCTTCTTCAATTTCACACTTTTTCCCTTATTGCAATGAATTACAATGAATGAGTGAGAAAATGAATTTTACCTCCTTGCATTTATAGCCTTCTGATGGGTTTGAATTCCTCCCCTTGAGGATGACTTGATCTCCTTAAGGCCAAGTTGAAGTGGAGGAATACTAGACCACTTTTGACTCAAAAACAAAACCTAATTACATGATTCAAAAGCCCAAGGAGTGTCAACATAAATTTGTAATGACTAACCTAGAAGTTCAAAATTGGGACCTTATACTAAATATGAACCAAGAATGAAACCCGTGCTTTAAAATTCATTTAATAATAAAAATTAATGTCAAAATGATAATATAATTATTTTTCTTTAATTATTTTCAAGAGTACAATAAAGATAAATTATGAAGACCGAACATAGTTACAATATTCAACAATCCCTCTTAACTAGGGAGGTATTCATAATATACAATAGGAAGATCTAAAAATATATGAAACTATGAAGAACAATAGGCACCGCAATGCCATGGACTATATTCTTGACAAGGGAAATCTATCCATTTGGTCACTCATCTCTTTAGGCACTGCAATGCCACGGACTATATTCCTGACCAAGGCAATCTATCCATTTGGGACCGTTTAGTCAATTTGATGTCTCAAATTTCTATCATAAATTATCAACTGAGGTTAGTAATTTGATGAAGTGAGGTGCAATATATGTACTTAGGTAACCTTGTTCTCTTACTTCATTGTGTATGTTTATGTTTGTTTTGGGGTAATTTTCATTATCTTATGCCTAAGAAGTGAAATCTCTTAATGCTAATGAGTAGTCAGATCTAAATGATTTTTAGATGATGAAAACTAAAATAATTAAAGAAGGAAGAAAAGTAAATTTTGTTTTGAAAGAAAGAAATTAAATTACAAACTAAATATTAAATCTATAAGAAGGAAGAAAAGGAAATGTTTATTAACTAATATAAATTGCATAAAAATAAATCAAACTTAGAATGATGTTAGTAGGCCAGCAAAACGTCTATGAAAAAAATCTAATTAATTAAAAACACAACATCATTATAGATATACTTGCATTGAAATGACAAGATGAAATCAATTCCTATCTCATCTAATAAAGACTTCTAATCTTATGAAAAATAGAGCATAACTTGATATAATTTTATTCCATCGATTTAAAGCATAAATCCTATCTCTAAGAATTGAAATGAAAGTGCTAAATTGAAATTGAAAGAAAATACAAAGAATGAAACTATGACTGATGTGTGACCGAATACTCATATCTGTCCAATTGGAAAATGGCAAAACCACGTTCTTGCAACGTCCTTATCAAGCACAATATTACACAGCTAATTGGAAATTTAATCTAAGAAAGAATTCATAAAATTAATCTACAAAGAAATAAACAATTTAAACTATGAATTGACTGGAAATTAATCTATGAAAACAATAAAAATTTAACTATGAAATTGAAAAAACATAAATGATAATTAACATAAATGAAAATAATGAAATTCAAACTAAAACAACAAACAAAACCTCCTTTCTGTGCAGGGGCCCTCTACAACAGAATGAGTTGAAAATCTAATTGACTACTTGCGCATCAAAGGCTCGAATTATGATAATCTGACCATGATAGAATAATCTTACCATGTTTCTTGATCTCCTCCTTTGTCTTGTCTTCCCACAAAACAAGTGTTGCACCTTCCATTCTCAATGAAGCTAATTGAATTTTGGTATCATGATCTTGAAGGTTCTGGATTCTCAAATATACCTCCAATTTCCTAATCCAATTATCAAGCTTTTCTGCATTGACTTCACCATTAAACATTGGCAATTCAAACTTAACATCAAGTTTTAAAAAAGGACTTTTACCAATGCTCTTTGAATTTTGTGGCTAATGTACTGAGAAGAAGTAGAGGATGATGATGATGAGGGTGAGGATGATGGCTCTCCATTTCCTCCATTTCCCTTCTTTGACTTATCTTCATCATGGTGAAGATCCTTTTCCTTCCTTGTCAATTTTAGATCCTTCTCCTTCTAGTCTCTTATTCCATTCTTGATAAAGGGTTCTAACCATCTCAGTCATGTCAAGAAATGCTTTCATGAACACTCTTTCTTCCTCCTTGGGATAAAATTCTTCATGGATTTATCCTTCATCATGAGGCATGCTTAATGGAGCTTCTGCTTCTTTAGGAGGTGAATTAGGTGGTGGAGATTGTGGAAATCTTTCTCTCCTTTGCTTTGGCTCCTTTTGAGACCCTTCTGCTTCCACCAACTTGCCTTCTCCTCTCCTGAGATTGAACCTCGTAAGCATCTAAAACTTGAAAACAGTTAAACAATTCTTTTCACAAAACAACACCAGAGAATAAACTCTAGCTCTGATACTAATCTAATCTGAAATGATTGTATTATTTTTGCTGTGCTAGGTGTCTTTTCAATTTAAAAACATGTGCATAATCAGTTCATTAGTTTGCATAGGGATTGAGGTGTTTGTCCATGAATTGTAGATGATTTTTAGTGAATCAGAAGCATAAAAAAAGCTTAAATAACACTAAACAACAATGTAAAACATAGAAATAAGTCACCACAGGAAATTTACGCAGTAGGCATGATGAAGAAGTTCACCCCTACTAAGCTAAATCTGTTGGTCCAGCTCCCAATGGCATGTCCATCTTTTATTATTCTAAAAAGCTTGCTATTACAATGCTCTAATGGTTTTTTTCTCTTCACCAATGGCTCTAGAATGCTCCAATTATTAAGAAATGACTCTTCATTAACTCAGAATGGGCACAAATAGAGTCTCCTACTCTTTTTCCCAGTTTCACCTAGAAAAGCTCCATTAAAAGTGGAGAACTCCTACTATTTTGCCCAGTTTCACCTAGAAAAGCTCCACTAAAAGTGGAGAACTCCACTTAACTGGAGTTAAAATAGAAATCTCTACCACTTAAGGCACACCCACCAAACTTCCACCGAAATAACCATTTGAATTTAGTGTTAGAGGTTGGAGTGGCCACATGCCCACCCCAAAACCCGCAGTTAACATAATGGTTGGGCAGAACTCGCGTTGGAAACTGTTGTTGGATGTTTAAACTTTGGGTTGCTATCGGGTTTATGGTTGATGGTTATTGGACCACGTGGAGGAGTTGAAAAATATTGTTTTCCATGTGACATAACATATGATGGAACTGTTAGCTAATAATTGTTACATAACCATCGGAGATAACATTTAAACATTGCATGTGATATGACTTGTGGAACCGCTGGCAGGTTGGGACTGCGAGCGGTTCTCAACCCCTAATACAATTTATAACAAACAATAAATTTAGCCCGCGACCTTAAAGGTTAATATCTAATGTGTAGTGCGGATAGTAAGACATGTGCATGCCCATCGAGAGGTCCAGGGGTTGATTCCTATGACCTCCAACAAAATTTTAGCATACCATTTCAGGGACATGTGGCAGCCTTAGGGCCAGCCACGTGGCGTCGTTTAATTGGCCCCTCCAAACTGATTCGACCAATAAAACAAGGACACTTGTCAACCTGCGGTTGTTTCTGAGGAAGGAATATTCCTCATAATATTCCCTTTTGCTGACTGTGCATCCTAGTCAAATTTGGTCAAACTGTTGAAAATTTACCTATTTGGCATTTTGATCAAAACGTGATATCTCCCTCATATGACATCGGTTTTCAAACCGTTCACAGCATTGGAATCAGGAAGACGAGATCTACGCAACCATCTTGGTTTCAACCCAATCCTGTAACTTTGAATTTTGAGCAAAATTTATGAACTCTTGATCAGTTATTGTAAAGGTCATATGAAATTTTTCTATGGTAATCCTCTTTGTCTAAGATAACAATAATACACATAAAATAATTGTCACTAAAAAATAATAAATTTAAACACAAAAAAAAAAATACAAATGTTGCATATAGATATAATTTAAAAAATATTTATTTGGGATATTTTTGTTAAAAATAACATGTTAAATAAAAGATCAAAAAATGAATTAAAAAAAAGTTGAAAAATAGCAAATTTTATGAATTTTACAGCCAAAAATAACATTAAAAAAAAAATCCAAAAAAAAAGTTTGAGATCAAATGTTAAGTACAAATAACAAAAATAAAAAATATGACATATCATGTAAAAATAAAAACATTATTAATATTAATAACATTAAATAACTTGAACGCTCTGCTAGGGTTTGATGCACAGGTAGGGTTTTTTGGATTCTTCTGCGTGTGCAATAAACTCTGGCAGCCCGAAGGGCTCATCTTGCAAAACTCTGTAGGAGGGGGTCAGAGCTGGCCAGTCACTTGAGAAGAGGAGGGGCCAATGGGGCCCCTTCTTATAAACAAAAGGTTCTAGACAGGGGTAAAGGTCCGAGCGAAGGTGTGCATATTTCAGGATCAGAAGAGGCAGGTAGGAAGCAGAAGGACGGCAGGGTTTCCAAGGAGGAACAAGGTCAATGACCTACCGAAGGAATTAAAATAAGATAAGGAAGAGAAAAGGTAGGACCCTCTCATGAGGGGGAGTCCCCCAAGATGATTGCAGAGCAACAGGCGATAGTTGAAAATTAGTCTCAAACCCCAGAAGGCTCAGAGCCATCAGGATCTAGTACCAAAGGCCAAAAACAGGGAGAGAAAGGCCATTGCAAACTAAAAACATCGGAAATTCTTCGAGTCATAATCACAGATTTGGAAATGTAGGAATATCGATACCATATGTCTATATATGATTTAGTCTATAAATTTATGGGGTTTTGGCCTACAGAGAAAGCCCTGTGCCAATGGATCAAGCAACAGTGGAAACCCCGTGGATATGCCTAGCTTCACCTAGGTGTAAAGGGGTTTTTCACAGTGGTTTTTGCAAGCTTGGAAGATAGAGATCGTAAATTTGATGGAAGCCCCAATTTCTATGCCTTGGCAGGGTTATATATGAGGCCATGGAAACCCAACTTTGCTCCAGAAAAGGATACCTTCACCCATGTGCCAGTATGGATCTGCCTCTTCTCGCTACCCATTGACTATTGGAGACTCTTGGCACTAGAATATATTGGTAACATTCTGGGGAATTTTTTCCAAGCTTCAGAAGTGACCCTACAAAAAAGGTACACCTCCTATGCTAGAATTTGTGTTGAAATGGATGTGTCAGGAGAACTGCATGAAGGACTACGGCTGGAATTTCGTGATGAATTTTTCTTTCAAGCTGTTATCACTCTAATAATTCTCAAATTTGTGAGATTTTTATTTAGATTTTAAAGAATATTACAGGGAACCATAGACCTACTTTCAAGCTCTAGGATCTAGCCTTCCTAAGGCTCAGAGAGGACTCTCTCTATAAGACTTAACTTTGTTTTTTATGTTTGATTTTAGGCTAGTTATATGGGGAAATTTGGTTTTGATATTTGGTTTGGTTTGGTGGGAAAAATAATTTAATGAGATGGATAGAGATAGATCTATTTTTCCATTGGGAAAATGAAGTCAATGTGTCAAGCAGATAGGTTAGGATCAAGGTCTAAAGTCAAATATTTTCAGGGCAAGATAGCAGAGTTGCTCAAGGTCTCTGAGGCTGATTGGTAAAGTGGTTTAATCGGGAAAAAGAGAAATAAAGGATTATTTGATCTAGATAAGGATTGAATAAGATAGATTTCATTCAAAAGAGGGAGAAATTAAGGGTTCCCTACTCTGGAAATCAGCAGAAAACGTCAACATGAAAACTAGTAAATAACAAAGTGCTTTTAACAAATTCTGATATATCACTTCCTAATTTCACATTTAAATTTGGAACACATTTATGTATGAATGTAAAACATAAGAAGATTTAACAAATAATAGTAGAAAGTACTTCACTTAAGTTGGCCCAACACATGAATCCTGAAACATGATGCTTTATTGATTTGATCCAGCCTGCTGACTTGAAAGTTGGTACAGAAGCCCTTCAGGTACATAAATATTGACTATAGAAATATTCAACAATTTATTCCACAATAATACTTCAAAGAGTGAAGTATTTATACAAAAAGTGATACAAAATATCCTAGAAAAATCATAGGAATTTCTAAGGAAAATAAAATATCTATTACAAAAAGATAGTGATAGTTGCTTAACAACTTGCAAGTTGTCTTACTTATTCAAATTAAATAGAAATGTTATTTGGATTTGGGTGCATCTGGCTGTTGTGTTGTCTTCAACACTGGAAAAAATATCTTCAATCTATTTTGAAGCTTTATCTCTCATCTGAAACTCTTTATCTAATACAATTTAACCACTGAAACTCTTTCATCTATTGTAGGACTGTTTCACTGCTGTAAAATTCCGTTTTTACTATTTAAAAACAACATTCTATTTTTCTTCCTCTTTCACTGTAATTTTTTTTTTTACAAGAAATCAATAAGATTTTGCCATAATTATTTATCAGGTAACTCGATCTTGGTAAGTTTTCTGTAATTATAATCAGCCTTTGTCTATCTAACAAAGGTTGGTTTGACCACAAAGAGATGTTTTATTTCATGTTGTAAATAAAACAAATATTCAATTCTTTTGTGCAACACTTTGCCTGTAGGTACTCCTTGAAAATCTTCCTTGTTTACTTGTTCTTTGGAAAAATCTTTGATCTTCTTGTTGTAATCCTCTTTCTTAATTAGTTTATCATTTATAACAAGAATTTTTGGCACGCCTTTTTGCCCCAATATCTCAAATTTAACCATGAGTCTTGTTATGGCCAAATCCATGTTTGGACACTTCTCTTCTAGTTTCTTCATCAAGTTTTTCTTTGAAATTACCTTTCTCACTTCAAGAATTGTCTCAGTTCAATCAGTTATACCTATCTCATCCAATACTTGTTTATTTTTGGTGTTGAGAAACTTGATTATTTCTTGGGCCTCTTCAGGTTTGGCACCAAGCTCTTCCTTTGTCTTCACAATTTCTTCTTTTGCTACTTTAAGCAAGTCCTTTTGTTCATAAATTACCTGAATGGAAGGCCAAGTATCATTGATTGACTCAATGATTTTTGACCAGAATTGATTTTTTATGTAAGCCATTGGTTCTTTTAAAGTTAATTTTGCTTCAACCTTCGTCAACTGCTCACTTAAGCTTTTGGCTTTCTGTTCCTCTGTTTTAGCATTAATTTGAGCTAATTTCTTGGCATCTTCCAAGTTCTTGATTTTTTCTTTCAACCTTTTGATCTCATTATTCTGAATTGACATATCTTCCATGGATTTAATGAGCTTACTTGCCTCATTTGTTTGTTGCACTACTAAAGTAGATGATTATGTAGCAGAAGTAGTGGAATAAGTCATTGGCACATCTGTGGCGAATGGGACTTTTGGTGCTAACTCCTCTGATAAATTTGAAGGAACTGGTGTAGTTACCATGGGGATGACTGTAGGAGGAACACTTTGAGTTTTTATAGCTTCTTTATCTTGGACAAGCTTGTCCATTTCTATCTCCATTTCCTTACTGTCATTTCGAGTATGAGAATCATCATCTCATCTTTCTGATTTGCCTCCTATACAATTTATTTTGCCTGTGGATGTTCTGTTGGAGGCAGTTTTAATTTATTTCTAAGTGCTACAATGTCAGAATTTTTATTTTTCAACAATTCTTTTGCAACCTTTACATTATCAGGGTCATACCCTACCTCAATCACCAGTTATTCTAAAGACTTAATTCTAGTGTCTTTAGCATAAGAGGAAGTTTTTTCAATCCTAATTAATTGATCTCTCAAATTGGTTATAGTGTTCTGAAGTTTCTAGGCACTCATTGCCTTGATAGTCATAGTAGAATAAAGAATTTCAGAGCTTGGCTTATGAAACTCAATTTGATCTAAGGGATGAATTCTTTCTACTGGTACTTCAAAGTCAACTTTCTTATAATCTTCTACTGTTTTAGGTCTAGGCACTGTTGGATGTAGCATTGTCATAAGAAATTTATTGTTGGTGTAATCAAAGGCTGAGAGCAGTGTGTTTTTATTCCTTGGAGTATTCTTTAGATACTATGAATAAATCTTATTTTTTAACTCTTCATTATTGGCCTTGATTTCTTTATATTTCTCTTTGATATCATTATCTATATTCTCTTCTTGCTGTGATGAGGATGCCTCCATGCTTTGTTGTTTTTCAATCATTTGAGTGTTTGAAGTATCATTTTCCTGCGCATTCTCAATAATTGTAGCAGTATCTGTGTTTTTCTCTGAGTTTTCTTCATCTAGAACCTCAATTGTTTCCTTTTCATTGTTCACTGGATTGAGCTTAGGTTTCTTATTATATCTGATCTTGAATATGGTCTCTGTTGTTGTTTCAGCTGTATAGGTGCCTTCTTCTTTGATTCTCTTTGTGGTTTTATAATCTTGACTTACAGTTTTCAAGGTGTGACTAGTATCACCCTGTTTGACTGTTTCCATCAAAGTATTGTCCAACCATTCTATTTGATTGAAAAACTGTTCAATCTCAGGCCTTTTATCATGGATATAAGGGGTTAATTTTCATTTTACCCTCATCTTACTTAGTATTCCATGAGGATCATAATTCCATAAGAAACTTTCTTCAAATTTATATTCCAGCAACTATTTGGCTTCCTCTACACCTGCATCCTTGTGATTGCATATAAAAGGACCCACCTGGTTCTTCAATTTGAATTGAGTCTTCATTAGGGGAATTTTGAGGTCTAAAATGGGCCTCCTAAGGAGATTATAAAATAATAGTGGAAATAATAAAATAATATTTGATGACATTGTCAAATTTTAGAGGGAAAAATGAAAAAACTACTTTTTCAACTCATATTTTCAACATATCTCTCAAATGTTTTACTCAAATTTCGAGCGGGAGTACTCGTTGGATGCAAAATTTAATTCCTCATCCTAAGAGTACCCATGGTTCATACTTTTGATGGGTCCTGCTACACGAAAAAAGAGAAATACATGAAAAACGTGATTGTAATCACGTTTTGTTTTATGTATTTGTCATTTTTTTGTAAAAGGGTCCATCGAAAGTATGCAACATGGGTACTCTTTGGATGAGGAATTAAATTTTGCATCCAATGAGTACTCCCCCTCTAAATTTGAGTAAAAAATTTGGGAGATAAGTTGAAAATACGAGTTGAAAAAGCAGTTTTATTATTTTATTATTTTCTAATCTTTTTACCCTTTTACTTAAAAAATGGTGAACCATCCTCCATGGTTGACATCATCATCTTGAATCCTATTGGTTCTTATAAAGTTTATTTTTTTGTACATTTTCTTAGGAGGCCCATTTTAGACCTCAAAATTCCCCTAATTCATTTAGCAGCCAAGAAGTTGATAGAATCTGAATTTAGAATTTGTCTTATGTACTCTAAGGCAAAGAATCTCATTGGCAAGTATTTTGGCAATTTATAGAGCAAGAGGTTTGACCCGTAGTCTCTAATTTCTATGTGATTTCTGTAAAGGTACCAATCTCCAGTTCTAATTTTCTCTGACAGTAG